>JALGQJ010000247.1:0-2500 GCA_023055345.1 Quercus wislizeni | reverse complement strand
AACCTTTCAAAATTTGGAGGCCAGATTCAACGTATTTTATTTTTTATGATTTTCGGATGCCGAAAAATAGGGAAAATCATAAAAAATTCGAAAACGCTCGGAACGCCGAACCGCTTGTTGGAATCCTCCTCTAAAATCATGGACTGAATTTAGGAACACAAAAATAGAAAAAGGCACGAGCCAATTTTGCTGGAGTGCGGGACGATGCGGGGCGATGCGGCGTGGCGTGCACGCGGGCATGCTGCCAAGGCCAGGGCATGCAGCAGCCAAGGCAGCCCCCATGGGCAGGCAGCCAAGGCCAGGGCATGGCCCCATGGGCAAGCAGCCAAGGCCAAGGCACGCAGCCAAGGCCAAGGCAGCCCCCCATGGGCAGGCAGCCAAGGCCAAGGCATGCTTGCATGCATGCTGCCATGGCCTTGCCAAGGCCATGGCAGCCCCCATGGGCAGGCAGCCAAGGCCAAGGCACGCAGTCAAGGCCTTGGCATGCTTGTGTGGGCACGTTGGCATGCCCTTGGGACCCCTACAAGGCCATGGCAGCACTTGGGGGGGCTGCTGCTGCCAAGCCTAGATAACCTCTTCGGACACCTCCAACTCTTCCCCCCCTAAAGAGCGCTTAGGAAAAAATCCGCTCTGGCACGAGGAAACATTGATTTGTTGAGGAGGAATAATGGGTCATTTTTTGAGCAATTCTTGGAGTCTTGCCCTGATTTTTTGCACACATGCTAAGAAAAATGTAACCTTCAGCCTGTCAAAATTTGGAGGCTATATTCAACATATTTTATTTTTTATGATTTTTGGAAGCCAGAATATAGGAAAAATCATAAAAAATTCAAAACTGCTCGGAACGCCAAACCGCTTGTTGGAAACCTCCTCTAAAATCATGGACTGAATTTAGGAACACAAAAATGGAAAAAGGCACGAGCCAATTTCTCCGGAGTGCGGGACGATGCGGGGCGATGCGGCGTGGCGTGCATGCGGGCATGCCCCTGGGCACCTTGCCATGCCTAAGGCCTGCCACTTTGGGTCAAATAACCTCCTTTTCCAAAAAACCCTCATTTTTTGGGAAACCAGCCAAGGCCAAGGCATGCAGCAGCCAAGGCCTAGGCAGCCCCCCATGGGCACGCAGCCCATGGGCATGCAGCAGCCAAGGCCAAGGCATGCAGCAGCCAAGGCCTAGGCAGCCCCCCATGGGCATGCAGCAGCCAAGGCCAAGGCATGCAGCAGCCAAGGCCTAGGCAGCCCCCCATAGGCACGCAGCAGCCAAGGCCTTGGCAGCCCCCCATGGGCACGCAGCCAAGGCCAAGGCAGCCCATGGGCATGCAGCAGCCAGGGCCTAGGCAGCCCCCCATGGGCATGCAGCAGCCAAAGGCCATGGCAGCCCCCCATGGGCACGCAGCCAAGGCCAAGGCAGCAGCCCATGGGCAAGCATGCAGCCAAGGCCTAGGCAGCCCCATGGGCATGCAGCAGCCAAGGCCAAGGCATGCAGCAGCCAAGGCCTAGGCAGCCCCCCATGGGCACGCAGCCAAGGCATGCAGCAGCCAAGGCCAAGGCATGCAGCAGCCAAGGCCTAGGCAGCCCCCCATGGGCATGCAGCAGCCAAGGCCAAGGCATGCAGCAGCCAAAGGCCATGGCAGCCCCCCCATGGGCACGCAGCCAAGGCCAAGGCAGCAGCCCATGGGCAAGCATGCAGCCAAGGCCTAGGCAGCCCCATGGGCATGCAGCAGCCAAGGCCAAGGCATGCAGCAGCCAAGGCCTAGGCAGCCCCCCATGGGCATGCAGCAGCCAAGGCCAAGGCAGCCCCCCAAGTGCATGCAGCAGCCAAGGCCAAGGCAGCACCCCGTGGGCATGTAGCAGCCAAGGCCTAGGCAGTCCCCCAAGTGCATGCAGCAGCCAAGGCCTAGGCAGCCCCCCATTGGGCACGCAGCCAAGGCAACATCCCATGGGCAAGCATGCAGCCAAGGCCAAGGCAGCCCCCCATGGGCAAGCATGCAGCCAAGGCCTAGGCAGCCCCATGGGCATGCAGCAGCCAAGGCCAAGGCATGCAGCAGCCAAGGCCTAGGCAGCCCCCCATGGGCATGCAGCAGCCAAGGCCAAGGCAGCCCCCCAAGTGCATGCAGCAGCCAAGGCCAAGGCAGCACCCCGTGGGCATGCAGCAGCCAAGGCCTAGGCAGTCCCCCAAGTGCATGCAGCAGCCAAGGCCTAGGCAGCCCCCCATGGGCACGCAGCCAAGGCAACATCCCATGGGCAAGCATGCAGCCAAGGCCAAGGCAGCCCCCCATGGGCAAGCATGCAGCCAAGGCCTAGGCAGCCCTCCGAGTGCATGCAGCAGCCAAGGCCAAGGAAAGCAGCACCCCGTGGGCATGCAGCAGCCAAGGCCTAGGCAAGGATGGCCATCGGGGGGTGGGGCTAGCCTCTGGAGGGAAAGGGGCAAAGAGATAATTTATTTTGGGGGGGGGGGGATTTTTTTTTTTGGGGGAAGGAATGAATGAGGAGGGGGAGG
>JALGQJ010000246.1:30000-32102 GCA_023055345.1 Quercus wislizeni | reverse complement strand
GTTGATTCGCACAATTGGTCATCGCGCTTGGTTGAAAAGCAGTGGCGCGAAGCTACCGTGCGCTGATTATGACTGAACGCCTCTAAGTCAGAATCCGGGCTAGAAGCGACGCGTGCGCCCGCCGCCCGATTGCCGACCCGCAGTAGGGGCCCTCGGGCCCCCAGAGGCAACGTGTCTTTGGCCAAGCCCCCGCGGCGGACGAGCCGCGTGGGCCGCCATGAAGTATAATTCCCACCGAGCGGCGAGGTTAGAATCCTTTGCAGACGACTTAAATACGCGACGGGGTATTGTAAGTGGCAGAGTGGCCTTGCTGCCACGATCCACTGAGATTCAGAGCCCTGTGTCGCTTCGATTCGTCCCTCCCCCTCCTCATTCATTCCTTCCCCCAAAAAAAAAAAATCCCCCCCCCCCCAAAATAAATTATCTCTTTGCCCCTTCCCTCCAGAGGCTAGCCCCACCCCCCGATGGGCCATCCTTGCCTAGGCCTTGGCTGCTGCATGCCCACGGGGTTGCTGCTTTCCTTGGCTTGGCTGCTGCATGCACTCGGAGGGCTGTCCTAGGCCTTGGCTGCATGCTTGCCCATGGGGGGCTGCCTTGGCCTTGGCTGCATGCTTGCCCATGGGATGTTGCCTTGGCTGCGTGCCCATGGGGGGCTGCCTAGGCCTTGGCTGCTGCATGCACTTGGGGGACTGCCTAGGCCTTGGGCTGCTGCATGCCCACGGGTTGCTGCCTTTGGCCTTGGCTGCTGGCATGCACTTGGGGGGCTGCCTTGGCCTTGGCTGCTGCATGCCCATGGGGGGCTGCCTAGGCCTTGGCTGCTGCATGCCTTGGCCTTGGCTGCTGCAATGCCCATGGGGCTGCCTAGGCCTTGGCTGCATGCTTGCCCATGGGGGGCTGCCTTGGCCTTGGCTGCATGCTTGCCCATGGGATGTTGCCTTGGCTGCGTGCCCATGGGGGGCTGCCTAGGCCTTGGCTGCTGCATGCACTTGGGGGACTGCCTAGGCCTTGGCTGCTACATGCCCACGGGGTGCTGCCTTGGCCTTGGCTGCTGCATGCACTTGGGGGGCTGCCTTGGCCTTGGCTGCTGCATGCCCATGGGGGGCTGCCTAGGCCTTGGCTGCTGCATGCCTTGGCCTTGGCTGCTGCATGCCCATGGGGCTGCCTAGGCCTTGGCTGCATGCTTGCCCATGGGCTGCTGCCTTGGCCTTGGCTGCGTGCCCATGGGGGGCTGCCATGGCCTTTGGCTGCTGCATGCCTTGGCCTTGGCTGCCTGCATGCCCATGGGGGGCTGCTAGGCCTTGGCTGCTGCATGCCTTGGCCCTTGGCTGCTGCATGCCTTGGCTGCGTGCCCATGGGGGGCTGCCTAGGCCTTGGCTGCTGCATGCCTTGGCCTTGGCTGCTGCATGCCCATGGGGCTGCCTAGGCCTTGGCTGCATGCTTGCCCATGGGCTGCTGCCTTGGCCTTGGCTGCGTGCCCATGGGGGGCTGCCATGGCCTTTGGCTGCTGCATGCCCATGGGGGGCTGCCTAGGCCCTGGCTGCTGCATGCCCATGGGCTGCCTTGGCCTTGGGCTGCGTGCCCATGGGGGGCTGCCAAGGCCTTGGCTGCTGCGTGCCTATGGGGGGGCTGCCTAGGCCTTGGCTGCTGCATGCCTTGGCCTTGGCTGCTGCATGCCCATGGGGGGCTGCCTAGGCCTTGGCTGCTGCATGCCTTGGCCTTGGCTGCTGCATGCCCATGGGCTGCGTGCCCATGGGGGGCTGCCTAGGCCTTGGCTGCTGCATGCCTTGGCCTTGGCTGGTTTCCCAAAAAATGAGGGTTTTTGGAAAAGGAGGTTATTTGACCCAAAGTGGCAGGCTTAGGCATGGCAAGGTGCCCAGGGGCATGCCCGCATGCACGCCACGCCGCATCGCCCCCGCATCGTCCCGCACTCCGGAGAAATTGGCTCGTGCCTTTTTCCATTTTTGTGTTCCTAATTCAGTCCATGATTTAGAGGAGGTTTCAACAAGCGGTTTGGCGTTCCGAGCAGTTTTGAATTTTTTATGATTTTTCCTATATTCTGGCTTCCAAAAAATCATAAAAAATAAAATATGTTGAATATAGCC
>JALGQJ010000246.1:17500-20000 GCA_023055345.1 Quercus wislizeni | reverse complement strand
CTTGGCCTTGGCTGCTGCATGCCCATGGGGCTGCCTAGGCCTTGGCTGCATGCTTGCCCATGGGCTGCTGCCTTGGCCTTGGCTGCGTGCCCATGGGGGGCTGCCATGGCCTTTGGCTGCTGCATGCCCATGGGGGGCTGCCTAGGCCCTGGCTGCTGCATGCCCATGGGCTGCCTTGGCCTTGGCTGCGTGCCCATGGGGGGCTGCCAAGGCCTTGGCTGCTGCGTGCCTATGGGGGGCTGCCTAGGCCTTGGCTGCTGCATGCCTTGGCCTTGGCTGCTGCATGCCCATGGGGGGCTGCCTAGGCCTTGGCTGCTGCATGCCTTGGCCTTGGCTGCTGCATGCCCATGGGCTGCGTGCCCATGGGGGGCTGCCTAGGCCTTGGCTGCTGCATGCCTTGGCCTTGGCTGGTTTCCCAAAAAATGAGGGTTTTTTGGAAAAGGAGGTTATTTGACCCAAAGTGGCAGGCCTTAGGCATGGCAAGGTGCCCAGGGGCATGCCCGCATGCACGCCACGCCGCATCGCCCCGCATCGTCCCGCACTCCGGAGAAATTGGCTCGTGCCTTTTTCCATTTTTGTGTTCCTAAATTCAGTCCATGATTTTAGAGGAGGTTTCCAACAAGCGGTTTGGCGTTCCGAGCAGTTTTGAATTTTTTATGATTTTTCCTATATTCTGGCTTCCAAAAATCATAAAAAATAAAATATGTTGAATATAGCCTCCAAATTTTGACAGGCTGAAGGTTACATTTTTCTTAGCATGTGTGCAAAAAATCAGGGCAAGACTCCAAGAATTGCTCAAAAAATGACCCATTATTCCTCCTCAACAAATCAATGTTTCCTCGTGCCAGAGCGGATTTTTTCCTAAGCGCTCTTTAGGGGGGGAAGAGTTGGAGGTGTCCGAAGAGGTTATCTAGGCTTGGCAGCAGCAGCCCCCCCAAGTGCTGCCATGGCCTTGTAGGGGTCCCAAGGGCATGCCAACGTGCCCACACAAGCATGCCAAGGCCTTGACTGCGTGCCTTGGCCTTGGCTGCCTGCCCATGGGGGCTGCCATGGCCTTGGCAAGGCCATGGCAGCATGCATGCAAGCATGCCTTGGCCTTGGCTGCCTGCCCATGGGGGGCTGCCTTGGCCTTGGCTGCGTGCCTTGGCCTTGGCTGCTTGCCCATGGGGCCATGCCCTGGCCTTGGCTGCCTGCCCATGGGGGCTGCCTTGGCTGCTGCATGCCCTGGCCTTGGCAGCATGCCCGCGTGCACGCCACGCCGCATCGCCCCGCATCGTCCCGCACTCCAGCAAAATTGGCTCGTGCCTTTTTCTATTTTTGTGTTCCTAAATTCAGTCCATGATTTTAGAGGAGGATTCCAACAAGCGGTTCGGCGTTCCGAGCGTTTTCGAATTTTTTATGATTTTCCCTATTTTTCGGCATCCGAAAATCATAAAAAATAAAATACGTTGAATCTGGCCTCCAAATTTTGAAAGGTTGGAGGTTGTATTTTTCTTAGCATGTGTGCAAAAAATCAGGGCAAGACTCCAAGAATTGCTCCAAAAAAGACCCATTATTCCTCCTCAACAAATCAATGTTTCCTCGTGCCAGAGCGGATTTTTTCCTAAGCGCTCTTTAGGGGGGGAAGAGTTGGAGGTGTCCGAAGAGGCTATCTAGGCTTGGCAGCAGCAGCCCCCCCAAATGCTGCCATGGCCTTCTAGGGGTCCCAAGGGCATGCCACGGCCTTGGCATCCCACCCACGGGGCATGCCACGCCCTCGCCATGCTGCCACTGCCCCTCAGGCACCCTGCATGCTACGGCCTTGGCTGCGTGCCCCCAGGGGCCCTGCTGCCTGCGCCCAGGGGCATGCCAGCGCGCCCACGCAAGCAGGCCACGGCCTTGGCTGCGTGCCTTGGCCTTGGCTGCTGCATGCACGCCCAGGCCTTGGCTGCTGCGTGCTCGCCCAAGCCTTGGATGCTGCATGCCCATGCCTTGGCTGCTGAGTGCCCATGGGGGGCTGCCTTGGCCTTGGCTGCTGCATGCCCATGCCTTGGCTGCGTGCCCATGGGGGGCTGCCTTGGCCTTGGCTGCTGCATGCCCATGCCTTCGCTGCTTGCCCATGGGGGGCTGCCTTGGCCTTGGCTGCTGCATGCCCATGCCTTGGCTGCCTGCCCATGGGGGTTGCCTTGGCCTTGGCTGCTGCATGCCCTGGCCTTGGCAGCATGCCCGCGTGCACGCCACGCCGCATCGCCCCGCATCGTCCCGCACTCCAGCAAAATTGGCTCGTGCCTTTTTCTATTTTTGTGTTCCTAAATTCAGTCCATGATTTTAGAGGAGGATTCCAACAAGCGGTTCGGCGTTCCGAGCGTTTTCGAATTTTTTATGATTTTCCCTATTTTTCGGCATCCGAAAATCATAAAAAATAAAATACGTTGAATCTGGCCTCCAAATTTTGACAGGTTGGAGGTTGTATTTTTCTTAGCATGTGTACAAAAAATCAGGGCAAGACTCCAAGAATTGC
>JALGQJ010000244.1:20000-22500 GCA_023055345.1 Quercus wislizeni | reverse complement strand
GGGTTTTTTGGAAAAGGAGGTTATTTGACCCAAAATGGCAGGCCTTAGGCATGGCAAGGTGCCCAGGGGCATGCCCGCATGCACGCCACGCCGCATCGCCCCGCATCGTCCCGCACTCCGGAGAAATTGGCTCGTGCCTTTTTCCATTTTTGTGTTCCTAAATTCAGTCCATGATTTTAGAGGAGGTTTCCAACAAGCGGTTTGGCGTTCCGAGCAGTTTTGAATTTTTTATGATTTTTCCTATATTCTGGCTTCCAAAAATCATAAAAAATAAAATATGTTGAATATAGCCTCCAAATTTTGACAGGCTAAAGGTTACATTTTTCTTAGCATGTGTGCAAAAAATCAGGGCAAGACTCCAAGAATTGCTCAAAAAATGACCCATTATTCCTCCTCAACAAATCAATGTTTCCTCGTGCCAGAGTGGATTTTTTCCTAAGCGCTCTTTAGGGGGGGGAGAGTTGGAGGTGTCCGAAGAGGTTATCTAGGCTTGGCAGCAACAGCCCCCCCAAGTGCTGCCATGGCCTTGTAGGGGTCCCAAGGGCATGCCAACGTGCCCACACAAGCATGCCAAGGCCTTGACTGCGTGCCTTGGCCTTGGCTGCCTGCCCATGGGGGCTGCCATGGCCTTGGCAAGGCCATGGCAGCATGCATGCAAGCATGCCTTGGCCTTGGCTGCCTGCCCATGGGGGGTTGCCTTGGCCTTGGCTGCGTGCCTTGGCCTTGGCTGCTTGCCCATGGGGCCATGCCCTGGCCTTGGCTGCCTGCCCATGGGGGCTGCCTTGGCTGCTGCATGCCCTGGCCTTGGCAGCATGCCCGCGTGCACGCCACGCCGCATCGCCCCGCATCGTCCCGCACTCCAGCAAAATTGGCTCGTGCCTTTTTCTATTTTTGTGTTCCTAAATTCAGTCCATGATTTTAGAGGAGGATTCCAACAAGCGGTTCGGCGTTCCGAGCGTTTTCGAATTTTTTATGATTTTCCCTATTTTTCGGCATCCGAAAATCATAAAAAATAAAATACGTTGAATCTGGCCTCCAAATTTTGAAAGGTTGGAGGTTGTATTTTTCTTAGCATGTGTGCAAAAAATCAGGGCAAGACTCCAAGTATTGCTCCAAAAAAGACCCATTATTCCTCCTCAACAAATCAATGTTTCCTCGTGCCAGAGCAGATTTTTTCCTAAGCGCTCTTTAGGGGGGGAAGAGTTGGAGGTGTCCGAAGAGGCTATCTAGGCTTGGCAGCAGCAGCCCCCCCAAATGCTGCCAAGGCCTTCTAGGGGTCCCAAGGGCATGCCACGGCCTTGGCATCCCACCCACGGGGCATGCCACGCCCTCGCCATGCTGCCACTGCCCCTCAGGCACCCTGCATGCTACGGCCTTGGCTGCGTGCCCCCAGGGGCCCTGCTGCCTGCGCCCAGGGGCATGCCAGCGCGCCCACGCAAGCAGGCCACGGCCTTGGCTGCGTGCCTTGGCCTTGGCTGCTGCATGCACGCCCAGGCCTTGGCTGCTGCCTGCTCCCCCAAGCCTTGGATGCTGCATGCCCATGCCTTGGCTGCTGAGTGCCCATGGGGGGCTGCCTTGGCCTTGGCTGCTGCATGCCCATGCCTTGGCTGCGTGCCCATGGGGGGCTGCCTTGGCCTTGGCTGCTGCATGCCCATGCCTTCGCTGCTTGCCCATGGGGGGCTGCCTTGGCCTTGGCTGCTGCATGCCCATGCCTTGGCTGCCTGCCCATGGGGGCTGCCTTGGCCTTGGCTGCTGCACGCCTTGGGCAGGCAGTGGGCATCCCAGGGGCATGCCCGCGTGCACGCCACGCCGCATCGCCCCGCATCGTCCCGCACTCCAGCAAAATTGGCTCGTGCCTTTTTCCATTTTTGTGTCCCTAAATTCATTCCATGATTTTAGAGGAGGATTCCAACAAGCGGTTCGGCGTTCCGAGCATTTTTGAATTTTTTATGATTTTCCCTATTTTTCGGCATCCGAAAATCATAAAAAATAAAATACGTTGAATCTGGCCTCCAAATTTTGACAAGTTGGAGGTTGTATTTTTCTTAGCATGTGTGCAAAAAATCAGGGCAAGACTCCAAGAATTGCTCCAAAAAAGACCCATTATTCCTCCTCAACAAATCAATGTTTCCTCGTGCCAGAGCGGATTTTTTCCTAAGCGCTCTTTAGGGGGGGAAGAGTTGGGAGGTATTCGGCGATGCACACGGGCAACCCCTCTTGAGCTTGGCCACGGGTAGGCATGCTCATGACGAGCCCTTAGGCACCCAACCCCGCGTGCTCCACGGCGCGAGGTGGGCCCTAAATGCATCGCCGGGGTGGACCCAGGTTGGTATTTCACGTGTACGTGGTATAGCTGCGGCGCGCTCTTGCAACGCGGACGGTGTTAGTTTCACCCATTGCCACGCAGAGCAAGCCTAAGGTGATGATCAAACGCATTGTGAATGCCATCTCTGGTGCCACCTTTCCTCGAGGCCACACCTACCCGTGCCCAGTGGCGGGG
>JALGQJ010000243.1:17500-20000 GCA_023055345.1 Quercus wislizeni | reverse complement strand
CGCCGAATACCTCCCAACTCTTCCCCCCCTAAAGAGCGCTTAGGAAAAAATCCGCTCTGGCACGAGGAAACATTGATTTGTTGAGGAGGAATAATGGGTCTTTTTTGGAGCAATTCTTGGAGTCTTGCCCTGATTTTTTGTACACATGCTAAGAAAAATACAACCTCCAACCTGTCAAAATTTGGAGGCCAGATTCAACGTATTTTATTTTTTATGATTTTCGGATGCCGAAAAATAGGGAAAATCATAAAAAATTCGAAAACGCTCGGAACGCCGAACCGCTTGTTGGAATCCTCCTCTAAAATCATGGACTGAATTTAGGAACACAAAAATAGAAAAAGGCACGAGCCAATTTTGCTGGAGTGCGGGACGATGCGGGGCGATGCGGCGTGGCGTGCACGCGGGCATGCTGCCAAGGCCAGGGCATGCAGCAGCCAAGGCCAAGGCAACCCCCATGGGCAGGCAGCCAAGGCATGGGCATGCAGCAGCCAAGGCCAAGGCAGCCCCCCATGGGCAAGCAGCGAAGGCATGGGCATGCAGCAGCCAAGGCCAAGGCAGCCCCCCATGGGCACGCAGCCAAGGCATGGGCATGCAGCAGCCAAGGCCAAGGCAGCCCCCCATGGGCACTCAGCAGCCAAGGCATGGGCATGCAGCATCCAAGGCTTGGGCGAGCACGCAGCAGCCAAGGCCTGGGCGTGCATGCAGCAGCCAAGGCCAAGGCACGCAGCCAAGGCCGTGGCCTGCTTGCGTGGGCGCGCTGGCATGCCCCTGGGCGCAGGCAGCAGGGCCCCTGGGGGCACGCAGCCAAGGCCGTAGCATGCAGGGTGCCTGAGGGGCAGTGGCAGCATGGCGAGGGCGTGGCATGCCCCGTGGGTGGGATGCCAAGGCCGTGGCATGCCCTTGGGACCCCTAGAAGGCCATGGCAGCATTTGGGGGGGCTGCTGCTGCCAAGCCTAGATAGCCTCTTCGGACACCTCCAACTCTTCCCCCCCTAAAGAGCGCTTAGGAAAAAATCCGCTCTGGCACGAGGAAACATTGATTTGTTGAGGAGGAATAATGGGTCTTTTTTGGAGCAATTCTTGGAGTCTTGCCCTGATTTTTTGCACACATGCTAAGAAAAATACAACCTCCAACCTTTCAAAATTTGGAGGCCAGATTCAACGTATTTTATTTTTTATGATTTTCGGATGCCGAAAAATAGGGAAAATCATAAAAAATTCGAAAACGCTCGGAACGCCGAACCGCTTGTTGGAATCCTCCTCTAAAATCATGGACTGAATTTAGGAACACAAAAATAGAAAAAGGCACGAGCCAATTTTGCTGGAGTGCGGGACGATGCGGGGCGATGCGGCGTGGCGTGCACGCGGGCATGCTGCCAAGGCCAGGGCATGCAGCAGCCAAGGCAGCCCCCATGGGCAGGCAGCCAAGGCCAGGGCATGGCCCCATGGGCAAGCAGCCAAGGCCAAGGCACGCAGCCAAGGCCAAGGCAGCCCCCCATGGGCAGGCAGCCAAGGCCAAGGCATGCTTGCATGCATGCTGCCATGGCCTTGCCAAGGCCATGGCAGCCCCCATGGGCAGGCAGCCAAGGCCAAGGCACGCAGTCAAGGCCTTGGCATGCTTGTGTGGGCACGTTGGCATGCCCTTGGGACCCCTACAAGGCCATGGCAGCACTTGGGGGGGCTGCTGCTGCCAAGCCTAGATAACCTCTTCGGACACCTCCAACTCTTCCCCCCCTAAAGAGCGCTTAGGAAAAAATCCGCTCTGGCACGAGGAAACATTGATTTGTTGAGGAGGAATAATGGGTCATTTTTTGAGCAATTCTTGGAGTCTTGCCCTGATTTTTTGCACACATGCTAAGAAAAATGTAACCTTCAGCCTGTCAAAATTTGGAGGCTATATTCAACATATTTTATTTTTTATGATTTTTGGAAGCCAGAATATAGGAAAAATCATAAAAAATTCAAAACTGCTCGGAACGCCAAACCGCTTGTTGGAAACCTCCTCTAAAATCATGGACTGAATTTAGGAACACAAAAATGGAAAAAGGCACGAGCCAATTTCTCCGGAGTGCGGGACGATGCGGGGCGATGCGGCGTGGCGTGCATGCGGGCATGCCCCTGGGCACCTTGCCATGCCTAAGGCCTGCCACTTTGGGTCAAATAACCTCCTTTTCCAAAAAACCCTCATTTTTTGGGAAACCAGCCAAGGCCAAGGCATGCAGCAGCCAAGGCCTAGGCAGCCCCCCATGGGCACGCAGCCCATGGGCATGCAGCAGCCAAGGCCAAGGCATGCAGCAGCCAAGGCCTAGGCAGCCCCCCATGGGCATGCAGCAGCCAAGGCCAAGGCATGCAGCAGCCAAGGCCTAGGCAGCCCCCCATAGGCACGCAGCAGCCAAGGCCTTGGCAGCCCCCCATGGGCACGCAGCCAAGGCCAAGGCAGCCCATGGGCATGCAGCAGCCAGGGCCTAGGCAGCCCCCCATGGGCATGCAGCAGCCAAAGG
>JALGQJ010000241.1:30000-33223 GCA_023055345.1 Quercus wislizeni | reverse complement strand
AGATGCATTTCCTCTAGCTCCCGAAAAAGACATCATATGTACTGGATTAAAAGGATCAGTCATCCTAAAATTAGGATTCATTTCTTGTCGCAAATATTCACTTGTAGCATACCATATCTCAATGGATTGTCGTAATTTTTCTACTGCGTGTACATTTCCATAATAATGGTGTTTTTCCAAAACCAAACTTTGTTGTTCCGCATCTTGGACTAACCATCCCTTAGAAGGTATTGTTAAAAGATCATCAATTCCTAATGAAATGGATGTAGCAGTGGCTTGCTGGAACCCGAGGGTCTTTACTTGATCCAGAATGTGTGATGTATATGCCATTCCGAAGTGATCTATTAATCTGCTAATAAGTCGTTTAATGGCAGTTCCATCTATCACTTTATTGTGAAAGACCGTATTGGCCCGTTCTGCCATAAGTACCTCCATATTCCGCTGAGTGGGGTTCGACAATGGGTTTGAGTCAATGATTGGAAAACGTCCTTTTCTCGATTTAAATTCGCGTAAAAATTCAGGAACTATGGTCCTAATTGAACCAGAGAGACACTAATTCACATCAGTGTCATAGAATTACTTAGCATAAATACCATACTATTAGGTTAGGTACCATATGAGCAGGTCCGGCACAACCCTTGGATAGCTTCTTCGATTTCTCGATAAAGAGAAATAGGACCAACAGTGGTTCGAATGTATGTACAAAGAATTTCTTTTTTTATACTTCTTACTATTAAGTAGTGCTCATAAATCTCATGATAAGTACCCAAAGATTCATAGTGAACTTCGATAGGAGCTTCTCTTGAAGCAATAACGCGTTGGTCTAGTTGCCACCGGAGCCATAAAGTACTATCTAAATTGATTCTTTTCTGACGATAAGCTCCAATTGCATCATAGGAATTACAAAAAAAGGGTTCTTTTTCTTTCGTATACTTATCATCCATTTTTTCATTTTGATAATTTATGCGATTACATGGATTATACCTATTTGCACAAATACCTCGGCGATTCCCGCTCGTTAATACATAGAGCCCAATAAGCATATCTTGGGTTGGTAGGGAAATTGGATTCCCAATAGATGGAGACAATAGATTCATATGAGAAAACATAAGTAAACGAGCCTCCGCTTGAGCCTCCAAAGATAAAGGTACATGAACCGCCATTTGATCCCCATCAAAATCTGCATTGAATCCCTTACAAACTAATGGATGTAAACAAATAGCGCGCCCTTCCACTAAAATGGGGTGGAATGCCTGTATGCCTAATCTATGCAGAGTAGGTGCTCTATTCAGCAATATGGGGTGCCCCTGCATAACTTCCTGAAGTATTTCCCATACAATTGACTCTTTTTCCCGAATTTTACTCTTAGCAACTCCCATGTTCGAAGCACGATGTTGTCTAATTAGACCACGAATTACAAATGGCTGGAAAAGTTCTATTGCTATTTCGCGGGGCAATCCACATTGATGTAATGAAAGGGAGGGACCCACGACAATGACAGAACGACCCGAATAATCCACCCGTTTGCCAAGCAGAGTCTCACGAAATCTTCCCTCTTTGCCTTCAATTACATCCGAAAACGACTTGTAAACCTTATTATGACCGTCCCTCATTGGTTGTCCGCGGATTCCATTATCAAGAAGTGTATCCACAGCTTCTTGTACCAATTTCTCCTGACACATTACTAATTCCCCCGGTGTCGATCTACTTGTTGCTAATAAATCGATAAGAGTATTGTTCCGATAAATAACTCTTCTATAAAGTTCATTAATATCCGAGCTCATTAGTTTACCCCCGTCTATCTGAATGATCGGTCTCAACTCGGGAGGAAGAACTGGTAATAGACATAAAACCATCCATTCTGGTTCTATATTTGTTCGAATAAAATGCTTAGCTATTTCGATGCGTCTAACCAAAAAATCCTTTCTTCTTCCAACCTTTCTACTTTCCCACTCATTACCCGGGGGCCCTTCTTCCCCTAATTCTTTCCATTCTACCAACGAATAATCTATAATAATTCGCAAATCCAGATCGGCTAATTGTTCTCGTATAGCACCTGCTCCAGTAGACATTTCTCGATTTCGAAATGCATCGAAGCCTTGGGTAGTAAAGAAAAGTGGGATGCTGTATTTCCAGGATTGGATTTCATATTCGAATGAACCTCGTAATCGTAAGAAAGTAGGTTTTTTAGCTATGGGCCTAGCAAAAGAAAAATTTGGGTAGGATCCTATAGGATATCCCCCTTTAAAATCGGACGTGAAAGTTTCCTTTCATCCGGCTCAAGTAGTTACACCAACTAAAGATAAAGAAAGGAGTTTCCACTTTATTTTCTTTATCTATAAAACGGAACCCTCCCCCCCCCCAAAAAAAAAAAGAAAAGATCTACTCTTTACTCAAGTTTCCAATTTAGACCAAGCAACATTTCATTAATTCATTTTTTTTTTTTTTTTCTTTTTGTAGATTTCGATTTTATTTTATGAATTTTTTATTCAATTAGAAATTACGACGTAAAATCAATGAAATGTAAAATTCTTGAGTAGTCTACGTCCCTTCGAATGAGAGATACCCTTACCTAATTCTTAATTTCATTCAATTAAAGTAAAGAAGTACCTTGGAATTCATAAGGGATTTACTTGTCTATGTATCATTACATTCGATCTTTTAGGTCCCTACTTTGCCTCGACGGTTATGCCACGATGTCCTTAAAGCCTCTATGCGATGGATAGGCTCCTGCAACCATGACATGACAGAATTTGCTTATTTTAATAAACATAATTTCATTTCTTTATAAAGTAAAAGAAAGGGAGTGGTTAATTCCACAAAAGAAGTCTTTTTTTTTTTTCACGAGGTAGAACTAGAAATTCCTATTTATTTGTTACTGAAGAGCCCATAGACCAATTCCCCCTTTTATTTGGGAGTATTGAATACACCCATAATTCTGAGCTTCATGTTCTTCCTACCAAGAGACATGTCAGATCCAGGGCATACCAATTCACTTGAATGGTATGACAGTTTCTCATTCTGAATCTGTAAAATCAGAGTTTTGATCAAATCACACATCGCAGTATACCAGTCCTTCTAATTCTTTAAGAGGTTTATCTAAAAGATTCGCGATATAACTAGGAAGACGCTTCAAATACCACACATGGGTTACTGGGCATGCCAGTTTGATATAGCCCATTTGGTATCTTCGTATCCGAGAATCCACGAATTCGACTCCGCA
>JALGQJ010000241.1:20000-25000 GCA_023055345.1 Quercus wislizeni | reverse complement strand
TGATGTAAATCCTTGCGGAAAGATTATATTAGTGAATATTGAAAAGGGATCGTTAAATCTTGATATGACAACTCTTCTATTACTAATGCTTATTAATTGAATCTTGAATTTATTTGGATAGACGAACGGGGAATGGAATTATTCGTTGCGGAAAAGTCGAAAGATACTTTGTTTGTATGTTTGTATACAGACTCATGAAATTCTCTAAGTGCTCCGGCAATCGATTTAATATGATATAATTGAATAGATAATCGACTTTTACTTATATATTATATTATTTTTACTTATTATTCTTTTATAAAGTTATAAAGAAAGTACAAGAAGAAATTCTTTCTTTTCTGTAACCCCTACCCCAGTCAATAATGTAATAGACTATCGTCCCATTATTTCGCAGAGACAAGCGAGAGACGTAACGTAAGGATTGGATAAAATGAGAAATAGGGATATGTGATAGATCTATCTTGACTCTATTTTTTTATACTTTTTACTTAATGATAATGAAATGAAGGTCAACAAAAGAAAGACTAGGTATTATTATTCCTACATGTTAGTAACATTCCCCTGAAACTTCTAAAGGCGTATCCACGTATTTTGCTTGTTCTTACCGTTTTCCGATCTAAATCATATAATAGAATATAAAAACCGGTTAGAATTGTGAGTTTAGTGAATTGTTTCATCAATGGTGTTGGGTCATAATCCACTTCACTTTTGACTCCGCGCCAGCGATTCCACTATTATTAGTGATTAGTGAACATAATAATGATTAGGGAAGGGTAATGGAATAATTCCTTCCTATTTATGGAGATAGGGGATATAATTCACATGGATATAGTAAGTCTCGCTTGGGCTGCTTTAATGGTAGTCTTTACATTTTCTCTTTCACTCGTAGTATGGGGTAGAAGTGGACTCTAGAGGTACTACTAATTGAGTTGAGGAATCAAACTCAACCCATATCAATTGTTTTATAGATCGTTCTGCAAAGCCCTTTTTATTTTACTTTTTTTATTTGTTTTTGGTTTCCACCTCTTTTTTTTTTTTTATTTTTACTGTTCAAAGAGAAAATGGTTATGTTATTAAGTGGATACAGACTCTCTATGGGAAACAACATAGACATAGTGGTTGTCCAACGAAATACTCCACATAATAAAATAAATATTGCCTTGGGCAAGTCACATATTGCGCGTTACCGCTTGCTTTATTATTTGTTGTATTATTTTAGAAATTCGATTTATGCTATGCTTGCTTTATTGAACTCATTTCATATCACGGTTCAAGCGTTAAAAATAAAAATGAGTGTGCTTTACTAATCCTTTTCGAAATCCAAAGAGGTTCCCCATGGAACCGAACCCCCGGATCATCTGTCAACTGCTCAATCAATTATTTATTCGGAATGCTAAAAAAAAATTATGCGATTCTCGTTTATTAATATACGCCTATACTTTTTTTACTTCATCGATTTGATTCTTTCGGTGGATACCAGGATTCTCATATTGAAAAGAATCATAAATTCTAGGAATTAGAACCGTAAGAGTAAGAGTTGCCCTTCTATTTTTTTATATTGATAATTGCAATCAACACAAATTAAATAGATAAAGCAAAGAAATAGAATTGGTACGCTATGTACATAGATGTATGGAATTTATATCTATATGTAATTGATATCTATGAAGATAGATATTGTGGATTGATCTATATTAAACCTCTATCTTTATACAGTAAAACTTTATATACTACAATAATATAATAAGTATGGTAGAAAGAAATATATGAATCTTTCTACCATACTGATAATTCTAGTCCGCTTGTTTCATTTAAGACATGAAATTGGAATACTTTTCATTTTTATTTTTTCTTTTCAATCATTGATAAGAACGAAACAGTCAAGTTTAAGTCAAATTAATCATTTTGACTGACCGTTTTTACGTATATTATAAGTAAAAAAGCAGTCGGAACTAGAATGAACAGTGCAGTAGCAATAAATGCGAGAATATTTACTTCCATAATCTCATCGTTTCATTTTTATTTAATTTGAAATAACTCGGGATTTAATCCCATAGAGCTGATAAACCTTTCGCCTGTAAATGCAATATTCAATGGTATGAATTACATCTCGATGATATCGAATCAGATCAATATTATGAATAACAATATCTGAGCTATCAAATTAATTGATTCATCGTCGAGAATTAAATAGTATAACATAGGAAGATCCTTTATCCATACCGAATTGCAATTCGGATTATGAATCCGATCAATAATTCTTTTACGTTATTTATCATTCTATTCCACTCTTTAGTTTCTATAAACTACAGTTTCTATAAAGTACGCCCCCCTTAAGCATCTGATGAGATATCATATGACCTCCTTTACACTTACTTACATTGGTTATAAAAAACCCAATAAAATAAACAATAGAAGCAAAATGTAAAAAGGTAAGTTCGAACCTCCCTTTAATCTTTAATGATCTAATCTTCTTGGAAAACAAAGAAGTATAAGTATAATATATAATAAGGAAAGCCGGGGTATAAAAAATATAGTATTCCATCAAATTCATTAAAAACCCTGTTCTTTCTTCGGCAGGACCCTTAAACTTAAAAAAGATTATTCATTCCCTCACTCTCACTAAGAGAGATAGCCCTCGCTAAGAGAGAAAGAGAGATGGGATCCTTCTTTTTTGAGCTTTCTTTTTATTTTATTAATATACTATTTCCTTGGATTAATTACAGGATGCACATATATCAAAAATTCAGTGTGAAAGTTGAATGAGATAAATTGTTTCAAATTCGCATTACTAATTTCAATTAGTAATTGAGGTTACACAAAATCGTAGTTAGAAATAGAAAGGGATATACCTTTAATCTTAAAAGTATTATATCAAGGTTACTATGTTAAATTTTATTTTGTATGTCCTACTTGAAACATATAGTACTCTATTACATTACACAGATCGGGAATAATCGAAAAAGACGGACTCCGTACGGTATCTCTTGGAATCCTGAATATGCTTCTACCAATAATTGTACTAATTTACATATGCCTTTCGCCTTTCAATCGGTACTAGTTGAATAAATGGGAATTCCCGTATTTCTTTGATGAGAAATGTGAAAGGAATAAATAAATAAAATAAGAGAGCATTCCCAAGGGGAATGAAATTCTGCTATTTGTTCTCCCTTTCAAAGAAAACGAAGAGATGAATTGATGTATTTTTTTTTATTGTATTTGGATCCGTCGGGACTGACGGGGCTCGAACCCGCAGCTTCCGCCTTGACAGGGCGGTGCTCTGACCAATTGAACTACAATCCCAAGCAAATAAAGTATACATCATACATATTCTTATGATTTCATTCAAACCCTTTCTATTTTATTTAGATTAGAATAGTCGTATTGTAACATAAATCCGCATGATATATTTGATATCCACATGGATATGCACTTTAGTGGGAGCGTATCGCAAATTGTTAGTAATCCTTTCGTTTTTTAGAAATTGATTGATAATCAAATAAATCTTTCACTTTCAATGAAAAAAAAAAGGGGGTTTTTTTCTTTATTCTTTATTTTATTCTTTACCTTAGACTTTATACCTCCGGATCCTTATATGAATCTAGATGGATCATTAGCAAACAAGATCTGAATTTGTGGAAAAAAATAAATAGAGCAAATGAACAGCGGTAAAAATATATCAGAAAATCTCACTTTTCTTTAGTCTTCCGTATTCCGATTAGGCCTTTCTGGGGAACAACAAATGGGTTATTCATTTCATGGTGGATCGGTGAATTATTGGGCCGAGCTGGATTTGAACCAGCGTAGACATATTGCCAACGAATTTACAGTCCGTCCCCATTAACCGCTCGGGCATCGACCCAGGAAGAATCAATTCCAGGCATATTGATAATCCATGATCAACTTCCTTGCGTAGTACCCTACCCCCAGGGGAAGTCGAATCCCCGTTGCCTCCTTGAAAGAGAGATGTCCTGAACCACTAGACGATGGGGGCATACTTACCCGACCGCCCTCATACTATGTTCATAGTATGAACAGCTTTTTGAAATTGTCAATCTAATGGTATGACTAAATCTGAGGGAAAGATCCCTCTTTCATGATTCCATAGAATCTTTTGTTTTGATTCATATTTATATTCATGAATCATTCATTCGAATCACCATTTCATAAAATCTTTGAAATATTATTCCAATTCTATTTCTAATTAATTATACATAGAATAATTAGATTCGATAATATAAAGAGTCAAATAAATATAAGAACTAAAATAAATATACGAATAAATTGATATTCATTATAAATCGATATTTCTATTAAAAAGTAAATATTAAAAAAAAAAAATAGGTCGAATAGAAATAATACGAGGTATAGGACCTTTCGGGGAGTGATTGGTCCGCGAGACCAGAAAGGGTAATGAAACTCCATTTCTTCCACTTTCATTCATTGATTCATTCATTTTGTTAAGATTAGATAGACATATTTTTATCTTACACTAAGCTCGGAAATGCAAAAAAAAAAAAAAAACGATAAATCTGGAAATCTGGGAAGAGGGATAGGGATCAACAAGTTATTGAAAATTGTTTTTTTTTCTCTAAGAATTGAGTTAGAGAAACAAGTAAAAAAAATCTTTTTATGAATGATTCGAGGAAATATCTTAGATCTATATTGAATTGGCAAGTCTATGTATCAATCAAATGAATTTCGTTATGATGTGGATCAATTCAATTAGGGTCGGTCTTGAAAAAATTTCTTGCGTTGCTATTTAGTAAATCCAATCAAACCGTTTTGAGTTTACCCATAATCACTAGTTTACTCTATACTCACTAGAGAAGTTGAATTTCTCGTTCCTGAATGGTACCATGTGCATAAGATATATATGTGCACTAAACTATATCTATGTACATCTATAGATTAGAATGTGCATCCATCTATATTATAATCAGTATATGCACTAGACTCATAGTGGCGAATGACTTATTCAGTAATTGAATAAAAAAAAA
>JALGQJ010000241.1:0-5000 GCA_023055345.1 Quercus wislizeni | reverse complement strand
TCTTTGATTTTGATATAGATTCCTTATTCCTAATTTCTTTAGTACGGAAAATACTGTAAAGAGTGGACAACAGGGAATGCAAATTTCCCTACCGATCCGTGATCCATGATCCTTGAATGGGAGAAAGATCCCCATATCAAATTCCTTACTTTTGTCGGTCTTTTTGCTTAGGCGAAAGAGGGAAAAGGTGTCCGAACCCTTGTTGTTTTATTTTAATTAGGTTTAAGTCTGACGAGAATAATATTCTACAACTAGCAATTCATTTATTTTCAAACCGACCCATTTACTATCTATTATTTGATTGACTAATCCTTTATATTGGAATGGGTGAAAAGTCAAATGTTTTGGTAATTCCTCATCACGAGGGGATGAATCAAGACAATTTTGAATCAGAGCTCTATATTTTTGTTCATCCCTCGCTGTAATAATATCTTGGGGTTTGCAGCGATAACTTGGTATATCTACTATACGACCATTAACTAAAATATGTCTATGGTTAACTAATTGGCGGGCTTGGGGAATAGTCGAGGCCATACCCAATCGAAAAAGGATGTTATCCAAACGCATTTCAAGTAATTGTAGTAAAACCCGACCCGTTGACCCTTTGGCTTTTCCGGCAATACGAACGTATTTAAGTAATTGTCGTTCTGTAAGACCATAATGAAAACGCAATTTTTGTTTTTCTTCTAAACGAATACGATATTGAGATTTTTTACTGGAACGTGATTGGTTTCTAAGATCGCTTCCGGCTTTAGGCCTTTTACTAGTTAGTCCCGGTAAAGCCCCCAGACGTCGTATTTTTTTGAAACGAGGCCCTCTGTAACGCGACATAAAGACTCCTTATTTTATTGAAATTTCATAAACTTAAATTAAAACTAAACTAAATGATAAATGAAGCGACATCCCCTAGAGTATTTACCACAAAGAATAATTAGATGAATTGGATAAATATCCGGACCGTATTGGATTTGTATATTTATAAAAAAAATGAAAGGTTCTTTTCGTGATTTGTTATACAGGGATCTAGCTCCTCTAATTTTTTATTTAGAATTTGAAGTTCCTACGACATAGTAGATCGGTGACTCTTGGAAAAAGGGGTACGAAGCTTTTTCAATATTCTTTGATTTCACAATATCAATTATGTAAAAAAATCAAAAAAATAAAGAAAAGCCTGCTATCGGAATCGAACCGATGACCATCGCATTACAAATGCGATGCTCTAACCTCTGAGCTAAGCGGGCTCGCATAACAAAAATTGTACATACATAGGAATTTAGTAAACTACTGGGATCTTAGCTATTAATTGTTCATTCTTAGTTTTCATACCATAATTAATATGAATATAGAATAGAATTTCAAATAAATATTAAATAGTTGAATGAATATATTCTCGAACATAACGATTAATATTCGAAATGGAATCTAATTAGATTAGAATCTTATTCTACACATTCTAATCTTACTTATTTATTCTAATTCTAGATAGATTCTAAGATAGATTCTAATTTGAAATAATTCTAATTCTAAATAGTTAGATCAATTAGAAATTAATAGAATAATATAATAAGAAATTTATATTAATAAATTTCTTTTTTTTTAGTCATTTTTAGTTATGTTATAGAGGGTCCGCCTTAACTTAAGGAAATTAAAAAAGTAAAGGCTACGAATAAAAAAAAAATGAAAAAGAGAAGGCCGTAATCCAGATCATAATGAAAGATTCCTCCGCTTTCGTTCGGAAAGATAAAACAAAAAAAAAAGAATCGACCGTTCGAGTATATCAAATTACACGATAAAAATGATATAAAAGAAAGAGGGGCATACATAATCTATATTGGTATAGATAATATATATCTATATTGAATTGCGGATACAGAAATGATAGAATCATTTCTGATTGGATCAACTCTGGATCTTCGATAGAGATGAAATGAGATAAACAATAAAAAAATAGGAGTAAACACTTTTCGATATAGGAATTGGTATCTAATAAATTCAAAGATTCCGGCATAAATGAAAGAAAAAGGAAAAAAGCGGGGAAGGACATCATAATGAGATCCTAATCTTAAAACAACAAAACAAAAATGGGGGATATGGCGAAATTGGTAGACGCTACGGACTTAATTGGATTGAGCCTTGGTATGGAAACTTACCAAGTGATAACTTTCAAATTCAGAGAAACCCTGGAATTAAAAATGGGCAATCCTGAGCCAAATCCTATTTTACGAAAAACAAATAAGGGTTCAGAAGAAAGCAAGAATCAAAAAAGGATAGGTGCAGAGACTCAATGGAAGCTGTTCTAACAAGTGGGGTTGACTTCTTTACGTTATTACATTAACGTAATCCTTATATCAAAACTACAGAAAGGATAAACCTATATACATACGTATATGTACTGAAATCCTATCTCAAATGATTAATGACGACCCGAATCTTTATTTATTTATATTTCTATAAATAATAAATCAAAATCGAAAGAGTTGTTGTGAATCGATCCAAATTGAAGAAAGAATCGAATATTTATTAATAAAATTTATCGTACGAGAATAAAGATAGAGTCCCATTCCACACGTCAATACCGACAAGAATGAAATTTATAGGAAGAGGAAAATCCGTCGACTTTAGAAATCGTGAGGGTTCGAGTCCCTCTATCCCCAAAAAGGCCCGTTTGATTCCCCAATTATTTATCCGATCCGCTCTTTTCGTTTCGTTAGCGGTTTAAAATTCGTTATGTTTTTCAATCATTCTACTCTTTTACAAATGGATCTGATTGGAAATTTTTTTTTCTTATTACAATATTTGTGATATATATGATACGCGTACAAATGAACATCTTTGAGGAAGGTATCCCCACTTCCAATTTGAATGATTAACAATACATATCATTTCTTGTACTGTATTAAAACTTATAAAGTTTTCTTTTTGAAGATCCAAGAAATTACAGGGTCTGGATAAAGCTTTGTAAGACTTTTTTTGTCTTTTTAATTGACATAAACTCAAGTTATCTATTAAAATAAGGACGATGCACGGATAATGGTCGGGATAGCTCAGCTGGTAGAGCAGAGGACTGAAAATCCTCGTGTCACCAGTTCAAATCTGGTTCCTGGCACATGATTTATTTGTATGAGTATCCGTTTTACAAATGAATTGATATGGGTCAACATACATATTCATTACTAGTCTATATCATGATAGATACTTATCTATCTAGGTGTCTGAGAATATACCCTTTCTAGAATTATAAGAATAGATGAGTAAAGAGTATGTCTATAAAATCTGTAAAATAAAAAAAAATTAGATTTGACTTCCTTTTCTTTTTTATTTGTTCATACGGTGTCTCTTACCGTTCAAAAACAATGTTAATACTTTAGATATTTAATACTTCATACATATTAAAATAGAAAGGTTAAATTAATTGGTTGAAAGACTCAAAGGTATAGTCTCGCGGAGTTGAAAGGTGGGAATAACCAAGATTCATTTCAGATACAGTACAAATAAAATCCAAGCCCTCCTCTCATTTCGTTGTCTTTTCTTTTCATATTCTATTTCTTCATTTCCTCCTATGTGACTTTGTCGAACTCATTTAAGTTTTGTGCGTGGTACATAGTTCATGATGCGAAACTCTTTTAGGTCATCCTAATACTAATTGTATTTTTTGAATTGTCTTGTTTTTTTTTTATTTATCCTTTTTATTTCTATTTTTTATTGTTTCTATTTTTATATATTATATATTTATTTATTTGAATAGAAACCATTTTTTTTTATTCTATTTATTTTGTATTATTTATTTGTATTTGATTTATATTTGATTTCGTTTTATTTAGCCCATTTAGAATAGAATGCGAATGAGACTTCCATTACGCTCTTTGGTCTATAAGAGAACGTACAAACATTATTTGAATACCTGGAGTTGTAGAAGTGAAAATTAGTTTCTTATTTTATTATTTATATTATTATTTATATTTAATGAGCATCCTGTATTTCATAAAAATTCGGGGCAATATAATCCTTACGTAAGGGCCATCCTATCCAACTTTCGGGCATTAAGATACGTTTCAGACGTGGATGATTATCATAAAAGATTCCCAACATATCATAAGATTCCCTTTCTTGAAAATCCGCACTTTTCCAAACCCAGAAAACAGACGGAATTCTAGGATTCCACCTTGGGGCAAATACTTTTATACATACCTCTTCTGGTTGATCTATACCATAAGCTATTCTCGTAAGATGATACACACTAGCTAACAGTCCGCCCGGTGCTACATCATAGGCACATTGGGAACGTAAATAATTGTAACCATATACATATAAAATGACAGCAATGGAATGCCAATCCCCAGGCTTTATTTGTAAAGTCTCTATTCCTTGGTAGTCGAAGCCCAAAGATCTATGAACTAACCCATGTTTGGCTAGCCAAGCAGACAAACGACCTTGCATCTTTTTTATCTCTCCCACATTTTTATTTGTATAAAACTTTTATTTGTCTCTATAAGTTAAGTATTTCACATTTACGATGAAATTTATGAAAATTATTGTTTGTTATTATGTAAAAAAATGTGAAAAAAAAAAAAAAATCCTGCCTAATTCACTAATTCGGGGGAAGATACTGAACTCTTGTTGTATTTGAAAAATATTTCAAGAGGGATCTCCGAAGTCGATGTAGATGGTGGTTGATCGAGTAATCCTCGATCATAATTTCCAGTATGAGTACTTCGTCCAATAGAAAACTTGTGGTTGATAGTAAAACACCGACTCCCCTGTTGAGACCTAATTCGATCTTCATAGATTTCTCGAGATAGTTTTTTACGAAGTTTTGTTATAGCATCTATAACTGCCTCCGGTTTAGGTGGACAACCTGGCAAATAGACATCTACAGGAATTAGCTTATCGACCCCCCGAACAGTAGTATAAGAATCGGTACTGAACATACCCCCTGTAATTGTACATGCTCCCATAGCAATAACATATTTTGGTTCAGGCATTTGTTCATATAATCTCAC
>JALGQJ010000240.1:12500-15000 GCA_023055345.1 Quercus wislizeni | reverse complement strand
GGGGCTGCCTAGGCCTTGGCTGCTGCATGCCTTGGCCTTGGCTGCGTGCCCATGGGGGGCTGCCTAGGCCTTGGCTGCTGCATGCCCATGGGGGGCTGCCTAGGCCTTGGCTGCTGCATGCCTTGGCCTTGGCTGCTGCATGCCCATGGGGCTGCCTAGGCCTTGGCTGCATGCTTGCCCATGGGCTGCTGCCTTGGCCTTGGCTGCGTGCCCATGGGGGGCTGCCATGGCCTTTGGCTGCTGCATGCCTTGGCCTTGGCTGCTGCATGCCCATGGGGGGCTGCCTAGGCCTTGGCTGCTGCATGCCTTGGCCTTGGCTGCGTGCCCATGGGGGGCTGCCTAGGCCTTGGCTGCTGCATGCCCATGGGGGGCTGCCTAGGCCTTGGCTGCTGCATGCCTTGGCCTTGGCTGCTGCATGCCCATGGGGCTGCCTAGGCCTTGGCTGCATGCTTGCCCATGGGCTGCTGCCTTGGCCTTGGCTGCGTGCCCATGGGGGGCTGCCATGGCCTTTGGCTGCTGCATGCCTTGGCCTTGGCTGCTGCATGCCCATGGGGGGCTGCCTAGGCCTTGGCTGCTGCATGCCTTGGCCTTGGCTGCGTGCCCATGGGGGGCTGCCTAGGCCTTGGCTGCTGCATGCCCATGGGGGGCTGCCTAGGCCTTGGCTGCTGCATGCCTTGGCCTTGGCTGCTGCATGCCCATGGGGCTGCCTAGGCCTTGGCTGCATGCTTGCCCATGGGCTGCTGCCTTGGCCTTGGCTGCGTGCCCATGGGGGGCTGCCATGGCCTTTGGCTGCTGCATGCCTTGGCCTTGGCTGCTGCATGCCCATGGGGGGCTGCCTAGGCCTTGGCTGCTGCATGCCTTGGCCTTGGCTGCGTGCCCATGGGGGGCTGCCTAGGCCTTGGCTGCTGCATGCCTTGGCCTTGGCTGCTGCATGCCCATGGGGGGCTGCCTAGGCCTTGGCTGCTGCATGCCTTGGCCTTGGCTGCTGCATGCCCATGGGGCTGCATGCTTGCCCATGGGCTGCTGCCTTGGCCTTGGCTGCGTGCCCATGGGGGGCTGCCTAGGCCTTGGCTGCTGCATGCCTTGGCCTTGGCTGGTTTCCCAAAAAATGAGGGTTTTTTGGAAAAGGAGGTTATTTGACCCAAAATGGCAGGCCTTAGGCATGGCAAGGTGCCCAGGGGCATGCCCGCATGCACGCCACGCCGCATCGCCCCGCATCGTCCCGCACTCCGGAGAAATTGGCTCGTGCCTTTTTCCATTTTTGTGTTCCTAAATTCAGTCCATGATTTTAGAGGAGGTTTCCAACAAGCGGTTTGGCGTTCCGAGCAGTTTTGAATTTTTTATGATTTTTCCTATATTCTGGCTTCCAAAAATCATAAAAAATAAAATATGTTGAATATAGCCTCCAAATTTTGACAGGCTAAAGGTTACATTTTTCTTAGCATGTGTGCAAAAAATCAGGGCAAGACTCCAAGAATTGCTCAAAAAATGACCCATTATTCCTCCTCAACAAATCAATGTTTCCTCGTGCCAGAGTGGATTTTTTCCTAAGCGCTCTTTAGGGGGGGGAGAGTTGGAGGTGTCCGAAGAGGTTATCTAGGCTTGGCAGCAGCAGCCCCCCCAAGTGCTGCCATGGCCTTGTAGGGGTCCCAAGGGCATGCCAACGTGCCCACACAAGCATGCCAAGGCCTTGACTGCGTGCCTTGGCCTTGGCTGCCTGCCCATGGGGGCTGCCATGGCCTTGGCAAGGCCATGGCAGCATGCATGCAAGCATGCCTTGGCCTTGGCTGCCTGCCCATGGGGGGTTGCCTTGGCCTTGGCTGCTTGCCCATGGGGCCATGCCCTGGCCTTGGCTGCCTGCCCATGGGGGCTGCCTTGGCTGCTGCATGCCCTGGCCTTGGCAGCATGCCCGCGTGCACGCCACGCCGCATCGCCCCGCATCGTCCCGCACTCCAGCAAAATTGGCTCGTGCCTTTTTCTATTTTTGTGTTCCTAAATTCAGTCCATGATTTTAGAGGAGGATTCCAACAAGCGGTTCGGCGTTCCGAGCGTTTTCGAATTTTTTATGATTTTCCCTATTTTTCGGCATCCGAAAATCATAAAAAATAAAATACGTTGAATCTGGCCTCCAAATTTTGAAAGGTTGGAGGTTGTATTTTTCTTAGCATGTGTGCAAAAAATCAGGGCAAGACTCCAAGTATTGCTCCAAAAAAGACCCATTATTCCTCCTCAACAAATCAATGTTTCCTCGTGCCAGAGCAGATTTTTTCCTAAGCGCTCTTTAGGGGGGGAAGAGTTGGAGGTGTCCGAAGAGGCTATCTAGGCTTGGCAGCAGCAGCCCCCCCAAATGCTGCCAAGGCCTTCTAGGGGTCCCAAGGGCATGCCACGGCCTTGGCATCCCACCCACGGGGCATGCCACGCCCTCGCCATGCTGCCACTGCCCCTCAGGCACCCTGCATGCTACGGCCTTGGCTGCGTGCCCCCAGGGGCCCTGCTGGCT
>JALGQJ010000240.1:0-2500 GCA_023055345.1 Quercus wislizeni | reverse complement strand
TGCCTTGGCCTTGGCTGCTGCATGCCCATGGGGGGCTGCCTAGGCCTTGGCTGCTGCATGCCTTGGCCTTGGCTGCGTGCCCATGGGGGGCTGCCTAGGCCTTGGCTGCTGCATGCCCATGGGGGGCTGCCTAGGCCTTGGCTGCTGCATGCCTTGGCCTTGGCTGCTGCATGCCCATGGGGGCTGCCTAGGCCTTGGCTGCATGCTTGCCCATGGGCTGCTGCCTTGGCCTTGGCTGCGTGCCCATGGGGGGGCTGCCATGGCCTTTGGCTGCTGCATGCCTTGGCCTTGGCTGCTGCATGCCCATGGGGGGCTGCCTAGGCCTTGGCTGCTGCATGCCTTGGCCTTGGCTGCGTGCCCATGGGGGGCTGCCTAGGCCTTGGCTGCTGCATGCCTTGGCCTTGGCTGCTGCATGCCCATGGGGGGCTGCCTAGGCCTTGGCTGCTGCATGCCTTGGCCTTGGCTGCTGCATGCCCATGGGGCTGCATGCTTGCCCATGGGCTGCTGCCTTGGCCTTGGCTGCGTGCCCATGGGGGGCTGCCTAGGCCTTGGCTGCTGCATGCCTTGGCCTTGGCTGGTTTCCCAAAAAATGAGGGTTTTTTGGAAAAGGAGGTTATTTGACCCAAAATGGCAGGCCTTAGGCATGGCAAGGTGCCCAGGGGCATGCCCGCATGCACGCCACGCCGCATCGCCCCGCATCGTCCCGCACTCCGGAGAAATTGGCTCGTGCCTTTTTCCATTTTTGTGTTCCTAAATTCAGTCCATGATTTTAGAGGAGGTTTCCAACAAGCGGTTTGGCGTTCCGAGCAGTTTTGAATTTTTATGATTTTTCCTATATTCTGGCTTCCAAAAATCATAAAAAATAAAATATGTTGAATATAGCCTCCAAATTTTGACAGGCTAAAGGTTACATTTTTCTTAGCATGTGTGCAAAAAATCAGGGCAAGACTCCAAGAATTGCTCAAAAAATGACCCATTATTCCTCCTCAACAAATCAATGTTTCCTCGTGCCAGAGTGGATTTTTTCCTAAGCGCTCTTTAGGGGGGGGAGAGTTGGAGGTGTCCGAAGAGGTTATCTAGGCTTGGCAGCAGCAGCCCCCCCAAGTGCTGCCATGGCCTTGTAGGGGTCCCAAGGGCATGCCAACGTGCCCACACAAGCATGCCAAGGCCTTGACTGCGTGCCTTGGCCTTGGCTGCCTGCCCATGGGGGCTGCCATGGCCTTGGCAAGGCCATGGCAGCATGCATGCAAGCATGCCTTGGCCTTGGCTGCCTGCCCATGGGGGGTTGCCTTGGCCTTGGCTGCTTGCCCATGGGGCCATGCCCTGGCCTTGGCTGCCTGCCCATGGGGGCTGCCTTGGCTGCTGCATGCCCTGGCCTTGGCAGCATGCCCGCGTGCACGCCACGCCGCATCGCCCCGCATCGTCCCGCACTCCAGCAAAATTGGCTCGTGCCTTTTTCTATTTTTGTGTTCCTAAATTCAGTCCATGATTTTAGAGGAGGATTCCAACAAGCGGTTCGGCGTTCCGAGCGTTTTCGAATTTTTTATGATTTTCCCTATTTTTCGGCATCCGAAAATCATAAAAAATAAAATACGTTGAATCTGGCCTCCAAATTTTGAAAGGTTGGAGGTTGTATTTTTCTTAGCATGTGTGCAAAAAATCAGGGCAAGACTCCAAGTATTGCTCCAAAAAAGACCCATTATTCCTCCTCAACAAATCAATGTTTCCTCGTGCCAGAGCAGATTTTTTCCTAAGCGCTCTTTAGGGGGGGAAGAGTTGGAGGTGTCCGAAGAGGCTATCTAGGCTTGGCAGCAGCAGCCCCCCCAAATGCTGCCAAGGCCTTCTAGGGGTCCCAAGGGCATGCCACGGCCTTGGCATCCCACCCACGGGGCATGCCACGCCCTCGCCATGCTGCCACTGCCCCTCAGGCACCCTGCATGCTACGGCCTTGGCTGCGTGCCCCCAGGGGCCCTGCTGGCTGCGCCCAGGGGCATGCCAGCGCGCCCACGCAAGCAGGCCACGGCCTTGGCTGCGTGCCTTGGCCTTGGCTGCTGCATGCACGCCCAGGCCTTGGCTGCTGCGTGCTCCCCCAAGCCTTGGATGCTGCATGCCCATGCCTTGGCTGCTGAGTGCCCATGGGGGGCTGCCTTGGCCTTGGCTGCTGCATGCCCATGCCTTGGCTGCGTGCCCATGGGGGGCTGCCTTGGCCTTGGCTGCTGCATGCCCATGCCTTCGCTGCTTGCCCATGGGGGGCTGCCTTGGCCTTGGCTGCTGCACGCCTTGGGCAGGCAGTGGGCATCCCAGGGGCATGCCCGCGTGCACGCCACGCCGCATCGCCCCGCATCGTCCCGCACTCCAGCAAAATTGGCTCGTGCCTTTTTCCATTTTTGTGTCCCTAAATTCGTTCCATGATTTTAGAGGAGGATTCCAACAAGCGGTTCGGCGTTCCGAGCATTTTTGAATTTTTTATGATTTTCCCTATTTTTCGGCATCCGAAAAT
>JALGQJ010000024.1:3980000-4444313 GCA_023055345.1 Quercus wislizeni | reverse complement strand
GAAAATTCAAACAAAACAGCAAAAAAATTCAAAAAATTAAAAAATACAATTATGGCTTCATTTCAATACAAAATAGGTCGAAAAAGGCCGAGAAAAACAGAAAATAAAAATTACCATCCGTTTCGTTCCATCCTGGCACTATATAGAAAATTCAAAAAAAATAGCAAAAAAATTAAAAAATACTGTTATGGATTCATTTCAAACCGAAATAGGTCGGAAAAGGCCGAGAAAAACAGCAAATAAAAATTACCATCCGTTTCGTTCCATCCTGGCACTATATAGAAAACTAAAAAAAAATAGCAAAGAAATTCAAAAAATTAAAAAATACGGTTATGGATTCATTTCAAGCCAAAATAGATTGGAAAAGGATGAGGTAGAGAGAAAATAAAAGTTATCGTTCCGTTTCTTTCCTACCCGACACGAAATAGAAAATTCTAAAACAATAGCAAAGAAATTCAAAAAATTAAAGAATACCATTACGGGTTCATTTCAAGACAAAATAGGTCGGAAAAGGCCGAGAAAAACAGAAAATAAAAATTACCATCCGTTTCGTTCCATCCTGGCACTATATAGAAAATTAAAAAAAAAATAGCAAAAAAATTAAAAAAATTAAAAAATACTGTTATGGATTCATTTCAAGCCAAAATAGATTGGAAAACGATGAGATAGAGAGAAAATAAAAGTTATCGTTCCATTCCATTCCTACCCGACACGAAATAGAAAATTCTAAAACAATAGCGAAAAAATTCAAAAAATTAAAGAATACCATTACGGGTTCATTTCAAGCAAAAATAGGTCGGAAAAGGCCGAGAAAAACAGAAAATAAAAATTACCATCCGTTTCGTTCCATCCTGGCACTATATAGAAAACTCAAAAAAAAATAGCAAAAAAATTCAAAAAATTAAAAAATACTGTTATGGATTCATTTCAAGCCAAAATAGATTGGAAAAGGATGAGATAGAGAGAAAATAAAAATTATCGTTTTGTTCCGTTCCTACCCGACACGAAATAGAAAATTCCAAAACAATAGCAAAAAAATTCAAAAAATTAAAAAATACAATTATGGCTTCATTTCAATCAAAAATATGTCGGAAAAGGCTGAGAAAAACAGAAAATGAAAGTTATCGTTCCGTTTCGTTCCTACCCGGCGCTAAATACGAAATTCAAAGAAAATAGCAAAAAAATTAAAAAATACCATTATGGATTCATTTCAAGCCAAAATAAGTTGGAAAAGGATGAGAAAGAGAGAAAATAAAAATTTTAATTCCGTTCCGTTCCTACCCGACGCATAATAGAAAATTCAAGAAAAATAGCAAAAAAATTCAAAGAGTTTAAAAATACGGTTATGGATTCATTTCAAGCAAAAATAGGTTGGAAAATGATGAAATAGAGAGAAAATAAAAGTTATCGTTCCGTTCCGTTCCTACCCGACACGAAATAGAAAATTCCAGAACAATAGCAAAAAAATTCAAAAATACCATTACGGGTACATTTCAAGCCAAAAGAGGTCGGAAAAGGCCGAGAAAAGAGAAAATAAAAATTATCGTTCCGTTTTGTTACAGCCCGGCACTAAATAAAAAATTCAGAAAATTAAAAAATACCATAATGGATTCATTTCGAGCCAAAATAGGTCGGAAAAGGCCGAGTAAAACTGAAAATAAAAATTATCGTTCCGTTTCGTTCCTACCAGGAACTAAATAGAAAATTCAAACAAAATAGCAAAAAAATTCAAAAAATTAAAAAAATACAATTATGGCTTCATTTCAATCCAAAATAGGTCGGAAAAGGCCAAGAAAAACAGAAAATAAAAATTATTATTCTGTTTCGTTCCAACCCGGCGCTAAATATGAAATTCAAAAAAAATAGCAAAAAAATTAAAAAAATTAAAAAATACCATTATGGATTCATTTCAAGCCAAAATAAGTTGGAAAAGGATGAGATAGAGAGAAAATAAAAATTATCGTTTCGTTCCGTTCCTTCCCGACACGAACTAGAAAATTCCAAAACAATAACAAAAAAATTCAAAAAATTAAAGAATACCATTACGGATTCATTTCATGCCAAAATAGGTCGGAAAAGGCCGAGAAAAACAGAAAATCAAAATTATCGTTCCGTTTCGTTCCTACCCGGCACTAAATAGAAAATTCAAACAAAACAGCAAAAAAATTCAAAAAATTAAAAAATACAATTATGGCTTCATTTCAATACAAAATAGGTCGAAAAAGGCCGAGAAAAACAGAAAATAAAAATTACCATCCGTTTCGTTCCATCCTGGCACTATATAGAAAATTCAAAAAAAATAGCAAAAAAATTAAAAAATACTGTTATGGATTCATTTCAAACCGAAATAGGTCGGAAAAGGCCGAGAAAAACAGCAAATAAAAATTACCATCCGTTTCGTTCCATCCTGGCACTATATAGAAAACTAAAAAAAAATAGCAAAGAAATTCAAAAAATTAAAAAATACGGTTATGGATTCATTTCAAGCCAAAATAGATTGGAAAAGGATGAGGTAGAGAGAAAATAAAAGTTATCGTTCCGTTTCTTTCCTACCCGACACGAAATAGAAAATTCTAAAACAATAGCAAAGAAATTCAAAAAATTAAAGAATACCATTACGGGTTCATTTCAAGACAAAATAGGTCGGAAAAGGCCGAGAAAAACAGAAAATAAAAATTACCATCCGTTTCGTTCCATCCTGGCACTATATAGAAAATTAAAAAAAAAATAGCAAAAAAATTAAAAAAATTAAAAAATACTGTTATGGATTCATTTCAAGCCAAAATAGATTGGAAAACGATGAGATAGAGAGAAAATAAAAGTTATCGTTCCATTCCATTCCTACCCGACACGAAATAGAAAATTCTAAAACAATAGCGAAAAAATTCAAAAAATTAAAGAATACCATTACGGGTTCATTTCAAGCAAAAATAGGTCGGAAAAGGCCGAGAAAAACAGAAAATAAAAATTACCATCCGTTTCGTTCCATCCTGGCACTATATAGAAAACTCAAAAAAAAATAGCAAAAAAATTCAAAAAATTAAAAAATACTGTTATGGATTCATTTCAAGCCAAAATAGATTGGAAAAGGATGAGATAGAGAGAAAATAAAAATTATCGTTTTATTCCGTTCCTACCCGACACGAAGTAGAAAATTCCAAAACAATAGCAAAAAAATTCAAAAAATTAAAAAATACAATTATGGCTTCATTTCAATCAAAAATATGTCGGAAAAGGCTGAGAAAAACAGAAAATGAAAGTTATCGTTCCGTTTCGTTCCTACCCGGCGCTAAATACGAAATTCAAAGAAAATAGCAAAAAAATTAAAAAATACCATTATGGATTCATTTCAAGCCAAAATAAGTTGGAAAAGGATGAGAAAGAGAGAAAATAAAAATTTTAATTCCGTTCCGTTCCTACCCGACGCATAATAGAAAATTCAAGAAAAATAGCAAAAAAATTCAAAGAGTTTAAAAATACGGTTATGGATTCATTTCAAGCAAAAATAGGTTGGAAAATGATGAAATAGAGAGAAAATAAAAGTTATCGTTCCGTTCCGTTCCTACCCGACACGAAATAGAAAATTCCAGAACAATAGCAAAAAAATTCAAAAATACCATTACGGGTACATTTCAAGCCAAAAGAGGTCGGAAAAGGCCGAGAAAAGAGAAAATAAAAATTATCGTTCCGTTTTGTTACAGCCCGGCACTAAATAAAAAATTCAGAAAATTAAAAAATACCATAATGGATTCATTTCGAGCCAAAATAGGTCGGAAAATGCCGAGTAAAACTGAAAATAAAAATTATCGTTCCGTTTCGTTCCTACCAGGAACTAAATAGAAAATTCAAACAAAATAGCAAAAAAATTCAAAAAATTAAAAAAATACAATTATGGCTTCATTTCAATCCAAAATAGGTCGGAAAAGGCCAAGAAAAACAGAAAATAAAAATTATTATTCTGTTTCGTTCCAACCCGGCGCTAAATATGAAATTCAAAAAAAATAGCAAAAAAATTAAAAAAATTAAAAAATACCATTATGGATTCATTTCAAGCCAAAATAAGTTGGAAAAGGATGAGATAGAGAGAAAATAAAAATTATCGTTTCGTTCCGTTCCTTCCCGACACGAACTAGAAAATTCCAAAACAATAACAAAAAAATTCAAAAAATTAAAGAATACCATTACGGATTCATTTCATGCCAAAATAGGTCGGAAAAGGCCGAGAAAAACAGAAAATCAAAATTATCGTTCCGTTTCGTTCCTACCCGGCACTAAATAGAAAATTCAAACAAAACAGCAAAAAAATTCAAAAAATTAAAAAATACAATTATGGCTTCATTTCAATACAAAATAGGTCGAAAAAGGCCGAGAAAAACAGAAAATAAAAATTACCATCCGTTTCGTTCCATCCTGGCACTATATAGAAAATTCAAAAAAAATAGCAAAAAAATTAAAAAATACTGTTATGGATTCATTTCAAACCGAAATAGGTCGGAAAAGGCCGAGAAAAACAGCAAATAAAAATTACCATCCGTTTCGTTCCATCCTGGCACTATATAGAAAACTAAAAAAAAATAGCAAAGAAATTCAAAAAATTAAAAAATACGGTTATGGATTCATTTCAAGCCAAAATAGATTGGAAAAGGATGAGGTAGAGAGAAAATAAAAGTTATCGTTCCGTTTCTTTCCTACCCGACACGAAATAGAAAATTCTAAAACAATAGCAAAGAAATTCAAAAAATTAAAGAATACCATTACGGGTTCATTTCAAGACAAAATAGGTCGGAAAAGGCCGAGAAAAACAGAAAATAAAAATTACCATCCGTTTCGTTCCATCCTGGCACTATATAGAAAATTAAAAAAAAAATAGCAAAAAAATTAAAAAAATTAAAAAATACTGTTATGGATTCATTTCAAGCCAAAATAGATTGGAAAACGATGAGATAGAGAGAAAATAAAAGTTATCGTTCCATTCCATTCCTACCCGACACGAAATAGAAAATTCTAAAACAATAGCGAAAAAATTCAAAAAATTAAAGAATACCATTACGGGTTCATTTCAAGCAAAAATAGGTCGGAAAAGGCCGAGAAAAACAGAAAATAAAAATTACCATCCGTTTCGTTCCATCCTGGCACTATATAGAAAACTCAAAAAAAAATAGCAAAAAAATTCAAAAAATTAAAAAATACTGTTATGGATTCATTTCAAGCCAAAATAGATTGGAAAATGATGAGATAGAGAGAAAATAAAAATTATCGTTTTGTTCCGTTCCTACCCGACACGAAATAGAAAATTCCAAAACAATAGCAAAAAAATTCAAAAAATTAAAAAATACAATTATGGCTTCATCTCAATCAAAAATATGTCGGAAAAGGCTGAGAAAAACAGAAAATGAAAGTTATCGTTCCGTTTCGTTCCTACCCGGCGCTAAATACGAAATTCAAAGAAAATAGCAAAAAAATTAAAAAATACCATTATGGATTCATTTCAAGCCAAAATAAGTTGGAAAAGGATGAGAAAGAGAGAAAATAAAAATTTTAATTCCGTTCCGTTCCTACCCGACGCATAATAGAAAATTCAAGAAAAATAGCAAAAAAATTCAAAGAGTTTAAAAATACGGTTATGGATTCATTTCAAGCAAAAATAGGTTGGAAAATGATGAAATAGAGAGAAAATAAAAGTTATCGTTCCGTTCCGTTCCTACCCGACACGAAATAGAAAATTCCAGAACAATAGCAAAAAAATTCAAAAATACCATTACGGGTACATTTCAAGCCAAAAGAGGTCGGAAAAGGCCGAGAAAAGAGAAAATAAAAATTATCGTTCCGTTTTGTTACAGCCCGGCACTAAATAAAAAATTCAGAAAATTAAAAAATACCATAATGGATTCATTTCGAGCCAAAATAGGTCGGAAAAGGCCGAGTAAAACTGAAAATAAAAATTATCGTTCCGTTTCGTTCCTACCAGGAACTAAATAGAAAATTCAAACAAAATAGCAAAAAAATTCAAAAAATTAAAAAAATACAATTATGGCTTCATTTCAATCCAAAATAGGTCGGAAAAGGCCAAGAAAAACAGAAAATAAAAATTATTATTCTGTTTCGTTCCAACCCGGCGCTAAATATGAAATTCAAAAAAAATAGCAAAAAAATTAAAAAAATTAAAAAATACCATTATGGATTCATTTCAAGCCAAAATAAGTTGGAAAAGGATGAGATAGAGAGAAAATAAAAATTATCGTTTCGTTCCGTTCCTTCCCGACACGAACTAGAAAATTCCAAAACAATAACAAAAAAATTCAAAAAATTAAAGAATACCATTACGGATTCATTTCATGCCAAAATAGGTCGGAAAAGGCCGAGAAAAACAGAAAATCAAAATTATCGTTCCGTTTCGTTCCTACCCGGCACTAAATAGAAAATTCAAACAAAACAGCAAAAAAATTCAAAAAATTAAAAAATACAATTATGGCTTCATTTCAATACAAAATAGGTCGAAAAAGGCCGAGAAAAACAGAAAATAAAAATTACCATCCGTTTCGTTCCATCCTGGCACTATATAGAAAATTCAAAAAAAATAGCAAAAAAATTAAAAAATACTGTTATGGATTCATTTCAAACCGAAATAGGTCGGAAAAGGCCGAGAAAAACAGCAAATAAAAATTACCATCCGTTTCGTTCCATCCTGGCACTATATAGAAAACTAAAAAAAAATAGCAAAGAAATTCAAAAAATTAAAAAATACGGTTATGGATTCATTTCAAGCCAAAATAGATTGGAAAAGGATGAGGTAGAGAGAAAATAAAAGTTATCGTTCCGTTTCTTTCCTACCCGACACGAAATAGAAAATTCTAAAACAATAGCAAAGAAATTCAAAAAATTAAAGAATACCATTACGGGTTCATTTCAAGACAAAATAGGTCGGAAAAGGCCGAGAAAAACAGAAAATAAAAATTACCATCCGTTTCGTTCCATCCTGGCACTATATAGAAAATTAAAAAAAAAATAGCAAAAAAATTAAAAAAATTAAAAAATACTGTTATGGATTCATTTCAAGCCAAAATAGATTGGAAAACGATGAGATAGAGAGAAAATAAAAGTTATCGTTCCATTCCATTCCTACCCGACACGAAATAGAAAATTCTAAAACAATAGCGAAAAAATTCAAAAAATTAAAGAATACCATTACGGGTTCATTTCAAGCAAAAATAGGTCGGAAAAGGCCGAGAAAAACAGAAAATAAAAATTACCATCCGTTTCGTTCCATCCTGGCACTATATAGAAAACTCAAAAAAAAATAGCAAAAAAATTCAAAAAATTAAAAAATACTGTTATGGATTCATTTCAAGCCAAAATAGATTGGAAAAGGATGAGATAGAGAGAAAATAAAAATTATCGTTTTGTTCCGTTCCTACCCGACACGAAATAGAAAATTCCAAAACAATAGCAAAAAAATTCAAAAAATTAAAAAATACAATTATGGCTTCATTTCAATCAAAAATATGTCGGAAAAGGCCGAGAAAAACAGAAAATAAAAATTACCATCCGTTTCGTTCCATCCTGGCACTATATAGAAAATTCAAAAAAAATAGCAAAAAAATTAAAAAATACTGTTATGGATTCATTTCAAACCGAAATAGGTCGGAAAAGGCCGAGAAAAACAGCAAATAAAAATTACCATCCGTTTCGTTCCATCCTGGCACTATATAGAAAACTAAAAAAAAATAGCAAAGAAATTCAAAAAATTAAAAAATACGGTTATGGATTCATTTCAAGCCAAAATAGATTGGAAAAGGATGAGGTAGAGAGAAAATAAAAGTTATCGTTCCGTTTCTTTCCTACCCGACACGAAATAGAAAATTCTAAAACAATAGCAAAGAAATTCAAAAAATTAAAGAATACCATTACGGGTTCATTTCAAGACAAAATAGGTCGGAAAAGGCCGAGAAAAACAGAAAATAAAAATTACCATCCGTTTCGTTCCATCCTGGCACTATTTAGAAAACTAAAAAAAAATAGCAAAGAAATTCAAAAAATTAAAAAATACGGTTATGGATTCATTTCAAGCCAAAATAGATTGGAAAAGGATGAGGTAGAGAGAAAATAAAAGTTATCGTTCCGTTTCTTTCCTACCCGACACGAAATAGAAAATTCTAAAACAATAGCAAAGAAATTCAAAAAATTAAAGAATACCATTACGGGTTCATTTCAAGACAAAATAGGTCGGAAAAGGCCGAGAAAAACAGAAAATAAAAATTACCATCCGTTTCGTTCCATCCTGGCACTATATAGAAAATTAAAAAAAAAATAGCAAAAAAATTAAAAAAATTAAAAAATACTGTTATGGATTCATTTCAAGCCAAAATAGATTGGAAAACGATGAGATAGAGAGAAAATAAAAGTTATCGTTCCATTCCATTCCTACCCGACACGAAATAGAAAATTCTAAAACAATAGCGAAAAAATTCAAAAAATTAAAGAATACCATTACGGGTTCATTTCAAGCAAAAATAGGTCGGAAAAGGCCGAGAAAAACAGAAAATAAAAATTACCATCGGTTTCGTTCCATCCTGGCACTATATAGAAAGCTCAAAAAAAAATAGCAAAAAAATTCAAAAAATTAAAAAATACTGTTATGGATTCATTTCAAGCCAAAATAGATTGGAAAAGGATGAGATAGAGAGAAAATAAAAATTATCGTTTTGTTCCGTTCCTACCCGACACGAAATAGAAAATTCCTAAACAATAGCAAAAAAATTCAAAAAATTAAAAAATACAATTATGGCTTCATTTCAATCAAAAATATGTCGGAAAAGGCTGAGAAAAACAGAAAATGAAAGTTATCGTTCCGTTTCGTTCCTACCCGGCGCTAAATACGAAATTCAAAGAAAATAGCAAAAAAATTAAAAAATACCATTATGGATTCATTTCAAGCCAAAATAAGTTGGAAAAGGATGAGAAAGAGAGAAAATAAAAATTTTAATTCCGTTCCGTTCCTACCCGACGCATAATAGAAAATTCAAGAAAAATAGCAAAAAAATTCAAAGAGTTTAAAAATACGGTTATGGATTCATTTCAAGCAAAATTAGGTTGGAAAATGATGAAATAGAGAGAAAATAAAAGTTATCGTTCCGTTCCGTTCCTACCCGACACGAAATAGAAAATTCCAAAACAATAGCAAAAAAATTCAAAAATACCATTACGGGTACATTTCAAGCCAAAAGAGGTCGGAAAAGGCCGAGAAAAGAGAAAATAAAAATTATCGTTCCGTTTTGTTACAGCCCGGCACTAAATAAAAAATTCAGAAAATTAAAAAATACCATAATGGATTCATTTCGAGCCAAAATAGGTCGGAAAAGGCCGAGTAAAACTGAAAATAAAAATTATCGTTCCGTTTCGTTCCTACCAGGAACTAAATAGAAAATTCAAACAAAATAGCAAAAAAATTCAAAAAATTAAAAAATACAATTATGGCTTCATTTCAATCCAAAATAGGTCGGTAAAGGCCAAGAAAAACAGAAAATAAAAATTATTATTCTGTTTCGTTCCAACCCGGCGCTAAATATGAAATTCAAAAAAAATAGCAAAAAAATTAAAAAAATTAAAAAATACCATTATGGATTCATTTCAAGCCAAAATAAGTTGGAAAATGATGAGATAGAGAGAAAATAAAAATTATCGTTTCGTTCCGTTCCTTCCCGACACGAACTAGAAAATTCCAAAACAATAACAAAAAAATTCAAAAAATTAAAGAATACCATTACGGATTCATTTCATGCCAAAATAGGTCGGAAAAGGCCGAGAAAAACAGAAAATCAAAATTATCGTTCCGTTTCGTTCCTACCAGGCACTAAATAGAAAATTCAAACAAAACAGCAAAAAAATTCAAAAAATTAAAAAATACAATTATGGCTTCATTTCAATACAAAATAGGTCGAAAAAGGCCGAGAAAAACAGAAAATAAAAATTACCATCCGTTTCGTTCCATCCTGGCACTATATAGAAAATTCAAAAAAAATAGCAAAAAAATTAAAAAATACTGTTATGGATTCATTTCAAACCGAAATAGGTCGGAAAAGGCCGAGAAAAACAGCAAATAAAAATTACCATCCGTTTCGTTCCATCCTGGCACTATATAGAAAACTAAAAAAAAATAGCAAAGAAATTCAAAAAATTAAAAAATACGGTTATGGATTCATTTCAAGCCAAAATAGATTGGAAAAGGATGAGGTAGAGAGAAAATAAAAGTTATCGTTCCGTTTCTTTCCTACCCGACACGAAATAGAAAATTCTAAAACAATAGCAAAGAAATTCAAAAAATTAAAGAATACCATTACGGGTTCATTTCAAGACAAAATAGGTCGGAAAAGGCCGAGAAAAACAGAAAATAAAAATTACCATCCGTTTCGTTCCATCCTGGCACTATTTAGAAAACTAAAAAAAAATAGCAAAGAAATTCAAAAAATTAAAAAATACGGTTATGGATTCATTTCAAGCCAAAATAGATTGGAAAAGGATGAGGTAGAGAGAAAATAAAAGTTATCGTTCCGTTTCTTTCCTACCCGACACGAAATAGAAAATTCTAAAACAATAGCAAAGAAATTCAAAAAATTAAAGAATACCATTACGGGTTCATTTCAAGACAAAATAGGTCGGAAAAGGCCGAGAAAAACAGAAAATAAAAATTACCATCCGTTTCGTTCCATCCTGGCACTATATAGAAAATTAAAAAAAAAATAGCAAAAAAATTAAAAAAATTAAAAAATACTGTTATGGATTCATTTCAAGCCAAAATAGATTGGAAAACGATGAGATAGAGAGAAAATAAAAGTTATCGTTCCATTCCATTCCTACCCGACACGAAATAGAAAATTCTAAAACAATAGCGAAAAAATTCAAAAAATTAAAGAATACCATTACGGGTTCATTTCAAGCAAAAATAGGTCGGAAAAGGCCGAGAAAAACAGAAAATAAAAATTACCATCCGTTTCGTTCCATCCTGGCACTATATAGAAAGCTCAAAAAAAAATAGCAAAAAAATTCAAAAAATTAAAAAATACTGTTATGGATTCATTTCAAGCCAAAATAGATTGGAAAAGGATGAGATAGAGAGAAAATAAAAATTATCGTTTTGTTCCGTTCCTACCCGACACGAAATAGAAAATTCCTAAACAATAGCAAAAAAATTCAAAAAATTAAAAAATACAATTATGGCTTCATTTCAATCAAAAATATGTCGGAAAAGGCTGAGAAAAACAGAAAATGAAAGTTATCGTTCCGTTTCGTTCCTACCCGGCGCTAAATACGAAATTCAAAGAAAATAGCAAAAAAATTAAAAAATACCATTATGGATTCATTTCAAGCCAAAATAAGTTGGAAAAGGATGAGAAAGAGAGAAAATAAAAATTTTAATTCCGTTCCGTTCCTACCCGACGCATAATAGAAAATTCAAGAAAAATAGCAAAAAAATTCAAAGAGTTTAAAAATACGGTTATGGATTCATTTCAAGCAAAATTAGGTTGGAAAATGATGAAATAGAGAGAAAATAAAAGTTATCGTTCCGTTCCGTTCCTACCCGACACGAAATAGAAAATTCCAAAACAATAGCAAAAAAATTCAAAAATACCATTACGGGTACATTTCAAGCCAAAAGAGGTCGGAAAAGGCCTAGAAAAGAGAAAATAAAAATTATCGTTCCTTTTTGTTACAGCCCGGCACTAAATAAAAAATTCAGAAAATTAAAAAATACCATAATGGATTCATTTCGAGCCAAAATAGGTCGGAAAAGGCCGAGTAAAACTGAAAATAAAAATTATCGTTCCGTTTCGTTCCTACTAGGAACTAAATAGAAAATTCAAACAAAATAGCAAAAAAATTCAAAAAATTAAAAAATACAATTATGGCTTCATTTCAATCCAAAATAGGTCGGAAAAGGCCAAGAAAAACAGAAAATAAAAATTATTATTCTGTTTCGTTCCAACCCGGCGCTAAATATGAAATTCAAAAAAAATAGCAAAAAAATTAAAAAAATTAAAAAATACCATTATGGATTCATTTCAAGCCAAAATAAGTTGGAAAATGATGAGATAGAGAGAAAATAAAAATTATCGTTTCGTTCCGTTCCTTCCCGACACGAACTAGAAAATTCCAAAACAATAACAAAAAAATTCAAAAAATTAAAGAATACCATTACGGATTCATTTCATGCCAAAATAGGTCGGAAATGGCCGAGAAAAACAGAAAATCAAAATTATCGTTCCGTTTCGTTCCTACCAGGCACTAAATAGAAAATTCAAACAAAACAGCAAAAAAATTCAAAAAATTAAAAAATACAATTATGGCTTCATTTCAATACAAAATAGGTCGAAAAAGGCCGAGAAAAACAGAAAATAAAAATTACCATCCGTTTCGTTCCATCCTGGCACTATATAGAAAATTCAAAAAAAATAGCAAAAAAATTAAAAAAATACTGTTATGGATTCATTTCAAACCGAAATAGGTCGGAAAAGGCCGAGAAAAACAGCAAATAAAAATTACCATCCGTTTCGTTCCATCCTGGCACTATATAGAAAACTAAAAAAAAATAGCAAAGAAATTCAAAAAATTAAAAAATACGGTTATGGATTCATTTCAAGCCAAAATAGATTGGAAAAGGATGAGGTAGAGAGAAAATAAAAGTTATCGTTCCGTTTCTTTCCTACCCGACACGAAATAGAAAATTCTAAAACAATAGCAAAGAAATTCAAAAAATTAAAGAATACCATTACGGGTTCATTTCAAGACAAAATAGGTCGGAAAAGGCCGAGAAAAACAGAAAATAAAAATTACCATCCGTTTCGTTCCATCCTGGCACTATATAGAAAATTAAAAAAAAAATAGCAAAAAAATTAAAAAAATTAAAAAATACTGTTATGGATTCATTTCAAGCCAAAATAGATTGGAAAACGATGAGATAGAGAGAAAATAAAAGTTATCGTTCCATTCCATTCCTACCCGACACGAAATAGAAAATTCTAAAACAATAGCGAAAAAATTCAAAAAATTAAAGAATACCATTACGGGTTCATTTCAAGCAAAAATAGGTCGGAAAAGGCCGAGAAAAACAGAAAATAAAAATTACCATCCGTTTCGTTCCATCCTGGCACTATATAGAAAACTCAAAAAAAAATAGCAAAAAAATTCAAAAAATTAAAAAATACTGTTATGGATTCATTTCAAGCCAAAATAGATTGGAAAAGGATGAGATAGAGAGAAAATAAAAATTATCGTTTTGTTCCGTTCCTACCCGACACGAAATAGAAAATTCCAAAACAATAGCAAAAAAATTCAAAAAATTAAAAAATACAATTATGGCTTCATTTCAATCAAAAATATGTCGGAAAAGGCCGAGAAAAACAGAAAATAAAAATTACCATCCGTTTCGTTCCATCCTGGCACTATATAGAAAATTCAAAAAAAATAGCAAAAAAATTAAAAAATACTGTTATGGATTCATTTCAAACCGAAATAGGTCGGAAAAGGCCGAGAAAAACAGCAAATAAAAATTACCATCCGTTTCGTTCCATCCTGGCACTATATAGAAAACTAAAAAAAAATAGCAAAGAAATTCAAAAAATTAAAAAATACGGTTATGGATTCATTTCAAGCCAAAATAGATTGGAAAAGGATGAGGTAGAGAGAAAATAAAAGTTATCGTTCCGTTTCTTTCCTACCCGACACGAAATAGAAAATTCTAAAACAATAGCAAAGAAATTCAAAAAATTAAAGAATACCATTACGGGTTCATTTCAAGACAAAATAGGTCGGAAAAGGCCGAGAAAAACAGAAAATAAAAATTACCATCCGTTTCGTTCCATCCTGGCACTATTTAGAAAACTAAAAAAAAATAGCAAAGAAATTCAAAAAATTAAAAAATACGGTTATGGATTCATTTCAAGCCAAAATAGATTGGAAAAGGATGAGGTAGAGAGAAAATAAAAGTTATCGTTCCGTTTCTTTCCTACCCGACACGAAATAGAAAATTCTAAAACAATAGCAAAGAAATTCAAAAAATTAAAGAATACCATTACGGGTTCATTTCAAGACAAAATAGGTCGGAAAAGGCCGAGAAAAACAGAAAATAAAAATTACCATCCGTTTCGTTCCATCCTGGCACTATATAGAAAATTAAAAAAAAAATAGCAAAAAAATTAAAAAAATTAAAAAATACTGTTATGGATTCATTTCAAGCCAAAATAGATTGGAAAACGATGAGATAGAGAGAAAATAAAAGTTATCGTTCCATTCCATTCCTACCCGACACGAAATAGAAAATTCTAAAACAATAGCGAAAAAATTCAAAAAATTAAAGAATACCATTACGGGTTCATTTCAAGCAAAAATAGGTCGGAAAAGGCCGAGAAAAACAGAAAATAAAAATTACCATCCGTTTCGTTCCATCCTGGCACTATATAGAAAGCTCAAAAAAAAATAGCAAAAAAATTCAAAAAATTAAAAAATACTGTTATGGATTCATTTCAAGCCAAAATAGATTGGAAAAGGATGAGATAGAGAGAAAATAAAAATTATCGTTTTGTTCCGTTCCTACCCGACACGAAATAGAAAATTCCTAAACAATAGCAAAAAAATTCAAAAAATTAAAAAATACAATTATGGCTTCATTTCAATCAAAAATATGTCGGAAAAGGCTGAGAAAAACAGAAAATGAAAGTTATCGTTCCGTTTCGTTCCTACCCGGCGCTAAATACGAAATTCAAAGAAAATAGCAAAAAAATTAAAAAATACCATTATGGATTCATTTCAAGCCAAAATAAGTTGGAAAAGGATGAGAAAGAGAGAAAATAAAAATTTTAATTCCGTTCCGTTCCTACCCGACGCATAATAGAAAATTCAAGAAAAATAGCAAAAAAATTCAAAGAGTTTAAAAATACGGTTATGGATTCATTTCAAGCAAAATTAGGTTGGAAAATGATGAAATAGAGAGAAAATAAAAGTTATCGTTCCGTTCCGTTCCTACCCGACACGAAATAGAAAATTCCAAAACAATAGCAAAAAAATTCAAAAATACCATTACGGGTACATTTCAAGCCAAAAGAGGTCGGAAAAGGCCGAGAAAAGAGAAAATAAAAATTATCGTTCCGTTTTGTTACAGCCCGGCACTAAATAAAAAATTCAGAAAATTAAAAAATACCATAATGGATTCATTTCGAGCCAAAATAGGTCGGAAAAGGCCGAGTAAAACTGAAAATAAAAATTATCGTTCCGTTTCGTTCCTACCAGGAACTAAATAGAAAATTCAAACAAAATAGCAAAAAAATTCAAAAAATTAAAAAATACAATTATGGCTTCATTTCAATCCAAAATAGGTCGGTAAAGGCCAAGAAAAACAGAAAATAAAAATTATTATTCTGTTTCGTTCCAACCCGGCGCTAAATATGAAATTCAAAAAAAATAGCAAAAAAATTAAAAAAATTAAAAAATACCATTATGGATTCATTTCAAGCCAAAATAAGTTGGAAAATGATGAGATAGAGAGAAAATAAAAATTATCGTTTCGTTCCGTTCCTTCCCGACACGAACTAGAAAATTCCAAAACAATAACAAAAAAATTCAAAAAATTAAAGAATACCATTACGGATTCATTTCATGCCAAAATAGGTCGGAAAAGGCCGAGAAAAACAGAAAATCAAAATTATCGTTCCGTTTCGTTCCTACCAGGCACTAAATAGAAAATTCAAACAAAACAGCAAAAAAATTCAAAAAATTAAAAAATACAATTATGGCTTCATTTCAATACAAAATAGGTCGAAAAAGGCCGAGAAAAACAGAAAATAAAAATTACCATCCGTTTCGTTCCATCCTGGCACTATATAGAAAATTCAAAAAAAATAGCAAAAAAATTAAAAAATACTGTTATGGATTCATTTCAAACCGAAATAGGTCGGAAAAGGCCGAGAAAAACAGCAAATAAAAATTACCATCCGTTTCGTTCCATCCTGGCACTATATAGAAAACTAAAAAAAAATAGCAAAGAAATTCAAAAAATTAAAAAATACGGTTATGGATTCATTTCAAGCCAAAATAGATTGGAAAAGGATGAGGTAGAGAGAAAATAAAAGTTATCGTTCCGTTTCTTTCCTACCCGACACGAAATAGAAAATTCTAAAACAATAGCAAAGAAATTCAAAAAATTAAAGAATACCATTACGGGTTCATTTCAAGACAAAATAGGTCGGAAAAGGCCGAGAAAAACAGAAAATAAAAATTACCATCCGTTTCGTTCCATCCTGGCACTATTTAGAAAACTAAAAAAAAATAGCAAAGAAATTCAAAAAATTAAAAAATACGGTTATGGATTCATTTCAAGCCAAAATAGATTGGAAAAGGATGAGGTAGAGAGAAAATAAAAGTTATCGTTCCGTTTCTTTCCTACCCGACACGAAATAGAAAATTCTAAAACAATAGCAAAGAAATTCAAAAAATTAAAGAATACCATTACGGGTTCATTTCAAGACAAAATAGGTCGGAAAAGGCCGAGAAAAACAGAAAATAAAAATTACCATCCGTTTCGTTCCATCCTGGCACTATATAGAAAATTAAAAAAAAAATAGCAAAAAAATTAAAAAAATTAAAAAATACTGTTATGGATTCATTTCAAGCCAAAATAGATTGGAAAACGATGAGATAGAGAGAAAATAAAAGTTATCGTTCCATTCCATTCCTACCCGACACGAAATAGAAAATTCTAAAACAATAGCGAAAAAATTCAAAAAATTAAAGAATACCATTACGGGTTCATTTCAAGCAAAAATAGGTCGGAAAAGGCCGAGAAAAACAGAAAATAAAAATTACCATCCGTTTCGTTCCATCCTGGCACTATATAGAAAGCTCAAAAAAAAATAGCAAAAAAATTCAAAAAATTAAAAAATACTGTTATGGATTCATTTCAAGCCAAAATAGATTGGAAAAGGATGAGATAGAGAGAAAATAAAAATTATCGTTTTGTTCCGTTCCTACCCGACACGAAATAGAAAATTCCTAAACAATAGCAAAAAAATTCAAAAAATTAAAAAATACAATTATGGCTTCATTTCAATCAAAAATATGTCGGAAAAGGCTGAGAAAAACAGAAAATGAAAGTTATCGTTCCGTTTCGTTCCTACCCGGCGCTAAATACGAAATTCAAAGAAAATAGCAAAAAAATTAAAAAATACCATTATGGATTCATTTCAAGCCAAAATAAGTTGGAAAAGGATGAGAAAGAGAGAAAATAAAAATTTTAATTCCGTTCCGTTCCTACCCGACGCATAATAGAAAATTCAAGAAAAATAGCAAAAAAATTCAAAGAGTTTAAAAATACGGTTATGGATTCATTTCAAGCAAAATTAGGTTGGAAAATGATGAAATAGAGAGAAAATAAAAGTTATCGTTCCGTTCCGTTCCTACCCGACACGAAATAGAAAATTCCAAAACAATAGCAAAAAAATTCAAAAATACCATTACGGGTACATTTCAAGCCAAAAGAGGTCGGAAAAGGCCTAGAAAAGAGAAAATAAAAATTATCGTTCCTTTTTGTTACAGCCCGGCACTAAATAAAAAATTCAGAAAATTAAAAAATACCATAATGGATTCATTTCGAGCCAAAATAGGTCGGAAAAGGCCGAGTAAAACTGAAAATAAAAATTATCGTTCCGTTTCGTTCCTACTAGGAACTAAATAGAAAATTCAAACAAAATAGCAAAAAAATTCAAAAAATTAAAAAATACAATTATGGCTTCATTTCAATCCAAAATAGGTCGGAAAAGGCCAAGAAAAACAGAAAATAAAAATTATTATTCTGTTTCGTTCCAACCCGGCGCTAAATATGAAATTCAAAAAAAATAGCAAAAAAATTAAAAAAATTAAAAAATACCATTATGGATTCATTTCAAGCCAAAATAAGTTGGAAAATGATGAGATAGAGAGAAAATAAAAATTATCGTTTCGTTCCGTTCCTTCCCGACACGAACTAGAAAATTCCAAAACAATAACAAAAAAATTCAAAAAATTAAAGAATACCATTACGGATTCATTTCATGCCAAAATAGGTCGGAAATGGCCGAGAAAAACAGAAAATCAAAATTATCGTTCCGTTTCGTTCCTACCAGGCACTAAATAGAAAATTCAAACAAAACAGCAAAAAAATTCAAAAAATTAAAAAATACAATTATGGCTTCATTTCAATACAAAATAGGTCGAAAAAGGCCGAGAAAAACAGAAAATAAAAATTACCATCCGTTTCGTTCCATCCTGGCACTATATAGAAAATTCAAAAAAAATAGCAAAAAAATTAAAAAAATACTGTTATGGATTCATTTCAAACCGAAATAGGTCGGAAAAGGCCGAGAAAAACAGCAAATAAAAATTACCATCCGTTTCGTTCCATCCTGGCACTATATAGAAAACTAAAAAAAAATAGCAAAGAAATTCAAAAAATTAAAAAATACGGTTATGGATTCATTTCAAGCCAAAATAGATTGGAAAAGGATGAGGTAGAGAGAAAATAAAAGTTATCGTTCCGTTTCTTTCCTACCCGACACGAAATAGAAAATTCTAAAACAATAGCAAAGAAATTCAAAAAATTAAAGAATACCATTACGGGTTCATTTCAAGACAAAATAGGTCGGAAAAGGCCGAGAAAAACAGAAAATAAAAATTACCATCCGTTTCGTTCCATCCTGGCACTATATAGAAAATTAAAAAAAAAATAGCAAAAAAATTAAAAAAATTAAAAAATACTGTTATGGATTCATTTCAAGCCAAAATAGATTGGAAAACGATGAGATAGAGAGAAAATAAAAGTTATTGTTCCATTCCATTCCTACCCGACACGAAATAGAAAATTCTAAAACAATAGCGAAAAAATTCAAAAAATTAAAGAATACCATTACGGGTTCATTTCAAGCAAAAATAGGTCGGAAAAGGCCGAGAAAAACAGAAAATAAAAATTACCATCCGTTTCGTTCCATCCTGGCACTATATAGAAAACTCAAAAAAAAATAGCAAAAAAATTCAAAAAATTCAAAAATACTGTTATGGATTCATTTCAAGCCAAAATAGATTGGAAAAGGATGAGATAGAGAGAAAATAAAAATTATCGTTTTGTTCCGTTCCTACCCGACACGAAATAGAAAATTCCTAAACAATAGCAAAAAAATTCAAAAAATTAAAAAATACAATTATGGCTTCATTTCAATCAAAAATATGTCGGAAAAGGCTGAGAAAAACAGAAAATGAAAGTTATCGTTCCGTTTCGTTCCTACCCGGCGCTAAATACGAAATTCAAAGAAAATAGCAAAAAAATTAAAAAATACCATTATGGATTCATTTCAAGCCAAAATAAGTTGGAAAAGGATGAGAAAGAGAGAAAATAAAAATTTTAATTCCGTTCCGTTCCTACCCGACGCATAATAGAAAATTCAAGAAAAATAGCAAAAAAATTCAAAGAGTTTAAAAATACGGTTATGGATTCATTTCAAGCAAAATTAGGTTGGAAAATGATGAAATAGAGAGAAAATAAAAGTTATCGTTCCGTTCCGTTCCTACCCGACACGAAATAGAAAATTCCAGAACAATAGCAAAAAAATTCAAAAATACCATTACGGGTACATTTCAAGCCAAAAGAGGTCGGAAAAGGCCGAGAAAAGAGAAAATAAAAATTATCGTTCCGTTTTGTTACAGCCCGGCACTAAATAAAAAATTCAGAAAATTAAAAAATACCATAATGGATTCATTTCGAGCCAAAATAGGTCGGAAAAGGCCGAGTAAAACTGAAAATAAAAATTATCGTTCCGTTTCGTTCCTACCAGGAACTAAATAGAAAATTCAAACAAAATAGCAAAAAAATTCAAAAAATTAAAAAATACAATTATGGCTTCATTTCAATCCAAAATAGGTCGGAAAAGGCCAAGAAAAACAGAAAATAAAAATTATTATTCTGTTTCGTTCCAACCCGGCGCTAAATATGAAATTCAAAAAAAATAGCAAAAAAATTAAAAAAATTAAAAAATACCATTATGGATTCATTTCAAGCCAAAATAAGTTGGAAAAGGATGAGATAGAGAGAAAATAAAAATTATCGTTTCGTTCCGTTCCTTCCCGACACGAACTAGAAAATTCCAAAACAATAACAAAAAAATTCAAAAAATTAAAGAATACCATTACGGATTCATTTCATGCCAAAATAGGTCGGAAATGGCCGAGAAAAACAGAAAATCAAAATTATCGTTCCGTTTCGTTCCTACCAGGCACTAAATAGAAAATTCAAACAAAACAGCAAAAAAATTCAAAAAATTAAAAAATACAATTATGGCTTCATTTCAATACAAAATAGGTCGAAAAAGGCCGAGAAAAACAGAAAATAAAAATTACCATCCGTTTCGTTCCAACCTGGCACTATATAGAAAATTCAAAAAAAATAGCAAAAAAATTAAAAAATACTGTTATGGATTCATTTCAAACCGAAATAGGTCGGAAAAGGCCGAGAAAAACAGCAAATAAAAATTACCATCCGTTTCGTTCCATCCTGGCACTATATAGAAAACTAAAAAAAAATAGCAAAGAAATTCAAAAAATTAAAAAATACGGTTATGGATTCATTTCAAGCCAAAATAGATTGGAAAATGATGAGGTAGAGAGAAAATAAAAGTTATCGTTCCGTTTCTTTCCTACCCGACACGAAATAGAAAATTCTAAAACAATAGCAAAGAAATTCAAAAAATTAAAGAATACCATTACGGGTTCATTTCAAGACAAAATAGGTCGGAAAAGGCCGAGAAAAACAGAAAATAAAAATTACCAACCGTTTCGTTCCATCCTGGCACTATATAGAAAATTAAAAAAAAAATAGCAAAAAAATTAAAAAAATTAAAAAATACTGTTATGGATTCATTTCAAGCCAAAATAGATTGGAAAACGATGAGATAGAGAGAAAATAAAAATTTTAATTCCGTTCCGTTCCTACCCGACGCATAATAGAAAATTCAAGAAAAATAGCAAAAAAATTCAAAGAGTTTAAAAATACGGTTATGGATTCATTTCAAGCAAAATTAGGTTGGAAAATGATGAAATAGAGAGAAAATAAAAGTTATCGTTCCGTTCCGTTCCTACCCGACACGAAATAGAAAATTCCAGAACAATAGCAAAAAAATTCAAAAATACCATTACGGGTACATTTCAAGCCAAAAGAGGTCGGAAAAGGCCGAGAAAAGAGAAAATAAAAATTATCGTTCCGTTTTGTTACAGCCCGGCACTAAATAAAAAATTCAGAAAATTAAAAAATACCATAATGGATTCATTTCGAGCCAAAATAGGTCGGAAAAGGCCGAGTAAAACTGAAAATAAAAATTATCGTTCCGTTTCGTTCCTACCAGGAACTAAATAGAAAATTCAAACAAAATAGCAAAAAAATTCAAAAAATTAAAAAATACAATTATGGCTTCATTTCAATCCAAAATAGGTCGGAAAAGGCCAAGAAAAACAGAAAATAAAAATTATTATTCTGTTTCGTTCCAACCCGGCGCTAAATATGAAATTCAAAAAAAATAGCAAAAAAATTAAAAAAATTAAAAAATACCATTATGGATTCATTTCAAGCCAAAATAAGTTGGAAAAGGATGAGATAGAGAGAAAATAAAAATTATCGTTTCGTTCCGTTCCTTCCCGACACGAACTAGAAAATTCCAAAACAATAACAAAAAAATTCAAAAAATTAAAGAATACCATTACGGATTCATTTCATGCCAAAATAGGTCGGAAATGGCCGAGAAAAACAGAAAATCAAAATTATCGTTCCGTTTCGTTCCTACCAGGCACTAAATAGAAAATTCAAACAAAACAGCAAAAAAATTCAAAAAATTAAAAAATACAATTATGGCTTCATTTCAATACAAAATAGGTCGAAAAAGGCCGAGAAAAACAGAAAATAAAAATTACCATCCGTTTCGTTCCAACCTGGCACTATATAGAAAATTCAAAAAAAATAGCAAAAAAATTAAAAAATACTGTTATGGATTCATTTCAAACCGAAATAGGTCGGAAAAGGCCGAGAAAAACAGCAAATAAAAATTACCATCCGTTTCGTTCCATCCTGGCACTATATAGAAAACTAAAAAAAAATAGCAAAGAAATTCAAAAAATTAAAAAATACGGTTATGGATTCATTTCAAGCCAAAATAGATTGGGAAATGATGAGGTAGAGAGAAAATAAAAGTTATCGTTCCGTTTCTTTCCTACCCGACACGAAATAGAAAATTCTAAAACAATAGCAAAGAAATTCAAAAAATTAAAGAATACCATTACGGGTTCATTTCAAGACAAAATAGGTCGGAAAAGGCCGAGAAAAACAGAAAATAAAAATTACCAACCGTTTCGTTCCATCCTGGCACTATATAGAAAATTAAAAAAAAAATAGCAAAAAAATTAAAAAAATTAAAAAATACTGTTATGGATTCATTTCAAGCCAAAATAGATTGGAAAACGATGAGATAGAGAGAAAATAAAAATTTTAATTCCGTTCCGTTCCTACCCGACGCATAATAGAAAATTCAAGAAAAATAGCAAAAAAATTCAAAGAGTTTAAAAATACGGTTATGGATTCATTTCAAGCAAAATTAGGTTGGAAAATGATGAAATAGAGAGAAAATAAAAGTTATCGTTCCGTTCCGTTCCTACCCGACACGAAATAGAAAATTCCAGAACAATAGCAAAAAAATTCAAAAATACCATTACGGGTACATTTCAAGCCAAAAGAGGTCGGAAAAGGCCGAGAAAAGAGAAAATAAAAATTATCGTTCCGTTTTGTTACAGCCCGGCACTAAATAAAAAATTCAGAAAATTAAAAAATACCATAATGGATTCATTTCGAGCCAAAATAGGTCGGAAAAGGCCGAGTAAAACTGAAAATAAAAATTATCGTTCCGTTTCGTTCCTACCAGGAACTAAATAGAAAATTCAAACAAAATAGCAAAAAAATTCAAAAAATTAAAAAATACAATTATGGCTTCATTTCAATCCAAAATAGGTCGGAAAAGGCCAAGAAAAACAGAAAATAAAAATTATTATTCTGTTTCGTTCCAACCCGGCGCAAAATATGAAATTCAAAAAAAATAGCAAAAAAATTAAAAAAATTAAAAAATACCATTATGGATTCATTTCAAGCCAAAATAAGTTGGAAAAGGATGAGATAGAGAGAAAATAAAAATTATCGTTTTGTTCCGTTCCTACCCGACACGAAATAGAAAATTCCAAAACAATAGCAAAAAAATTCAAAAAATTAAAAAATACAATTATGGCTTCATTTCAATCAAAAATATGTCGGAAAAGGCTGAGAAAAACAGAAAATGAAAGTTATCGTTCCGTTTCGTTCCTACCCGGCGCTAAATACGAAATTCAAAGAAAATAGCAAAAAAAAATTAAAAAATACCATTATGGATTCATTTCAAGCCAAAATAAGTTGGAAAAGGATGAGAAAGAGAGAAAATAAAAATTTTAATTCCGTTCCGTTCCTACCCGACGCATAATAGAAAATTCAAGAAAAATAGCAAAAAAATTCAAAGAGTTTAAAAATACGGTTATGGATTCATTTCAAGCAAAATTAGGTTGGAAAATGATGAAATAGAGAGAAAATAAAAGTTATCGTTCCGTTCCGTTCCTACCCGACACGAAATAGAAAATTCCAGAACAATAGCAAAAAAATTCAAAAATACCATTACGGGTACATTTCAAGCCAAAAGAGGTCGGAAAAGGCCGAGAAAAGAGAAAATAAAAATTATCGTTCCGTTTTGTTACAGCCCGGCACTAAATAAAAAATTCAGAAAATTAAAAAATACCATAATGGATTCATTTCGAGCCAAAATAGGTCGGAAAAGGCCGAGTAAAACTGAAAATAAAAATTATCGTTCCGTTTCGTTCCTACCAGGAACTAAATAGAAAATTCAAACAAAATAGCAAAAAAATTCAAAAAATTAAAAAATACAATTATGGCTTCATTTCAATCCAAAATAGGTCGGAAAAGGCCAAGAAAAACAGAAAATAAAAATTATTATTCTGTTTCGTTCCAACCCGGCGCTAAATATGAAATTCAAAAAAAATAGCAAAAAAATTAAAAAAATTAAAAAATACCATTATGGATTCATTTCAAGCCAAAATAAGTTGGAAAAGGATGAGATAGAGAGAAAATAAAAATTATCGTTTCGTTCCGTTCCTTCCCGACACGAACTAGAAAATTCCAAAACAATAACAAAAAAATTCAAAAAATTAAAGAATACCATTACGGATTCATTTCATGCCAAAATAGGTCGGAAAAGGCCGAGAAAAACAGAAAATCAAAATTATCGTTCCGTTTCGTTCCTACCAGGCACTAAATAGAAAATTCAAACAAAACAGCAAAAAAATTCAAAAAATTAAAAAATACAATTATGGCTTCATTTCAATACAAAATAGGTCGAAAAAGGCCGAGAAAAACAGAAAATAAAAATTACCATCCGTTTCGTTACATCCTGGCACTATATAGAAAATTCAAAAAAAATAGCAAAAAAATTAAAAAATACTGTTATGGATTCATTTCAAACCGAAATAGGTCGGAAAAGGCCGAGAAAAACAGCAAATAAAAATTACCATCCGTTTCGTTCCATCCTGGCACTATATAGAAAACTAAAAAAAAATAGCAAAGAAATTCAAAAAATTAAAAAATACGGTTATGGATTCATTTCAAGCCAAAATAGATTGGAAAAGGATGAGGTCGAGTGAAAATAAAAGTTATCGTTCCGTTTCTTTCCTACCCGACACGAAATAGAAAATTCTAAAACAATAGCAAAGAAATTCAAAAAATTAAAGAATACCATTACGGGTTCATTTCAAGACAAAATAGGTCGGAAAAGGCCGAGAAAAACAGAAAATAAAAATTACCATCCGTTTCGTTCCATCCTGGCACTATATAGAAAATTAAAAAAAAAATAGCAAAAAAATTAAAAAAATTAAAAAATACTGTTATGGATTCATTTCAAGGCAAAGTAGATTGGAAAACGATGAGATAGAGAGAAAATAAAAGTTATCGTTCCATTCCATTCCTACCCGACACGAAATAGAAAATTCTAAAACAATAGCGAAAAAATTCAAAAAATTAAAGAATACCATTACGGGTTCATTTCAAGCAAAAATAGGTCGGAAAAGGCCGAGAAAAACAGAAAATAAAAATTACCATCCGTTTCGTTCCATCCTGGCACTATATAGAAAACTCAAAAAAAAAATAGCAAAAAAATTCAAAAAATTAAAAAATACTGTTCTGGATTCATTTCAAGCCAAAATAGATTGGAAAAGGATGAGATAGAGAGAAAATAAAAATTATCGTTTTGTTCCGTTCCTACCCGACACGAAATAGAAAATTCCAAAACAATAGCAAAAAAATTCAAAAAATTAAAAAATACAATTATGGCTTCATTTCAATCAAAAATATGTCGAAAAAGGCTGAGAAAAACAGAAAATGAAAGTTATCGTTCCGTTTCGTTCCTACCCGGCGCTAAATACGAAATTCAAAGAAAATAGCAAAAAAATTAAAAAATACCATTATGGATTCATTTCAAGCCAAAATAAGTTGGAAAAGGATGAGAAAGAGAGAAAATAAAAATTTTAATTCCGTTCCGTTCCTACCCGACGCATAATAGAAAATTCAAGAAAAATAGCAAAAAAATTCAAAGAGTTTAAAAATACGGTTATGGATTCATTTCAAGCAAAATTAGGTTGGAAAATGATGAAATAGAGAGAAAATAAAAGTTATCGTTCCGTTCCGTTCCTACCCGACACGAAATAGAAAATTCCAGAACAATAGCAAAAAAATTCAAAAATACCATTACGGGTACATTTCAAGCCAAAAGAGGTCGGAAAAGGCCGAGAAAAGAGAAAATAAAAATTATCGTTCCGTTTTGTTACAGCCCGGCACTAAATAAAAAATTCAGAAAATTAAAAAATACCATAATGGATTCATTTCGAGCCAAAATAGGTCGGAAAAGGCCGAGTAAAACTGAAAATAAAAATTATCGTTCCGTTTCGTTCCTACCAGGAACTAAATAGAAAATTCAAACAAAATAGCAAAAAAATTCAAAAAATTAAAAAATACAATTATGGCTTCAATTCAATCCAAAATAGGTCGGAAAAGGCCAAGAAAAACAGAAAATAAAAATTATTATTCTGTTTCGTTCCAACCCGGCGCTAAATATGAAATTCAAAAAAAATAGCAAAAAAATTAAAAAAATTAAAAAATACCATTATGGATTCATTTCAAGCCAAAATAAGTTGGAAAAGGATGAGATAGAGAGAAAATAAAAATTATCGTTTCGTTCCGTTCCTTCCCGACACGAACTAGAAAATTCCAAAACAATAACAAAAAAATTCAAAAAATTAAAGAATACCATTACGGATTCATTTCATGCCAAAATAGGTCGGAAAAGGCCGAGAAAAACAGAAAATCAAAATTATCGTTCCGTTTCGTTCCTACCAGGCACTAAATAGAAAATTCAAACAAAACAGCAAAAAAATTCAAAAAATTAAAAAATACAATTCTGGCTTCATTTCAATACAAAATAGGTCGAAAAAGGCCGAGAAAAACAGAAAATAAAAATTACCATCCGTTTCGTTCCATCCTGGCACTATATAGAAAATTCAAAAAAAATAGCAAAAAAATTAAAAAATACTGTTATGGATTCATTTCAAACCGAAATAGGTCGGAAAAGGCCGAGAAAAACAGCAAATAAAAATTACCATCCGTTTCGTTCCATCCTGGCACTATATAGAAAACTAAAAGAAAATAGCAAAGAAATTCAAAAAATTAAAAAATACGGTTATGGATTCATTTCAAGCCAAAATAGATTGGAAAAGGATGAGGTGGAGAGAAAATAAAAGTTATCGTTCCGTTTCTTTCCTACCCGACACGAAATAGAAAATTCTAAAACAATAGCAAAGAAATTCAAAAAATTAAAGAATACCATTACGGGTTCATTTCAAGACAAAATAGGTCGGAAAAGGCCGAAAAAAACAGAAAATAAAAATTACCATCCGTTTCGTTCCATCCTGGCACTATATAGAAAATTAAAAAAAAAATAGCAAAAAAATTAAAAAAATTAAAAAATACTGTTATGGATTCATTTCAAGGCAAAATAGATTGGAAAACGATGAGATAGAGAGAAAATAAAAGTTATCGTTCCATTCCATTCCTATCCGACACGAAATAGAAAATTCTAAAACAATAGCGAAAAAATTCAAAAAATTAAAGAATACCATTACGGGTTCATTTCAAGTAAAAATAGGTCGGAAAAGGCCGAGAAAAACAGAAAATAAAAATTACCATCCGTTTCGTTCCATCCTGGCACTATATAGAAAACTTAAAAAAAAAATAGCAAAAAAATTCAAAAAATTAAAAAATACTGTTATGGATTCATTTCAAGCCAAAATAGATTGGAAAAGGATGAGATAGAGAGAAAATAAAAATTATCGTTTTGTTCCGTTCCTACCCGACACGAAATAGAAAATTCCAAAACAATAGCAAAAAAATTCAAAAAATTAAAAAATACAATTATGGCTTCATTTCAATCAAAAATATGTCGGAAAAGGCTGAGAAAAACAGAAAATGAAAGTTATCGTTCCGTTTCGTTCCTACCCGGCGCTAAATACGAAATTCAAAGAAAATAGCAAAAAAATTAAAAAATACCATTATGGATTCATTTCAAGCCAAAATAAGTTGGAAAAGGATGAGAAAGAGAGAAAATAAAAATTTTAATTCCGTTCCGTTCCTACCCGACGCATAATAGAAAATTCAAGAAAAATAGCAAAAAAATTCAAAGAGTTTAAAAATACGGTTATGGATTCATTTCAAGCAAAAATAGGTTGGAAAATGATGAAATAGAGAGAAAATAAAAGTTATCGTTCCGTTCCGTTCCTACCCGACACGAAATAGAAAATTCCAGAACAATAGCAAAAAAATTCAAAAATACCATTACGGGTACATTTCAAGCCAAAAGAGGTCGGAAAAGGCCGAGAAAAGAGAAAATAAAAATTATCGTTCCGTTTTGTTACAGCCCGGCACTAAATAAAAAATTCAGAAAATTAAAAAATACCATAATGGATTCATTTCGAGCCAAAATAGGTAGGAAAAGCCCGAGTAAAACTGAAAATAAAAATTATCGTTCCGTTTCGTTCCTACCAGGAACTAAATAGAAAATTCAAACAAAATAGCAAAAAAATTCAAAAAATTAAAAAATACAATTATGGTTTCATTTCAATCCAAAATAGGTCGGAAAAGGCCAAGAAAAACAGAAAATAAAAATTATTATTCTGTTTCGTTCCAACCCGGCGCTAAATATGAAATTCAAAAAAAATAGCAAAAAAATTAAAAAAATTAAAAAAATACCATTATGGATTCATTTCAAGCCAAAATAAGTTGGAAAAGGATGAGATAGAGAGAAAATAAAAATTATCGTTTCGTTCCGTTCCTTCCCGACACGAACTAGAAAATTCCAAAACAATAACAAAAAAATTCAAAAAATTAAAGAATACCATTACGGATTCATTTCATGCCAAAATAGGTCGGAAAAGGCCGAGAAAAACAGAAAATCAAAATTATCGTTCCGTTTCGTTCCTACCAGGCACTAAATAGAAAATTCAAACAAAACAGCAAAAAAATTCAAAAAATTAAAAAATAAAATTATGGCTTCATTTCAATACAAAATAGGTCGAAAAAGGCCGAGAAAAACAGAAAATAAAAATTACCATCCGTTTCGTTCCATCCTGGCACTATATAGAAAATTCAAAAAAAATAGCAAAAAAATTAAAAAATACTGTTATGGATTCATTTCAAACCGAAATAGGTCGGAAAAGGCCGAGAAAAACAGAAAATAAAAATTACCATCCGTTTCGTTCCATCCTGGCACTATATAGAAAACTAAAAAAAAATAGCAAAGAAATTCAAAAAATTAAAAAATACGGTTATGGATCCACTTCAAGCCAAAATAGATTGGAAAAGGATGAGGTAGAGAGAAAATAAAAGTTATCGTTCCGTTTCTTTCCTACCCGACACGAAATAGAAAATTCTAAAACAATAGCAAAGAAATTCAAAAAATTAAAGAATACCATTACGGGTTCATTTCAAGACAAAATAGGTCGGAAAAGGCCGAGAAAAATAGAAAATAAAAATTACCATCCGTTTCGTTCCATCCTGGCACTATATAGAAAATTAAAAAAAAAATAGCAAAAAAATTAAAAAAATTAAAAAATACTGTTATGGATTCATTTCAAGCCAAAATAGATTGGAAAACGATGAGATAGAGAGAAAATAAAAGTTATCGTTCCATTCCATTCCTACCCGACACGAAATAGAAAATTCTAAAACAATAGCGAAAAAATTCAAAAAATTAAAGAATACCATTACGGGTTCATTTCAAGCAAAAATAGGTCGGAAAAGGCCGAGAAAAACAGAAAATAAAAATTACCATCCGTTTCGTTTCATCCTGGCACTATATAGAAAACTCAAAAAAAAATAGCAAAAAAATTCAAAAAATTAAAAAATACTGTTATGGATTCATTTCAAGCAAAAATAGATTGGAAAAGGATGAGATAGAGAGAAAATAAAAATTATCGTTTTGTTCCGTTCCTACCCGACACGAAATAGAAAATTCCAAAACAATAGCAAAAAAATTCAAAAAATTAAAAAATACAATTATGGCTTCATTTCAATCAAAAATATGTCGGAAAAGGCTGAGAAAAACAGAAAATGAAAGTTATCGTTCCGTTTCGTTCCTACCCGGCGCTAAATACGAAATTCAAAGAAAATAGCAAAAAAATTAAAAAATACCATTATGGATTCATTTCAAGCCAAAATAAGTTGGAAAAGGATGAGAAAGAGAGAAAATAAAAATTTTAATTCCGTTCCGTTCCTACCCGACGCATAATAGAAAATTCAAGAAAAATAGCAAAAAAATTCAAAGAGTTTAAAAATACGGTTATGGATTCATTTCAAGCAAAAATAGGTTGGAAAATGATGAAATAGAGAGAAAATAAAAGTTATCGTTCCGTTCCGTTCCTACCCGACACGAAATAGAAAATTCCAGAACAATAGCAAAAAAATTCAAAAATACCATTACGGGTACATTTCAAGCCAAAAGAGGTCGGAAAAGGCCGAGAAAAGAGAAAATAAAAATTATCGTTCCGTTTTGTTACAGCCCGGCACTAAATAAAAAATTCAGAAAATTAAAAAATACCATAATGGATTCATTTCGAGCCAAAATAGGTCGGAAAAGGCCGAGTAAAACTGAAAATAAAAATTATCGTTCCGTTTCGTTCCTACCAGGAACTAAATAGAAAATTCAAACAAAATAGCAAAAAAATTCAAAAAATTAAAAAATACAATTATGGCTTCATTTCAATCCAAAATAGGTCGGAAAAGGCCAAGAAAAACAGAAAATAAAAATTATTATTCTGTTTCGTTCCAACCCGGCGCTAAATATGAAATTCAAAAAAAATAGCAAAAAAATTAAAAAAATTAAAAAATACCATTATGGATTCATTTCAAGCCAAAATAAGTTGGAAAAGGATGAGAAAGAGAGAAAATAAAAATTTTAATTCCGTTCCGTTCCTACCCGACGCATAATAGAAAATTCAAGAAAAATAGCAAAAAAATTCAAAGAGTTTAAAAATACGGTTATGGATTCATTTCAAGCAAAAATAGGTTGGAAAATGATGAAATAGAGAGAAAATAAAAGTTATCGTTCCGTTCCGTTCCAACCCAACACGAAATAGAAAATTCCAGAACAATAGCAAAAAAATTCAAAAATACCATTACGGGTACATTTCAAGCCAAAAGAGGTCGGAAAAGGCCGAGAAAAGAGAAAATAAAAATTATCGTTCCGTTTTGTTACAGCCCGGCACTAAATAAAAAATTCAGAAAATTAAAAAATACCATAATGGATTCATTTCGAGCCAAAATAGGTCGGAAAAGGCCGAGTAAAACTGAAAATAAAAATTATCGTTCCGTTTCGTTCCTACCAGGAACTAAATAGAAAATTCAAACAAAATAGCAAAAAAATTCAAAAAATTAAAAAATATAATTATGGCTTCATTTCAATCCAAAATAGGTCGGAAAAGGCCAAGAAAAACAGAAAATAAAAATTATTATTCTGTTTCGTTCCAACCCGGCGCTAAATATGAAATTCAAAAAAAATAGCAAAAAAATTAAAAAAATTAAAAAATACCATTATGGATTCATTTCAAGCCAAAATAAGTTGGAAAAGGATGAGATAGAGAGAAAATAAAAATTATCGTTTCGTTCCGTTCCTTCCCGACACGAACTAGAAAATCCAAAACAATAACAAAAAAATTCAAAAAATTAAAGAATACCATTACGGATTCATTTCATGCCAAAATAGGTCGGAAAAGGCCGAGAAAAACAGAAAATCAAAATTAACGTTCCGTTTCGTTCCTACCAGGCACTAAATAGAAAATTCAAACAAAACAGCAAAAAAATTCAAAAAATTTAAAAATACAATTATGGCTTCATTTCAATACAAAATAGGTCGAAAAAGGCCGAGAAAAACAGAAAATAAAAATTACCATCCGTTTCGTTCCATCCTGGCACTATATAGAAAATTCAAAAAAAATAGCAAAAAAATTAAAAAATACTGTTATGGATTCATTTCAAACCGAAATAGGTCGGAAAAGGCCGAGAAAAACAGCAAATAAAAATTACCATCCGTTTCGTTCCATCCTGGCACTATATAGAAAACTAAAAAAAAATAGCAAAGAAATTCAAAAAATTAAAAAATACGGTTATGGATTCATTTCAAGCCAAAATAGATTGGAAAAGGATGAGGTAGAGAGAAAATAAAAGTTATCGTTCCGTTTCTTTCCTACCCGACACGAAATAGAAAATTCTAAAACAATAGCAAAGAAATTCAAAAAATTAAAGAATACCATTACGGGTTCATTTCAAGACAAAATAGGTCGGAAAAGGCCGAGAAAAACAGAAAATAAAAATTACCATCCGTTTCGTTCCATCCTGGCACTATATAGAAAATTAAAAAAAAAAATAGCAAAAAAATTAAAAAAATTAAAAAATACTGTTATGGATTCATTTCAAGCCAAAATAGATTGGAAAAGGATGAGATAGAGAGAAAATAAAAATTTTAATTCCGTTCCGTTCCTACCCGACGCATAATAGAAAATTCAAGAAAAATAGCAAAAAAATTCAAAGAGTTTAAAAATACGGTTATGGATTCATTTCAAGCAAAATTAGGTTGGAAAATGATGAAATAGAGAGAAAATAAAAGTTATCGTTCCGTTCCGTTCCTACCCGACACGAAATAGAAAATTCCAGAACAATAGCAAAAAAATTCAAAAATACCATTACGGGTACATTTCAAGCCAAAAGAGGTCGGAAAAGGCCGAGAAAAGAGAAAATAAAAATTATCGTTCCGTTTTGTTACAGCCCGGCACTAAATAAAAAATTCAGAAAACTAAAAAATACCATAATGGATTCATTTCGAGCCAAAATAGGTCGGAAAAGGCCGAGTAAAACTGAAAATAAAAATTATCGTTCCGTTTCGTTCCTACCAGGAACTAAATAGAAAATTCAAACAAAATAGCAAAAAAATTCAAAAAATTAAAAAATACAATTATGGCTTCATTTCAATCCAAAATAGGTCGGAAAAGGCCAAGAAAAACAGAAAATAAAAATTATTATTCTGTTTCGTTCCAACCCGGCGCTAAATATGAAATTCAAAAAAAATAGCAAAAAAATTAAAAAAATTAAAAAATACCATTATGGATTCATTTCAAGCCAAAATAAGTTGGAAAAGGATGAGAAAGAGAGAAAATAAAAATTTTAATTCCGTTCCGTTCCTACCCGACGCATAATAGAAAATTCAAGAAAAATAGCAAAAAAATTCAAAGAGTTTAAAAATACGGTTATGGATTCATTTCAAGCAAAAATAGGTTGGAAAATGATGAAATAGAGAGAAAATAAAAGTTATCGTTCCGTTCCGTTCCAACCCAACACGAAATAGAAAATTCCAGAACAATAGCAAAAAAATTCAAAAATACCATTACGGGTACATTTCAAGCCAAAAGAGGTCGGAAAAGGCCGAGAAAAGAGAAAATAAAAATTATCGTTCCGTTTTGTTACAGCCCGGCACTAAATAAAAAATTCAGAAAATTAAAAAATACCATAATGGATTCATTTCGAGCCAAAATAGGTCGGAAAAGGCCGAGTAAAACTGAAAATAAAAATTATCGTTCCGTTTCGTTCCTACCAGGAACTAAATAGAAAATTCAAACAAAATAGCAAAAAAATTCAAAAAATTAAAAAATATAATTATGGCTTCATTTCAATCCAAAATAGGTCGGAAAAGGCCAAGAAAAACAGAAAATAAAAATTATTATTCTGTTTCGTTCCAACCCGGCGCTAAATATGAAATTCAAAAAAAATAGCAAAAAAATTAAAAAAATTAAAAAATACCATTATGGATTCATTTCAAGCCAAAATAAGTTGGAAAAGGATGAGATAGAGAGAAAATAAAAATTATCGTTTCGTTCCGTTCCTTCCCGACACGAACTAGAAAATTCCAAAACAATAACAAAAAAATTCAAAAAATTAAAGAATACCATTACGGATTCATTTCATGCCAAAATAGGTCGGAAAAGGCCTAGAAAAACAGAAAATCAAAATTAACGTTCCGTTTCGTTCCTACCAGGCACTAAATAGAAAATTCAAACAAAACAGCAAAAAAATTCAAAAAATTTAAAAATACAATTATGGCTTCATTTCAATACAAAATAGGTCGAAAAAGGCCGAGAAAAACAGAAAATAAAAATTACCATCCGTTTCGTTCCATCCTGGCACTATATAGAAAATTCAAAAAAAATAGCAAAAAAATTAAAAAATACTGTTATGGATTCATTTCAAACCGAAATAGGTCGGAAAAGGCCGAGAAAAACAGCAAATAAAAATTACCATCCGTTTCGTTCCATCCTGGCACTATATAGAAAACTAAAAAAAAATAGCAAAGAAATTCAAAAAATTAAAAAATACGGTTATGGATTCATTTCAAGCCAAAATAGATTGGAAAAGGATGAGGTAGAGAGAAAATAAAAGTTATCGTTCCGTTTCTTTCCTACCCGACACGAAATAGAAAATTCTAAAACAATAGCAAAGAAATTCAAAAAATTAAAGAATACCATTACGGGTTCATTTCAAGACAAAATAGGTCGGAAAAGGCCGAGAAAAACAGAAAATAAAAATTACCATCCGTTTCGTTCCATCCTGGCACTATATAGAAAATTAAAAAAAAAAATAGCAAAAAAATTAAAAAAATTAAAAAATACTGTTATGGATTCATTTCAAGCCAAAATAGATTGGAAAAGGATGAGATAGAGAGAAAATAAAAATTTTAATTCCGTTCCGTTCCTACCCGACGCATAATAGAAAATTCAAGAAAAATAGCAAAAAAATTCAAAGAGTTTAAAAATACGGTTATGGATTCATTTCAAGCAAAATTAGGTTGGAAAATGATGAAATAGAGAGAAAATAAAAGTTATCGTTCCGTTCCGTTCCTACCCGACACGAAATAGAAAATTCCAGAACAATAGCAAAAAAATTCAAAAATACCATTACGGGTACATTTCAAGCCAAAAGAGGTCGGAAAAGGCCGAGAAAAGAGAAAATAAAAATTATCGTTCCGTTTTGTTACAGCCCGGCACTAAATAAAAAATTCAGAAAACTAAAAAATACCATAATGGATTCATTTCGAGCCAAAATAGGTCGGAAAAGGCCGAGTAAAACTGAAAATAAAAATTATCGTTCCGTTTCGTTCCTACCAGGAACTAAATAGAAAATTCAAACAAAATAGCAAAAAAATTCAAAAAATTAAAAAATACAATTATGGCTTCATTTCAATCCAAAATAGGTCGGAAAAGGCCAAGAAAAACAGAAAATAAAAATTATTATTCTGTTTCGTTCCAACCCGGCGCTAAATATGAAATTCAAAAAAAATAGCAAAAAAATTAAAAAAATTAAAAAATACCATTATGGATTCATTTCAAGCCAAAATAAGTTGGAAAAGGATGAGATAGAGAGAAAATAAAAATTATCGTTTCGTTCCGTTCCTTCCCGACACGAACTAGAAAATTCCAAAACAATAACAAAAAAATTCAAAAAATTAAAGAATACCATTACGGATTCATTTCATGCCAAAATAGGTCGGAAAAGGCCGAGGAAAACAGAAAATCAAAATTATCGTTCCGTTTCGTTCCTACCAGGCACTAAATAGAAAATTCAAACAAAACAGCAAAAAAATTCAAAAAATTAAAAAATACAATTATGGCTTCATTTCAATACAAAATAGGTCGAAAAAGGCCGAGAAAAACAGAAAATAAAAATTACCATCCGTTTCGTTCCATCCTGGCACTATATAGAAAACTAAAAAAAAATAGCAAAAAAATTAAAAAATACTGTTATGGATTCATTTCAAACCGAAATAGGTCGGAAAAGGCCGAGAAAAACAGCAAATAAAAATTACCATCCGTTTCGTTCCATCCTGGCACTATATAGAAAACTAAAAAAAAATAGCAAAGAAATTCAAAAAATTAAAAAATACGGTTATGGATTCATTTCAAGCCAAAATAGATTGGAAAAGGATGAGGTAGAGAGAAAATAAAAGTTATCGTTCCGTTTCTTTCCTACCCGACACGAAATAGAAAATTCTAAAACAATAGCAAAGAAATTCAAAAAATTAAAGAATACCATTACGGGTTCATTTCAAGACAAAATAGGTCGGAAAAGGCCGAGAAAAACAGAAAATAAAAATTACCATCCGTTTCGTTCCATCCTGGCACTATATAGAAAATTAAAAAAAAAATAGCAAAAAAATTAAAAAAATTAAAAAATACTGTTATGGATTCATTTCAAGCCAAAATAGATTGGAAAACGATGAGATAGAGAGAAAATAAAAGTTATCGTTCCATTCCATTCCTACCCGACACGAAATAGAAAATTCTAAAACAATAGCGAAAAAATTCAAAAAATTAAAGAATACCATTACGGGTTCATTTCAAGCAAAAATAGGTCGGAAAAGGCCGAGAAAAACAGAAAATAAAAATTACCATCCGTTTCGTTCCATCCTGGCACTATATAGAAAACTAAAAAAAAAATAGCAAAAAAATTCAAAAAATTAAAAAATACTGTTATGGATTCATTTCAAGCCAAAATAGATTGGAAAAGGATGAGATAGAGAGAAAATAAAAATTATCGTTTTGTTCCGTTCCTACCCGACACGAAATAGAAAATTCCAAAACAATAGCAAAAAAATTCAAAAAATTAAAAAATACAATTATGGCTTCATTTCAATCAAAAATATGTCGGAAAAGGCTGAGAAAAACAGAAAATGAAAGTTATCGTTCCGTTTCGTTCCTACCCGGCGCTAAATACGAAATTCAAAGAAAATAGCAAAAAAAAATTAAAAAATACCATTATGGATTCATTTCAAGCCAAAATAAGTTGGAAAAGGATGAGAAAGAGAGAAAATAAAAATTTTAATTCCGTTCCGTTCCTACCCGACGCATAATAGAAAATCCAAGAAAAATAGCAAAAAAATTCAAAGAGTTTAAAAATACGGTTATGGATTCATTTCAAGAAAAATTAGGTTGGAAAATGATGAAATAGAGAGAAAATAAAAGTTATCGTTCCGTTCCGTTCCTACCCGACACGAAATAGAAAATTCCAGAACAATAGCAAAAAAATTCAAAAATACCATTACGGGTACATTTCAAGCCAAAAGAGGTCGGAAAAGGCCGAGAAAAGAGAAAATAAAAATTATCGTTCCGTTTTGTTATAGCCCGGCACTAAATAAAAAATTCAGAAAATTAAAAAATACCATAATGGATTCATTTCGAGCCAAAATAGGTCGGAAAAGGCCGAGTAAAACTGAAAATAAAAATTATCGTTCCGTTTCGTTCCTACCAGGAACTAAATAGAAAATTCAAACAAAATAGCAAAAAAATTCAAAAAATTAAAAAATACAATTATGGCTTCATTTCAATCCAAAATAGGTCGGAAAAGGCCAAGAAAAACAGAAAATAAAAATTATTATTCTGTTTCGTTCCAACCCGGCGCTAAATATGAAATTCAAAAAAAATAGCAAAAAAATTAAAAAAATTAAAAAATACCATTATGGATTCATTTCAAGCCAAAATAAGTTGGAAAAGGATGAGATAGAGAGAAAATAAAAATTATCGTTTCGTTCCGTTCCTTCCCGACACGAACTAGAAAATTCCAAAACAATAACAAAAAAATTCAAAAAATTAAAGAATACCATTACGGATTCATTTCATGCCAAAATAGGTCGGAAAAGGCCGAGAAAAACAGAAAATCAAAATTAACGTTCCGTTTCGTTCCTACCAGGCACTAAATAGAAAATTCAAACAAAACAGCAAAAAAATTCAAAAAATTTAAAAATACAATTATGGCTTCATTTCAATACAAAATAGGTCGAAAAAGGCCGAGAAAAACAGAAAATAAAAATTACCATCCGTTTCGTTCCATCCTGGCACTATATAGAAAATTCAAAAAAAATAGCAAAAAAATTAAAAAATACTGTTATGGATTCATTTCAAACCGAAATAGGTCGGAAAAGGCCGAGAAAAACAGCAAATAAAAATTACCATCCGTTTCGTTCCATCCTGGCACTATATAGAAAACTAAAAAAAAATAGCAAAGAAATTCAAAAAATTAAAAAATACGGTTATGGATTCATTTCAAGCCAAAATAGATTGGAAAAGGATGAGGTAGAGAGAAAATAAAAGTTATCGTTCCGTTTCTTTCCTACCCGACACGAAATAGAAAATTCTAAAACAATAGCAAAGAAATTCAAAAAATTAAAGAATACCATTACGGGTTCATTTCAAGACAAAATAGGTCGGAAAAGGCCGAGAAAAACAGAAAATAAAAATTACCATCCGTTTCGTTCCATCCTGGCACTATATAGAAAATTAAAAAAAAAAATAGCAAAAAAATTAAAAAAATTAAAAAATACTGTTATGGATTCATTTCAAGCCAAAATAGATTGGAAAAGGATGAGATAGAGAGAAAATAAAAATTTTAATTCCGTTCCGTTCCTACCCGACGCATAATAGAAAATTCAAGAAAAATAGCAAAAAAATTCAAAGAGTTTAAAAATACGGTTATGGATTCATTTCAAGCAAAATTAGGTTGGAAAATGATGAAATAGAGAGAAAATAAAAGTTATCGTTCCGTTCCGTTCCTACCCGACACGAAATAGAAAATTCCAGAACAATAGCAAAAAAATTCAAAAATACCATTACGGGTACATTTCAAGCCAAAAGAGGTCGGAAAAGGCCGAGAAAAGAGAAAATAAAAATTATCGTTCCGTTTTGTTACAGCCCGGCACTAAATAAAAAATTCAGAAAACTAAAAAATACCATAATGGATTCATTTCGAGCCAAAATAGGTCGGAAAAGGCCGAGTAAAACTGAAAATAAAAATTATCGTTCCGTTTCGTTCCTACCAGGAACTAAATAGAAAATTCAAACAAAATAGCAAAAAAATTCAAAAAATTAAAAAATACAATTATGGCTTCATTTCAATCCAAAATAGGTCGGAAAAGGCCAAGAAAAACAGAAAATAAAAATTATTATTCTGTTTCGTTCCAACCCGGCGCTAAATATGAAATTCAAAAAAAATAGCAAAAAAATTAAAAAAATTAAAAAATACCATTATGGATTCATTTCAAGCCAAAATAAGTTGGAAAAGGATGAGATAGAGAGAAAATAAAAATTATCGTTTCGTTCCGTTCCTTCCCGACACGAACTAGAAAATTCCAAAACAATAACAAAAAAATTCAAAAAATTAAAGAATACCATTACGGATTCATTTCATGCCAAAATAGGTCGGAAAAGGCCGAGAAAAACAGAAAATCAAAATTATCGTTCCGTTTCGTTCCTACCAGGCACTAAATAGAAAATTCAAACAAAACAGCAAAAAAATTCAAAAAATTAAAAAATACAATTATGGCTTCATTTCAATACAAAATAGGTCGAAAAAGGCCGAGAAAAACAGAAAATAAAAATTACCATCCGTTTCGTTCCATCCTGGCACTATATAGAAAATTCAAAAAAAATAGCAAAAAAATTAAAAAATACTGTTATGGATTCATTTCAAACCGAAATAGGTCGGAAAAGGCCGAGAAAAACAGCAAATAAAAATTACCATCCGTTTCGTTCCATCCTGGCACTATATAGAAAACTAAAAAAAAATAGCAAAGAAATTCAAAAAATTAAAAAATACGGTTATAGATTCATTTCAAGCCAAAATAGATTGGAAAAGGATGAGGTAGAGAGAAAATAAAAGTTATCGTTCCGTTTCTTTCCTACCCGACACGAAATAGAAAATTCTAAAACAATAGCAAAGAAATTCAAAAAATTAAAGAATACCATTACGGGTTCATTTCAAGACAAAATAGGTCGGAAAAGGCCGAGAAAAACAGAAAATAAAAATTACCATCCGTTTCGTTCCAACCTGGCACTATATAGAAAATTAAAAAAAAAAATAGCAAAAAAATTAAAAAAATTAAAAAATACTGTTATGGATTCATTTCAAGCCAAAATAGATTGGAAAAGGATGAGATAGAGAGAAAATAAAAATTATCGTTCCATTCCATTCCTACCCGACACGAAATAGAAAATTCTAAAACAATAGCGAAAAAATTCAAAAAATTAAAGAATACCATTACGGGTTCATTTCAAGCAAAAATAGGTCGGAAAAGGCCGAGAAAAACAGAAAATAAAAATTACCATCCGTTTCGTTCCATCCTGGCACTATATAGAAAACTCAAAAAAAAATAGCAAAAAAATTCAAAAAATTAAAAAATACTGTTATGGATTCATTTCAAGCCAAAATAGATTGGAAAAGGATGAGATAGAGAGAAAATAAAAATTATCGTTTTGTTCCGTTCCTACCCGACACGAAATAGAAAATTCCAAAACAATAGCAAAAAAATTCAAAAAATTAAAAAATACAATTATGGCTTCATTTCAATCAAAAATATGTCGGAAAAGGCTGAGAAAAACAGAAAATGAAAGTTATCGTTCCGTTTCGTTCCTACCTGGCGCTAAATACGAAATTCAAAGAAAATAGCAAAAAAATTAAAAAATACCATTATGGATTCATTTCAAGCCAAAATAAGTTGGAAAAGGATGAGAAAGAGAGAAAATAAAAATTTTAATTCCGTTCCGTTCCTACCCGACGCATAATAGAAAATTCAAGAAAAATAGCAAAAAAATCCAAAGAGTTTAAAAATACGGTTATGGATTCATTTCAAGCAAAAATAGGTTGGAAAATGATGAAATAGAGAGAAAATAAAAGTTATCGTTCCGTTCCGTTCCTACCCGACACGAAATAGAAAATTCCAGAACAATAGCAAAAAAATTCAAAAATACCATTACGGGTACATTTCAAGCCAAAAGAGGTCGGAAAAGGCCGAGAAAAGAGAAAATAAAAATTATCGTTCCGTTTCGTTACAGCCCGGCACTAAATAAAAAATTCAGAAAATTAAAAAATACTATAATGGATTCATTTCGAGCCAAAATAGGTCGGAAAAGGCCGAGAAAAACTGAAAATAAAAATTATCGTTCCGTTTCGTTCCTACCAGGAACTAAATAGAAAATTCAAACAAAATAGCAAAAAAATTCAAAAAATTAAAAAATCCAATTATGGCTTCATTTCAATCCAAAATAGGTCGGAAAAGGCCAAGGAAAACAGAGAATAAAAATTATTATTCTGTTTCGTTCCAACCCGGCGCTAAATACGAAATTCAAAAAAATTAGCAAAAAAATTAAAAAAATTAAAAAATACCATTATGGATTCATTTCAAGCCAAAATAAGTTGGAAAAGGATGAGATAGAGAGAAAATAAAAATTATCGTTTCGTTCCGTTCCTTCCCGACACGAAATAGAAAATTCCAAAACAATAACAAAAAAATTCAAAAAATTAAAGAATAACATTACGGATTCATTTCATGCCAAAATAGGTCGGAAAAGGCCGAGAAAAACAGAAAATCAAAATTATCGTTCCGTTTCGTTCCTACCAGGCACTAAATAGAAAATTCAAACAAAACAGCAAAAAAATTCAAAAAATTAAAAAATACAATTATGGCTTCATTTCAATACAAAATAGGTCGAAAAAGGCCGAGAAAAACAGAAAATAAAAATTACCATCCGTTTCGTTCCATCCTGGCACTATATAGAAAATTCAAAAAAAATAGCAAAAAAATTAAAAAATACTGTTATGGATTCATTTCAAACCGAAATAGGTCGGAAAAGGCCGAGAAAAACAGCAAATAAAAATTACCATCCGTTTCGTTCCATCCTGGCACTATATAGAAAACTCAAAAAAAACAGCAAAGAAATTCAAAAAATTAAAGAATACCATTACGGATTCATTTCATGCCAAAATAGGTCGGAAAAGGCCGAGAAAAACAGAAAATCAAAATTATCGTTCCGTTTCGTTCCTACCAGGCACTAAATAGAAAATTCAAACAAAACAGCAAAAAAATTCAAAAAATTAAAAAATACAATTATGGCTTCATTTCAATACAAAATAGGTCGAAAAAGGCCGAGAAAAACAGAAAATAAAAATTACCATCCGTTTCGTTCCATCCTGGCACTATATAGAAAATTCAAAAAAAATAGCAAAAAAATTAAAAAATACTGTTATGGATTCATTTCAAACCGAAATAGGTCGGAAAAGGCCGAGAAAAACAGCAAATAAAAATTACCATCCGTTTCGTTCCATCCTGGCACTATATAGAAAACTCAAAAAAAACAGCAAAGAAATTCAAAAAATTAAAAAATACGGTTATGGATTCATTTCAAGCCAAAATAGATTGGAAAAGGATGAGATAGAGAGAAAATAAAAATTATCGTTTTGTTCCGTTCCTACCCGACACGAAATAGAAAATTCCAAAACAATAGAAAAAAAATTCAAAAAATTAAAAAATACAATTATGGCTTCATTTCAATACAAAATAGGTCGAAAAAGGCCGAGAAAAACAGAAAATAAAAATTACCATCCGTTTCGTTCCATCCTGGCACTATATAGAAAATTCAAAAAAAATAGCAAAAAAATTAAAAAATACTGTTATGGATTCATTTCAAACCGAAATAGGTCGGAAAAGGCCGAGAAAAACAGCAAATAAAAATTACCATCCGTTTCGTTCCATCCTGGCACTATATAGAAAACTAAAAAAAAATAGCAAAGAAATTCAAAAAATTAAAAAATACGGTTATGGATTCATTTCAAGCCAAAATAGATTGGAAAAGGATGAGGTAGAGAGAAAATAAAAGTTATCGTTCCGTTTCTTTCCTACCCGACACGAAATAGAAAATTCTAAAACAATAGCAAAGAAATTCAAAAAATTAAAGAATACCATTACGGGTTCATTTCAAGACAAAATAGGTCGGAAAAGGCCGAGAAAAACAGAAAATAAAAATTACCATCCGTTTCGTTCCATCCTGGCACTATATAGAAAATTAAAAAAAAAAATAGCAAAAAAATTAAAAAAATTAAAAAATACTGTTATGGATTCATTTCAAGCCAAAATAGATTGGAAAAGGATGAGATAGAGAGAAAATAAAAATTTTAATTCCGTTCCGTTCCTACCCGACGCATAATAGAAAATTCAAGAAAAATAGCAAAAAAATTCAAAGAGTTTAAAAATACGGTTATGGATTCATTTCAAGCAAAATTAGGTTGGAAAATGATGAAATAGAGAGAAAATAAAAGTTATCGTTCCGTTCCGTTCCTACCCGACACGAAATAGAAAATTCCAGAACAATAGCAAAAAAATTCAAAAATACCATTACGGGTACATTTCAAGCCAAAAGAGGTCGGAAAAGGCCGAGAAAAGAGAAAATAAAAATTATCGTTCCGTTTTGTTACAGCCCGGCACTAAATAAAAAATTCAGAAAACTAAAAAATACCATAATGGATTCATTTCGAGCCAAAATAGGTCGGAAAAGGCCGAGTAAAACTGAAAATAAAAATTATCGTTCCGTTTCGTTCCTACCAGGAACTAAATAGAAAATTCAAACAAAATAGCAAAAAAATTCAAAAAATTAAAAAATACAATTATGGCTTCATTTCAATCCAAAATAGGTCGGAAAAGGCCAAGAAAAACAGAAAATAAAAATTATTATTCTGTTTCGTTCCAACCCGGCGCTAAATATGAAATTCAAAAAAAATAGCAAAAAAATTAAAAAAATTAAAAAATACCATTATGGATTCATTTCAAGCCAAAATAAGTTGGAAAAGGATGAGATAGAGAGAAAATAAAAATTATCGTTTCGTTCCGTTCCTTCCCGACACGAACTAGAAAATTCCAAAACAATAACAAAAAAATTCAAAAAATTAAAGAATACCATTACGGATTCATTTCATGCCAAAATAGGTCGGAAAAGGCCGAGAAAAACAGAAAATCAAAATTATCGTTCCGTTTCGTTCCTACCAGGCACTAAATAGAAAATTCAAACAAAACAGCAAAAAAATTCAAAAAATTAAAAAATACAATTATGGCTTCATTTCAATACAAAATAGGTCGAAAAAGGCCGAGAAAAACAGAAAATAAAAATTACCATCCGTTTCGTTCCATCCTGGCACTATATAGAAAATTCAAAAAAAATAGCAAAAAAATTAAAAAATACTGTTATGGATTCATTTCAAACCGAAATAGGTCGGAAAAGGCCGAGAAAAACAGCAAATAAAAATTACCATCCGTTTCGTTCCATCCTGGCACTATATAGAAAACTAAAAAAAAATAGCAAAGAAATTCAAAAAATTAAAAAATACGGTTATAGATTCATTTCAAGCCAAAATAGATTGGAAAAGGATGAGGTAGAGAGAAAATAAAAGTTATCGTTCCGTTTCTTTCCTACCCGACACGAAATAGAAAATTCTAAAACAATAGCAAAGAAATTCAAAAAATTAAAGAATACCATTACGGGTTCATTTCAAGACAAAATAGGTCGGAAAAGGCCGAGAAAAACAGAAAATAAAAATTACCATCCGTTTCGTTCCAACCTGGCACTATATAGAAAATTAAAAAAAAAAATAGCAAAAAAATTAAAAAAATTAAAAAATACTGTTATGGATTCATTTCAAGCCAAAATAGATTGGAAAAGGATGAGATAGAGAGAAAATAAAAATTATCGTTCCATTCCATTCCTACCCGACACGAAATAGAAAATTCTAAAACAATAGCGAAAAAATTCAAAAAATTAAAGAATACCATTACGGGTTCATTTCAAGCAAAAATAGGTCGGAAAAGGCCGAGAAAAACAGAAAATAAAAATTACCATCCGTTTCGTTCCATCCTGGCACTATATAGAAAACTCAAAAAAAAATAGCAAAAAAATTCAAAAAATTAAAAAATACTGTTATGGATTCATTTCAAGCCAAAATAGATTGGAAAAGGATGAGATAGAGAGAAAATAAAAATTATCGTTTTGTTCCGTTCCTACCCGACACGAAATAGAAAATTCCAAAACAATAGCAAAAAAATTCAAAAAATTAAAAAATACAATTATGGCTTCATTTCAATCAAAAATATGTCGGAAAAGGCTGAGAAAAACAGAAAATGAAAGTTATCGTTCCGTTTCGTTCCTACCTGGCGCTAAATACGAAATTCAAAGAAAATAGCAAAAAAATTAAAAAATACCATTATGGATTCATTTCAAGCCAAAATAAGTTGGAAAAGGATGAGAAAGAGAGAAAATAAAAATTTTAATTCCGTTCCGTTCCTACCCGACGCATAATAGAAAATTCAAGAAAAATAGCAAAAAAATCCAAAGAGTTTAAAAATACGGTTATGGATTCATTTCAAGCAAAAATAGGTTGGAAAATGATGAAATAGAGAGAAAATAAAAGTTATCGTTCCGTTCCGTTCCTACCCGACACGAAATAGAAAATTCCAGAACAATAGCAAAAAAATTCAAAAATACCATTACGGGTACATTTCAAGCCAAAAGAGGTCGGAAAAGGCCGAGAAAAGAGAAAATAAAAATTATCGTTCCGTTTCGTTACAGCCCGGCACTAAATAAAAAATTCAGAAAATTAAAAAATACTATAATGGATTCATTTCGAGCCAAAATAGGTCGGAAAAGGCCGAGAAAAACTGAAAATAAAAATTATCGTTCCGTTTCGTTCCTACCAGGAACTAAATAGAAAATTCAAACAAAATAGCAAAAAAATTCAAAAAATTAAAAAATCCAATTATGGCTTCATTTCAATCCAAAATAGGTCGGAAAAGGCCAAGGAAAACAGAGAATAAAAATTATTATTCTGTTTCGTTCCAACCCGGCGCTAAATACGAAATTCAAAAAAATTAGCAAAAAAATTAAAAAAATTAAAAAATACCATTATGGATTCATTTCAAGCCAAAATAAGTTGGAAAAGGATGAGATAGAGAGAAAATAAAAATTATCGTTTCGTTCCGTTCCTTCCCGACACGAAATAGAAAATTCCAAAACAATAACAAAAAAATTCAAAAAATTAAAGAATAACATTACGGATTCATTTCATGCCAAAATAGGTCGGAAAAGGCCGAGAAAAACAGAAAATCAAAATTATCGTTCCGTTTCGTTCCTACCAGGCACTAAATAGAAAATTCAAACAAAACAGCAAAAAAATTCAAAAAATTAAAAAATACAATTATGGCTTCATTTCAATACAAAATAGGTCGAAAAAGGCCGAGAAAAACAGAAAATAAAAATTACCATCCGTTTCGTTCCATCCTGGCACTATATAGAAAATTCAAAAAAAATAGCAAAAAAATTAAAAAATACTGTTATGGATTCATTTCAAACCGAAATAGGTCGGAAAAGGCCGAGAAAAACAGCAAATAAAAATTACCATCCGTTTCGTTCCATCCTGGCACTATATAGAAAACTCAAAAAAAACAGCAAAGAAATTCAAAAAATTAAAGAATACCATTACGGATTCATTTCATGCCAAAATAGGTCGGAAAAGGCCGAGAAAAACAGAAAATCAAAATTATCGTTCCGTTTCGTTCCTACCAGGCACTAAATAGAAAATTCAAACAAAACAGCAAAAAAATTCAAAAAATTAAAAAATACAATTATGGCTTCATTTCAATACAAAATAGGTCGAAAAAGGCCGAGAAAAACAGAAAATAAAAATTACCATCCGTTTCGTTCCATCCTGGCACTATATAGAAAATTCAAAAAAAATAGCAAAAAAATTAAAAAATACTGTTATGGATTCATTTCAAACCGAAATAGGTCGGAAAAGGCCGAGAAAAACAGCAAATAAAAATTACCATCCGTTTCGTTCCATCCTGGCACTATATAGAAAACTCAAAAAAAACAGCAAAGAAATTCAAAAAATTAAAAAATACGGTTATGGATTCATTTCAAGCCAAAATAGATTGGAAAAGGATGAGATAGAGAGAAAATAAAAATTATCGTTTTGTTCCGTTCCTACCCGACACGAAATAGAAAATTCCAAAACAATAGAAAAAAAATTCAAAAAATTAAAAAATACAATTATGGCTTCATTTCAATCAAAAATATGTCGGTAAAGGCTGAGAAAAACAGAAAATGAAAGTTATCGTTCCGTTTCGTTCCTAACCGGCGCTAAATACGAAATTCAAAGAAAATAGCAAAAAAATTCAAAAATACCATTACGGGTACATTTCAAGCCAAAAGAGGTCGGAAAAGGCCAAGAAAAGAGAAAATAAAAATTATCGTTCCGTTTCGTTACAGCCCGGCACTAAATAAAAAATTCAGAAAATTAAAAAATACCATAATGGATTCATTTCGAGCCAAAATAGGTCGGAAAAGGCCGAGAAAAACTGAAAATAAAAATTATCGTTCCGTTTCGTTCCTACCAGGAACTAAATAGAAAATTCAAACAAAATAGCAAAAAAATTCAAAAAATTAAAAAATACAATTATGGCTTCATTTCAATCCAAAATAGGTCGGAAAAGGCCAAGAAAAACAGAAAATAAAAATTATTATTCTGTTTCGTTCCAACCCAGTGCTAAATACGAAATTCAAAAAAAATAGCAAAAAAATTAAAAAAATTAAAAAATACCATTATGGATTCATTTCAAGCCAAAATAAGTTGGAAAAGGATGAGATAGAGAGAAAATAAAAATTATCATTTCGTTCCGTTCCTTCCCGACACGAAATAGAAAATTCCTAAACAATAACAAAAAAATTCAAAAAATTAAAGAATACCATTACGGATTCGTTTCATGCCAAAATAGGTCGGAAAAGGCCGAGAAAAACAGAAAATCAAAATTATCGTTCCGTTTCGTTCCTACCAGGCACTAAATAGAAAATTCAAACAAAACAGCAAAAAAATTCAAAAAATTAAAAAATACAATTATGGCTTCATTTCAATACAAAATAGGTCGAAAAAGGCCGAGAAAAACAGAAAATAAAAATTACCATCCGTTTCGTTCCATCCTGGCACTATATAGAAAATTCAAAAAAAATAGCAAAAAAATTAAAAAATACTGTTATGGATTCAATTCAAACCGAAATAGGTCGGGAAAGGCCGAGAAAAACAGCAAATAAAAATTACCATCCGTTTCGTTCCATCCTGGCACTATATAGAAAACTCAAAAAAAATAGCAAAGAAATTCAAAAAATTAAAAAATACGGTTATGGATTCATTTCAAGCCAAAATAGATTGGAAAAGGATGAGATAGAGAGAAAATAAAAGTTATCGTTCCGTTTCTTTCCTACCCGACACGAAATAGAAAATTCTAAAACAATAGCAAAGAAATTCAAAAAATTAAAGAATACCATTACGGGTTCATTTCAAGACAAAATAGGTCGGAAAAGGCCAAGAAAAACAGAAAATAAAAATTACCATCCGTTTCGTTCCATCCTTGCACTATATAGAAAATTCAAAAAAAAATAGCAAAAAAATTTAAAAAATTAAAAAATACTGTTATGGATTCATTTCAAGCCAAAATAGATTGGAAAACGATAAGATAGAGAGAAAATAAAAGTTATCGTTCCGTTCCGTTCCTACCCGACACAAAATAGAAAATTCCAGAACAATAGCAAAAAAATTCAAAAATACCATTACGGGTACATTTCAAGACAAAATAGGTCGGAAAAGGCCAAGAAAAACAGAAAATAAAAATTATCGTTCCGTTTCGTTACAGCCCGGCACTATATAGAAAATTCAAAAAAAAATAGCAAAAAAATTTAAAAAATTTAAAAATACTGTTATGGATTCATTTCAAGCCAAAATAGATTGGAAAACGATAAGATAGAGAGAAAATAAAAGTTATCGTTCCATTCCATTCCTACCCGACACGAAATAGAAAATTCTAAAACAATAGCGAAAAAATTCAAAAAATTAAAGAATACCATTACGGGTTCATTTCAAGCAAAAATAGGTCGGAAAAGGCCGAGAAAAACAGAAAATAAAAATTACCATCCGTTTCGTTCTATCCTGGCACTATATAGAAAACTCAAAAAAAATAGCAAAAAAATTCAAAAAATTAAAAAATACTGTTATGGATTCATTCCAAGCCAAAATAGATTGGAAAAGGATGAGATAGAGAGAAAATAAAAATTATCGTTTTGTTCCGTTCCTACCCGACACGAAATAGAAAATTCCAAAACAATAGCAAAAAAATTCAAAAAATTAAAAAATACAATTATGGCTTCATTTCAATCAAAAATATGTCGGAAAAGGATGAGAAAAACAGAAAATGAAAGTTATCGTTCCGTTTCGTTCCTACCCGGCGCTAAATACGAAATTCAAAGAAAATAGCAAAAAAATTAAAAAATACGGTTATGGATTCATTTCAAGCCAAAATATATTGGAAAAGGATGAGATAGAGAGAAAATAAAAATTATCGTTTTGTTCCGTTCCTACCCGACACGAAATAGAAAATTCCAAAACAATAGCAAAAAAATTCAAAAAATTAAAAAATACAATTATGGCTTCATTTCAATCAAAAATATGTCGGTAAAGGCTGAGAAAAACAGAAAATGAAAGTTATCGTTCCGTTTCGTTCCTACCCGGCGCTAAATACGAAATTCAAAGAAAATAGCAAAAAAATTAAAAAATACCATTATGGATTCATTTCAAGCCAAAATAAGTTGGAAAAGGATGAGAAAGAGAGAAAATAAAAATTTTAATTCCGTTCCGTTCCTACCCGACGCATAATAGAAAATTCAAGAAAAATAGCAAAAAAATTGAAAGAGTTTAAAAATACGATTATGGATTCATTTCAAGCAAAAATAGGTTGGAAAATGATGAAATAGAGAGAAAATAAAAGTTATCGTTCCGTTCCGTTCCTACCCGACACGAAATAGAAAATTCCAGAACAATAGCAAAAAAATTCAAAAATACCATTACGGGTACATTTCAAGCCAAAAGAGGTCGGAAAAGGCCGAGAAAAGAGAAAATAAAAATTATCGTTCCGTTTCGTTACAGCCCGGCACTAAATAAAAAATTCAGAAAATTAAAAAATACCATAATGGATTCATTTCGAGCCAAAATAGGTCGGAAAAGGCCGAGAAAAACTGAAAATAAAAATTATCGTTCCCTTTCGTTCCATCCTGGCACTATATAGAAAATTCAAAAAAAATAGCAAAAAAATTAAAAAATACTGTTATGGATTCATTTCAAGCCAAAATAGATTGGAAAAGGATGAGATAGAGAGAAAATAAAAGTTATCGTTCCGTTTCTTTCCTACCCGACACGAAATAGAAAATTCTAAAACAATAGCATAGAAATTCAAAAAATTAAAGAATACCATTACGGGTTCATTTCAAGACAAAATAGGTCGGAAAAGGCCGAGAAAAACAGAAAATAAAAATTACCATCCGTTTCGTTCCATCCTGGCACTATATAGAAAATTCAAAAAAAAATAGCAAAAAAATTAAAAAAAATTAAAAAATACTGTTATGGATTCATTTCAAGCCAAAATAGATTGGAAAACGATGAGATAGAGAGAAAATAAAAGTTATCGTTCCATTCCATTTCTGCCCGACACGAAATAGAACATTCTAAAACAATAGCGAAAAAATTCAAAAAATTAAAGAATACCATTACGGGTTCATTTCAAGCAAAAATAGGTCGGAAAAGGCCGAGAAAAACAGAAAATAAAAATTACCATCCGTTTCGTTCCATCCTGGCACTATATAGAAAACTCAAAAAAAATAGCAAAAAAATTCAAAAAATTAAAAAATACTGTTATGGATTCATTTCAAGCCAAAATAGATTGGAAAAGGATGAGATAGAGAGAAAATAAAAATTATCGTTTTATTCCGTTCCTACCCGACACGAAATAGAAAATTCCAAAACAATAGCAAAAAAATTAAAAAATACTGTTATGGATTCATTTCAAACCGAAATAGGTCGGGAAAGGCCGAGAAAAACAGCAAATAAAAATTACCATCCGTTTCGTTCCATCCTGGCACTATATAGAAAACTAAAAAAAAATAGCAAAGAAATTCAAAAAATTTAAAAATACGTTTATGGATTCATTTCAAGCCAAAATAGATTGGAAAAGGATGAGATAGAGAGAAAATAAAAGTTATCGTTCCGTTTCTTTCCTACCCGACACGAAATAGAAAATTCTAAACAATAGCAAAGAAATTCAAAAAATTAAAGAATACCATTACGGGTTCATTTCAAGACAAAATAGGTCGGAAAAGGCCGAGAAAAACAGAAAATAAAAATTACCATCCATTTCGTTCCATCCTGGCACTATATAGAAAATTCAAAAAAAAATAGCAAAAAAATTTAAAAAATTAAAAAATACTGTTATGGATTCATTTCAAGCCAAAATAGATTGGAAAACGATGAGATAGAGAGAAAATAAAAGTTATCGTTCCATTCCATTCCTACCCGACACGAAATAGAAAATTCTAAAACAATAGCGAAAAAATTCAAAAAATTAAAGAATACCATTACGGGTTCATTTCAAGCAAAAATAGGTCGGAAAAGGCCGAGAAAAACAGAAAATAAAAATTACCATCCGTTTCGTTCCATCCTGGCACTATATAGAAAACTAAAAAAAAATAGCAAAAAAATTCAAAAAATTAAAAAATACTGTTATGGATTCATTTCAAGCCAAAATAGATTGGAAAAGGATGAGATAGAGAGAAAATAAAAATTATCGTTTTGTTCCGTTCCTACCCGACACGAAATAGAAAATTCCAAAACAATAGCAAAAAAATTCAAAAAATTAAAAAATACAATTATGGCTTCATTTCAATCAAAAATATGTCGGAAAAGGCTGAGAAAAACAGAAAATGAAAATTATCGTTCCGTTTCGTTCCTACCCGGCGCTAAATACGAAATTCAAAGAAAATAGCAAAAAAATTAAAAAATACCATTATGGATTCATTTCAAGCCAAAATAAGTTGGAAAAGGATGAGAAAGAGAGAAAATAAAAATTTTAATTCCGTTCCGTTCCTACCCGACGCATAATAGAAAATTCAAGAAAAATAGCAAAAAAATTGAAAGAGTTTAAAAATACGATTATGGATTCATTTCAAGCAAAAATAGGTTGGAAAATGATGAAATAGAGAGAAAATAAAAGTTATCGTTCCGTTCCGTTCCTACCCGACACGAAATAGAAAATTCCAGAACAATAGCAAAAAAATTCAAAAATACCATTACGGGTACATTTCAAGCCAAAAGAGGTCGGAAAAGGCCGAGAAAAGAGAAAATAAAAATTATCGTTCCGTTTCGTTACAGCCCGGCACTAAATAAAAAATTCAGAAAATTAAAAAATACCATAATGGATTCATTTCGAGCCAAAATAGGTCGGAAAAGGCCGAGAAAAACTGAAAATAAAAATTATCGTTCCCTTTCGTTCCATCCTGGCACTATATAGAAAATTCAAAAAAAATAGCAAAAAAATTAAAAAATACTGTTATGGATTCATTTCAAGCCAAAATAGATTGGAAAAGGATGAGATAGAGAGAAAATAAAAGTTATCGTTCCGTTTTTTTCCTACCCGACACGAAATAGAAAATTCTAAAACAATAGCATAGAAATTCAAAAAATTAAAGAATACCATTACGGGTTCATTTCAAGACAAAATAGGTCGGAAAAGGCCGAGGAAAACAGAAAATAAAAATTACCATCCGTTTCGTTCCATCCTGGCACTATATAGAAAATTCAAAAAAAAATAGCAAAAAAATTAAAAAAAATTAAAAAATACTGTTATGGATTCATTTCAAGCCAAAATAGATTGGAAAACGATGAGATAGAGAGAAAATAAAAGTTATCGTTCCATTCCATTTCTGCCCGACACGAAATAGAACATTCTAAAACAATAGCGAAAAAATTCAAAAAATTAAAGAATACCATTACGGGTTCATTTCAAGCAAAAATAGGTCGGAAAAGGCCGAGAAAAACAGAAAATAAAAATTACCATCCGTTTCGTTCCATCCTGGCACTATATAGAAAACTCAAAAAAAATAGCAAAAAAATTCAAAAAATTAAAAAATACTGTTATGGATTCATTTCAAGCCAAAATAGATTGGAAAAGGATGAGATAGAGAGAAAATAAAAATTATCGTTTTGTTCCGTTCCTACCCGACACGAAATAGAAAATTCCAAAACAATAGCAAAAAAATTAAAAAATACTGTTATGGATTCATTTCAAACCGAAATAGGTCGGGAAAGGCCGAGAAAAACAGCAAATCAAAATTACCATCCGTTTCGTTCCATCCTGGCACTATATAGAAAACTAAAAAAAAATAGCAAAGAAATTCAAAAAATTTAAAAATACGTTTATGGATTCATTTCAAGCCAAAATAGATTGGAAAAGGATGAGATAGAGAGAAAATAAAAGTTATCGTTCCGTTTCTTTCCTACCCGACACGAAATAGAAAATTCTAAACAATAGCAAAGAAATTCAAAAAATTAAAGAATACCATTACGGGTTCATTTCAAGACAAAATAGGTCGGAAAAGGCCGAGAAAAACAGAAAATAAAAATTACCATCCATTTCGTTCCATCCTGGCACTATATAGAAAATTCAAAAAAAAATAGCAAAAAAATTAAAAAAATTAAAAAATACTGTTATGGATTCATTTCAAGCCAAAATAGATTGGAAAACGATGAGATAGAGAGAAAATAAAAGTTATCGTTCCATTCCATTCCTACCCGACACGAAATAGAAAATTCTAAAACAATAGCGAAAAAATTCAAAAAATTAAAGAATACCATTACGGGTTCATTTCAAGCAAAAATAGGTCGGAAAAGGCCGAGAAAAACAGAAAATAAAAATTACCATCCGTTTCGTTCCATCCTGGCACTATATAGAAAACTAAAAAAAAATAGCAAAAAAATTCAAAAAATTAAAAAATACTGTTATGGATTCATTTCAAGCCAAAATAGATTGGAAAAGGATGAGATAGAGAGAAAATAAAAATTATCGTTTTGTTCCGTTCCTACCCGACACGAAATAGAAAATTCCAGAACAATAGCAAAAAAATTCAAAAATACCATTATGGATTCATTTCAAGCCAAAATAAGTTGGAAAAGGGTGAGATAGAGAGAAAATAAAAATTATCGTTTCGTTCTGTTCCTTCCCGACACGAAATAGAAAATTCCAAAACAATAACAAAAAAATTCAAAAAATTAAAGAATACCATTACGGATTCATTTAATGCCAAAATAGGTCGGAAAAGGCCGAGAAAAACAGAAAATCAAAATTATCGTTCCGTTTCGTTCCTACCAGGCACTAAATAGAAAATTCAAACAAAACAGCAAAAAAATTCAAAAAATTAAAAAATACAATTATGGCTTCATTTCAATACAAAATAGGTCGAAAAAGGCCGAGAAAAACAGAAAATAAAAATTACCATCCGTTTCGTTCCATCCTGGCACTATATAGAAAATTCAAAAAAAATAGCAAAAAAATTAAAAAATACTGTTATGGATTCATTTCAAGCCAAAATAGATTGGAAAAGGATGAGATAGAGAGAAAATAAAAGTTATCGTTCCGTTTCTTTCCTACCCGACACGAAATAGAAAATTCTAAAACAATAGCATAGAAATTCAAAAAATTAAAGAATACCATTACAGGTTCATTTCAAGACAAAATAGGTCGGAAAAGGCCGAGAAAAACTGAAAATAAAAATTACCATCCGTTTCGTTCCATCCTGGCACTATATAGAAAATTAAAAAAAAAATAGCAAAAAAATTAAAAATAATTAAAAAATACTGTTATGGATTCATTTCAAGCCAAAATAGATTGGAAAACGATGAGATAGAGAGAAAATAAAAGTTATCGTTCCATTCTATTTCTACCCGACACGAAATAGAAAATTCTAAAACAATAGCGAAAAAATTCAAAAAATTAAAGAATACCATTACGGGTTCATTTCAAGCAAAAATAGGTCGGAAAAGGCCGAGAAAAACAGAAAATAAAAATTACCATCCGTTTCGTTCCATCCTGGCACTATATAGAAAACTCAAAAAAAATAGCAAAAAAATTCAAAAAATTAAAAAATACTGTTATGGATTCATTTCAAGCCAAAATAGATTGGAAAAGGATGAGATAGAGAGAAAATAAAAATTATCGTTTTGTTCCGTTCCTACCCGACAAGAAATAGAAAATTCCAAAACAATAGCAAAAAAATTCAAAAAATTAAAAAATACAATTATGGCTTCATTTCAATCTAAAATATGTCGGAAAAGGCTGAGAAAAACAGAAAATGAAAATTATCGTTCCGTTTCGTTCCTACCCGGCGCTAAATACGAAATTCAAAGAAAATAGCAAAAAAATTAAAAAATACCATTATGTATTCATTTCAAGCAAAAATAAGTTGGAAAAGGATGAGAAAGAGAGAAAATAAAAATTTTAATTCCGTTCCGTTCCTACCCGACGCATAATAGAAAATTCAAGAAAAATAGCAAAAAAATTGAAAGAGTTTAAAAATACGGTTATGGATTCATTTCAAGCAAAAATAGGTTGGAAAATGATGAAATAGAGAGAAAATAAAAGTTATCGTTCCGTTCCGTTCCTACCCGACACGAAATAGAAAATTCCAGAACAATAGCAAAAAAATTCAAAAATACCATTACGGGTACATTTCAAGCCAAAAGAGGTCGGAAAAGGCCGAGAAAAGAGAAAATAAAAATTATCGTTCCGTTTCGTTACAGCCCGGCACTAAATAAAAAATTCAGAAAATTAAAAAATATCATAATGGATTCATTTCGAGCCAAAATAGGTCGGAAAAGGCCGAGAAAAACTGAAAATAAAAATTATCGTTCCCTTTCGTTCCATCCTGGCACAATATAGAAAATTCAAAAAAAATAGCAAAAAAATTAAAAAATACTGTTATGGATTCATTTCAAGCCAAAATAGATTGGAAAAGGATGAGATAGAGAGAAAATAAAAGTTATCGTTCCGCTTCTTTCCTACCCGACACGAAATAGAAAATTCTAAAACAATAGCATAGAAATTCAAAAAATTAAAGAATACCATTACGGGTTCATTTCAAGACAAAATAGGTCGGAAAAGGCCGAGAAAAACAGAAAATAAAAATTACCATCCGTTTCGTTCCATCCTGGCACTATATAGAAAATTCAAAAAAAAATAGCAAAAAAATTAAAAAAAATTAAAAAATACTGTTATGGATTCATTTCAAGCCAAAATAGATTGGAAAAGGATGAGATAGAGAGAAAATAAAAGTTATCGTTCCGCTTCTTTCCTACCCGACACGAAATAGAACATTCTAAAACAATAGCATAGAAATTCAAAAAATTAAAGAATACCATTACGGGTTCATTTCAAGACAAAATAGGTCGGAAAAGGCCGAGAAAAACTGAAAATAAAAATTACCATCCGTTTCGTTCCATCCTGGCACTATATAGAAAATTAAAAAAAAAATAGCAAAAAAATTAAAAATAATTAAAAAATACTGTTATGGATTCATTTCAAGCCAAAATAGATTGGAAAACGATGAGATAGAGAGAAAATAAAAGTTATCGTTCCATTCCATTTCTACCCGACACGAAATAGAAAATTCTAAAACAATAGCGAAAAAATTCAAAAAATTAAAGAATACCATTACGGGTTCATTTCAAGCAAAAATAGGTCGGAAAAGGCCGAGAAAAACAGAAAATAAAAATTACCATCCGTTTCGTTCCATCCTGGCACTATATAGAAAACTCAAAAAAAATAGCAAAAAAATTCAAAAAATTAAAAAATACTGTTATGGATTCATTTCAAGCCAAAATAGATTGGAAAAGGATGAGATAGAGAGAAAATAAAAATTATCGTTTTGTTCCGTTCCTACCCGACAAGAAATAGAAAATTCCAAAACAATAGCAAAAAAATTCAAAAAATTAAAAAATACAATTATGGCTTCATTTCAATCTAAAATATGTCGGAAAAGGCTGAGAAAAACAGAAAATGAAAATTATCGTTCCGTTTCGTTCCTACCCGGCGCTAAATACGAAATTCAAAGAAAATAGCAAAAAAATTAAAAAATACCATTATGTATTCATTTCAAGCAAAAATAAGTTGGAAAAGGATGAGAAAGAGAGAAAATAAAAATTTTAATTCCGTTCCGTTCCTACCCGACGCATAATAGAAAATTCAAGAAAAATAGCAAAAAAATTGAAAGAGTTTAAAAATACGGTTATGGATTCATTTCAAGCAAAAATAGGTTGGAAAATGATGAAATAGAGAGAAAATAAAAGTTATCGTTCCGTTCCGTTCCTACCCGACACGAAATAGAAAATTCCAGAACAATAGCAAAAAAATTCAAAAATACCATTACGGGTACATTTCAAGCCAAAAGAGGTCGGAAAAGGGCGAGAAAAGAGAAAATAAAAATTATCGTTCCGTTTCGTTACAGCCCGGCACTAAATAAAAAATTCAGAAAATTAAAAAATATCATAATGGATTCATTTCGAGCCAAAATAGGTCGGAAAAGGCCGAGAAAAACTGAAAATAAAAATTATCGTTCCCTTTCGTTCCATCCTGGCACAATATAGAAAATTCAAAAAAAATAGCAAAAAAATTAAAAAATACTGTTATGGATTCATTTCAAGCCAAAATAGATTGGAAAAGGATGAGATAGAGAGAAAATAAAAGTTATCGTTCCGCTTCTTTCCTACCCGACACGAAATAGAAAATTCTAAAACAATAGCATAGAAATTCAAAAAATTAAAGAATACCATTACGGGTTCATTTCAAGACAAAATAGGTCGGAAAAGGCCGAGAAAAACAGAAAATAAAAATTACCATCCGTTTCGTTCCATCCTGGCACTATATAGAAAATTCAAAAAAAAATAGCAAAAAAATTAAAAAAAATTAAAAAATACTGTTATGGATTCATTTCAAGCCAAAATAGATTGGAAAACGATGAGATAGAGAGAAAATAAAAGTTATCGTTCCATTCCATTTCTGCCCGACACGAAATAGAACATTCTAAAACAATAGCGAAAAAATTCAAAAAATTAAAGAATACCATTACGGGTTCATTTCAAGCAAAAATAGGTCGGAAAAGGCCGAGAAAAACAGAAAATAAAAATTACCATCCGTTTCGTTCCATCCTGGCACTATATAGAAAATTCAAAAAAAAATAGCAAAAAAATTAAAAAAAATTAAAAAATACTGTTATGGATTCATTTCAAGCCAAAATAGATTGGAAAACGATGAGATAGAGAGAAAATTAAAGTTATCGTTCCATTCCATTTCTGCCCGACACGAAATAGAACATTCTAAAACAATAGCGAAAAAATTCAAAAAATTAAAGAATACCATTACGGGTTCATTTCAAGCAAAAATAGGTCGGAAAAGGCCGAGAAAAACAGAAAATAAAAATTACCATCCGTTTCGTTCCATCCTGGCACTATATAGAAAACTCAAAAAAAATAGCAAAAAAATTCAAAAAATTAAAAAATACTGTTATGGATTCATTTCAAGCCAAAATAGATTGGAAAAGGATGAGATAGAGAGAAAATAAAAATTATCGTTTTGTTCCGTTCCTACCCGACAAGAAATAGAAAATTCCAAAACAATAGCAAAAAAATTCAAAAAATTAAAAAATACAATTATGGCTTCATTTCAATCAAAAATATGTCGGAAAAGGCTGAGAAAAACAGAAAATGAAAATTATCGTTCCGTTTCGTTCCTACCCGGCGCTAAATACGAAATTCAAAGAAAATAGCAAAAAAATTAAAAAATACCATTATGGATTCATTTCAAGCAAAAATAAGTTGGAAAAGGATGAGAAAGAGAGAAAATAAAAATTTTAATTCCGTTCCGTTCCTACCCGACGCATAATAGAAAATTCAAGAAAAATAGCAAAAAAATTGAAAGAGTTTAAAAATACGGTTATGGATTCATTTCAAGCAAAAATAGGTTGGAAAATGATGAAATAGAGAGAAAATAAAAGTTATCGTTCCGTTCCGTTCCTACCCGACACGAAATAGAAAATTCCAGAACAATAGCAAAAAAATTCAAAAATACCATTATGGATTCATTTCAAGCCAAAATAAGTTGGAAAAGGGTGAGATAGAGAGAAAATAAAAATTATCGTTTCGTTCTGTTCCTTCCCGACACGAAATAGAAAATTCCAAAACAATAACAAAAAAATTCAAAAAATTAAAGAATACCATTACGGATTCATTTAATGCCAAAATAGGTCGGAAAAGGCCGAGAAAAACAGAAAATCAAAATTATCGTTCCGTTTCATTCCTACCAGGCACTAAATAGAAAATTCAAACAAAACAGCAAAAAAATTCAAAAAATTAAAAAATACAATTATGGCTTCATTTCAATACAAAATAGGTCGAAAAAGGCCGAGAAAAACAGAAAATAAAAATTACCATCCGTTTCGTTCCATCCTGGCACTATATAGAAAATTCAAAAAAAATAGCAAAAAAATTAAAAAACACTGTTATGGATTCATTTCAAGCCAAAATAGATTGGAAAAGGATGAGATAGAGAGAAAATAAAAGTTATCGTTCCGTTTCTTTCCTACCCGACACGAAATAGAAAATTCTAAAACAATAGCATAGAAATTCAAAAAATTAAAGAATACCATTACGGGTTCATTTCAAGACAAAATAGGTCGGAAAAGGCCGAGAAAAACTGAAAATAAAAATTACCATCCGTTTCGTTCCATCCTGGCACTATATAGAAAATTAAAAAAAAAATAGCAAAAAAATTAAAAATAATTAAAAAATACTGTTATGGATTCATTTCAAGCCAAAATAGATTGGAAAACGATGAGATAGAGAGAAAATAAAAGTTATCGTTCCATTCTATTTCTACCCGACACGAAATAGAAAATTCTAAAACAATAGCGAAAAAATTCAAAAAATTAAAGAATACCATTACGGGTTCATTTCAAGCAAAAATAGGTCGGAAAAGGCCGAGAAAAACAGAAAATAAAAATTACCATCCGTTTCGTTCCATCCTGGCACTATATAGAAAACTCAAAAAAAATAGCAAAAAAATTCAAAAAATTAAAAAATACTGTTATGGATTCATTTCAAGCCAAAATAGATTGGAAAAGGATGAGATAGAGAGAAAATAAAAATTATCGTTTTGTTCCGTTCCTACCCGACAAGAAATAGAAAATTCCAAAACAATAGCAAAAAAATTCAAAAAATTAAAAAATACAATTATGGCTTCATTTCAATCTAAAATATGTCGGAAAAGGCTGAGAAAAACAGAAAATGAAAATTATCGTTCCGTTTCGTTCCTACCCGGCGCTAAATACGAAATTCAAAGAAAATAGCAAAAAAATTAAAAAATACCATTATGTATTCATTTCAAGCAAAAATAAGTTGGAAAAGGATGAGAAAGAGAGAAAATAAAAATTTTAATTCCGTTCCGTTCCTACCCGACGCATAATAGAAAATTCAAGAAAAATAGCAAAAAAATTGAAAGAGTTTAAAAATACGGTTATGGATTCATTTCAAGCAAAAATAGGTTGGAAAATGATGAAATAGAGAGAAAATAAAAGTTATCGTTCCGTTCCGTTCCTACCCGACACGAAATAGAAAATTCCAGAACAATAGCAAAAAAATTCAAAAATACCATTACGGGTACATTTCAAGCCAAAAGAGGTCGGAAAAGGCCGAGAAAAGAGAAAATAAAAATTATCGTTCCGTTTCGTTACAGCCCGGCACTAAATAAAAAATTCAGAAAATTAAAAAATACCATAATGGATTCATTTCGAGCCAAAATAGGTCGGAAAAGGCCGAGAAAAACTGAAAATAAAAATTATCGTTCCCTTTCGTTCCATCCTGGCACAATATAGAAAATTAAAAAAAAATAGCAAAAAAATTAAAAAATACTGTTATGGATTCATTTCAAGCCAAAATAGATTGGAAAAGGATGAGATAGAGAGAAAATAAAAGTTATCGTTCCGTTTCTTTCCTACCCGACACGAAATAGAAAATTCTAAAACAATAGCATAGAAATTCAAAAAATTAAAGAATACCATTACGGGTTCATTTCAAGACAAAATAGGTCGGAAAAGGCCGAGAAAAACAGAAAATAAAAATTACCATCCGTTTCGTTCCATCCTGGCACTATATAGAAAATTAAAAAAAAAATAGCAAAAAAATTAAAAAAAATTAAAAAATACTGTTATGGATTCATTTCAAGCCAAAATAGATTGGAAAAGGATGAGATAGAGAGAAAATAAAAGTTATCGTTCCGCTTCTTTCCTACCCGACACGAAATAGAACATTCTAAAACAATAGCATAGAAATTCAAAAAATTAAAGAATACCATTACGGGTTCATTTCAAGACAAAATAGGTCGGAAAAGGCCGAGAAAAACTGAAAATAAAAATTACCATCCGTTTCGTTCCATCCTGGCACTATATAGAAAATTAAAAAAAAAATAGCAAAAAAATTAAAAATAATTAAAAAATACTGTTATGGATTCATTTCAAGCCAAAATAGATTGGAAAACGATGAGATAGAGAGAAAATAAAAGTTATCGTTCCATTCCATTTCTACCCGACACGAAATAGAAAATTCTAAAACAATAGCGAAAAAATTCAAAAAATTAAAGAATACCATTACGGGTTCATTTCAAGCAAAAATAGGTCGGAAAAGGCCGAGAAAAACAGAAAATAAAAATTACCATCCGTTTCGTTCCATCCTGGCACTATATAGAAAACTCAAAAAAATAGCAAAAAAATTCAAAAAATTAAAAAATACTGTTATGGATTCATTTCAAGCCAAAATAGATTGGAAAAGGATGAGATAGAGAGAAAATAAAAATTATCGTTTTGTTCCGTTCCTACCCGACAAGAAATAGAAAATTCCAAAACAATAGCAAAAAAATTCAAAAAATTAAAAAATACAATTATGGCTTCATTTCAATCTAAAATATGTCGGAAAAGGCTGAGAAAAACAGAAAATGAAAATTATCGTTCCGTTTCGTTCCTACCCGGCGCTAAATACGAAATTCAAAGAAAATAGCAAAAAAATTAAAAAATACCATTATGTATTCATTTCAAGCAAAAATAAGTTGGAAAAGGATGAGAAAGAGAGAAAATAAAAATTTTAATTCCGTTCCGTTCCTACCCGACGCATAATAGAAAATTCAAGAAAAATAGCAAAAAAATTGAAAGAGTTTAAAAATACGGTTATGGATTCATTTCAAGCAAAAATAGGTTGGAAAATGATGAAATAGAGAGAAAATAAAAGTTATCGTTCCGTTCCGTTCCTACCCGACACGAAATAGAAAATTCCAGAACAATAGCAAAAAAATTCAAAAATACCATTACGGGTACATTTCAAGCCAAAAGAGGTCGGAAAAGGCCGAGAAAAGAGAAAATAAAAATTATCGTTCCGTTTCGTTACAGCCCGGCACTAAATAAAAAATTCAGAAAATGAAAAAATATCATAATGGATTCATTTCGAGCCAAAATAGGTCGGAAAAGGCCGAGAAAAACTGAAAATAAAAATTATCGTTCCCTTTCGTTCCATCCTGGCACAATATAGAAAATTCAAAAAAAATAGCAAAAAAATTAAAAAATACTGTTATGGATTCATTTCAAGCCAAAATAGATTGGAAAAGGATGAGATAGAGAGAAAATAAAAGTTATCGTTCCGCTTCTTTCCTACCCGACACGAAATAGAAAATTCTAAAACAATAGCATAGAAATTCAAAAAATTAAAGAATACCATTACGGGTTCATTTCAAGACAAAATAGGTCGGAAAAGGCCGAGAAAAACAGAAAATAAAAATTACCATCCGTTTCGTTCCATCCTGGCACTATATAGAAAATTCAAAAAAAAATAGCAAAAAAATTAAAAAAAATTAAAAAATACTGTTATGGATTCATTTCAAGCCAAAATAGATTGGAAAACGATGAGATAGAGAGAAAATAAAAGTTATCGTTCCATTCCATTTCTGCCCGACACGAAATAGAACATTCTAAAACAATAGCGAAAAAATTCAAAAAATTAAAGAATACCATTACGGGTTCATTTCAAGCAAAAATAGGTCGGAAAAGGCCGAGAAAAACAGAAAATAAAAATTACCATCCGTTTCGTTCCATCCTGGCACTATATAGAAAATTCAAAAAAAAAATAGCAAAAAAATTAAAAAAAATTAAAAAATACTGTTATGGATTCATTTCAAGCCAAAATAGATTGGAAAACGATGAGATAGAGAGAAAATTAAAGTTATCGTTCCATTCCATTTCTGCCCGACACGAAATAGAACATTCTAAAACAATAGCGAAAAAATTCAAAAAATTAAAGAATACCATTACGGGTTCATTTCAAGCAAAAATAGGTCGGAAAAGGCCGAGAAAAACAGAAAATAAAAATTACCATCCGTTTCGTTCCATCCTGGCACTATATAGAAAACTCAAAAAAAATAGCAAAAAAATTAAAAAATACTGTTATGGATTCATTTCAAGCCAAAATAGATTGGAAAAGGATGAGATAGAGAGAAAATAAAAGTTATCGTTCCGTTTCTTTCCTACCCGACACGAAATAGAAAATTCTAAAACAATAGCATAGAAATTCAAAAAATTAAAGAATACCATTACGGGTTCATTTCAAGACAAAATAGGTCGGAAAAGGCCGAGAAAAACAGAAAATAAAAATTACCATCCGTTTCGTTCCATCCTGGCACTATATAGAAAATTAAAAAAAAAATAGCAAAAAAATTAAAAATAATTAAAAAATACTGTTATGGATTCATTTCAAGCCAAAATAGATTGGAAAACGATGAGATAGAGAGAAAATAAAAGTTATCGTTCCATTCCATTTCTACCCGACACGAAATAGAAAATTCTAAAACAATAGCGAAAAAATTCAAAAAATTAAAGAATACCATTACGGGTTCATTTCAAGCAAAAATAGGTCGGAAAAGGCCGAGAAAAACAGAAAATAAAAATTACCATCCGTTTCGTTCCATCCTGGCACTATATAGAAAACTCAAAAAAAACAGCAAAAAAATTCAAAAAATTAAAAAATACTGTTATGGATTCATTTCAAGCCAAAATAGATTGGAAAAGGATGAGATAGAGAGAAAATAAAAATTATCGTTTTGTTCCGTTCCTACCCGACAAGAAATAGAAAATTCCAAAACAATAGCAAAAAAATTCAAAAAATTAAAAAATACAATTATGGCTTCATTTCAATCTAAAATATGTCGGAAAAGGCTGAGAAAAACAGAAAATGAAAATTATCGTTCCGTTTCGTTCCTACCCGGCGCTAAATACGAAATTCAAAGAAAATAGCAAAAAAATTAAAAAATACCATTATGTATTCATTTCAAGCAAAAATAAGTTGGAAAAGGATGAGAAAGAGAGAAAATAAAAATTTTAATTCCGTTCCGTTCCTACCCGACGCATAATAGAAAATTCAAGAAAAATAGCAAAAAAATTGAAAGAGTTTAAAAATACGGTTATGGATTCATTTCAAGCAAAAATAGGTTGGAAAATGATGAAATAGAGAGAAAATAAAAGTTATCGTTCCGTTCCGTTCCTACCCGACACGAAATAGAAAATTCCAGAACAATAGCAAAAAAATTCAAAAATACCATTACGGGTACATTTCAAGCCAAAAGAGGTCGGAAAAGGCCGAGAAAAGAGAAAATAAAAATTATCGTTCCGTTTCGTTACAGCCCGGCACTAAATAAAAAATTCAGAAAATTAAAAAATACCATAATGGATTCATTTCGAGCCAAAATAGGTCGGAAAAGGCCGAGAAAAACTGAAAATAAAAATTATCGTTCTCTTTCGTTCCATCCTGGCACAATATAGAAAATTCAAAAAAAATAGCAAAAAAATTAAAAAATACTGTTATGGATTCATTTCAAGCCAAAATAGATTGGAAAAGGATGAGATAGAGAGAAAATAAAAGTTATCGTTCCGCTTCTTTCCTACCCGACACGAAATAGAAAATTCTAAAACAATAGCATAGAAATTCAAAAAATTAAAGAATACCATTACGGGTTCATTTCAAGACAAAATAGGTCGGAAAAGGCCGAGAAAAACAGAAAATAAAAATTACCATCCGTTTCGTTCCATCCTGGCACTATATAGAAAATTAAAAAAAAAATAGCAAAAAAATTAAAAAAAATTAAAAAATACTGTTATGGATTCATTTCAAGCCAAAATAGATTGGAAAACGATGAGATAGAGAGAAAATAAAAGTTATCGTTCCATTCCATTTCTGCCCGACACGAAATAGAACATTCTAAAACAATAGCGAAAAAATTCAAAAAATTAAAGAATACCATTACGGGTTCATTTCAAGCAAAAATAGGTCGGAAAAGGCCGAGAAAAACAGAAAATAAAAATTACCATCCGTTTCGTTCCATCCTGGCACTATATAGAAAACGCAAAAAAAATAGCAAAAAAATTCAAAAAATTAAAAAATACTGTTATGGATTCATTTCAAGCCAAAATAGATTGGAAAAGGATGAGATAGAGAGAAAATAAAAATTATCGTTTTGTTCCGTTCCTACCCGACAAGAAATAGAAAATTCCAAAACAATAGCAAAAAAATTCAAAAAATTAAAAAATACAATTATGGCTTCATTTCAATCAAAAATATGTCGGAAAAGGCTGAGAAAAACAGAAAATGAAAATTATCGTTCCGTTTCGTTCCTACCCGGCGCTAAATACGAAATTCAAAGAAAATAGCAAAAAAATTAAAAAATACCATTATGGATTCATTTCAAGCAAAAATAAGTTGGAAAAGGATGAGAAAGAGAGAAAATAAAAATTTTAATTCCGTTCCGTTCCTACCCGACGCATAATAGAAAATTCAAGAAAAATAGCAAAAAAATTGAAAGAGTTTAAAAATACGGTTATGGATTCATTTCAAGCAAAAATAGGTTGGAAAATGATGAAATAGAGAGAAAATAAAAGTTATCGTTCCGTTCCGTTCCGTTCCGTTCCCGACACGAAATAGAAAATTCCAGAACAATAGCAAAAAAATTCAAAAATACCATTATGGATTCATTTCAAGCCAAAATAAGTTGGAAAAGGGTGAGATAGAGAGAAAATAAAAATTATCGTTTCGTTCTGTTCCTTCCCGACACGAAATAGAAAATTCCAAAACAATAACAAAAAAATTCAAAAAATTAAAGAATACCATTACGGATTCATTTAATGCCAAAATAGGTCGGAAAAGGCCGAGAAAAACAGAAAATCAAAATTATCGTTCCGTTTCGTTCCTACCAGGCACTAAATAGAAAATTCAAACAAAACAGCAAAAAAATTCAAAAAATTAAAAAATACAATTATGGCTTCATTTCAATACAAAATAGGTCGAAAAAGGCCGAGAAAAACAGAAAATAAAAATTACCATCCGTTTCGTTCCATCCTGGCACTATATAGAAAATTCAAAAAAAATAGCAAAAAAATTAAAAAATACTGTTATGGATTCATTTCAAGCCAAAATAGATTGGAAAAGGATGAGATAGAGAGAAAATAAAAGTTATCGTTCCGTTTCTTTCCTACCCGACACGAAATAGAAAATTCTAAAACAATAGCATAGAAATTCAAAAAATTAAAGAATACCATTACGGGTTCATTTCAAGACAAAATAGGTCGGAAAAGGCCGAGAAAAACAGAAAATAAAAATTACCATCCGTTTCGTTCCATCCTGGCACTATATAGAAAATTAAAAAAAAAATAGCAAAAAAATTAAAAATAATTAAAAAATACTGTTATGGATTCATTTCAAGCCAAAATAGATTGGAAAACGATGAGATAGAGAGAAAATAAAAGTTATCGTTCCATTCCATTTCTACCCGACACGAAATAGAAAATTCTAAAACAATAGCGAAAAAATTCAAAAAATTAAAGAATACCATTACGGGTTCATTTCAAGCAAAAATAGGTCGGAAAAGGCCGAGAAAAACAGAAAATAAAAATTACCATCCGTTTCGTTCCATCCTGGCACTATATAGAAAACTAAAAAAAAATAGCAAAAAAATTCAAAAAATTAAAAAATACTGTTATGGATTCATTTCAAGCCAAAATAGATTGGAAAAGGATGAGATAGAGAGAAAATAAAAATTATCGTTTTGTTCCGTTCCTACCCGACAAGAAATAGAAAATTCCAAAACAATAGCAAAAAAATTCAAAAAATTAAAAAATACAATTATGGCTTCATTTCAATCTAAAATATGTCGGAAAAGGCTGAGAAAAACAGAAAATGAAAATTATCGTTCCGTTTCGTTCCTACCCGGCGCTAAATACGAAATTCAAAGAAAATAGCAAAAAAATTAAAAAATACCATTATGTATTCATTTCAAGCAAAAATAAGTTGGAAAAGGATGAGAAAGAGAGAAAATAAAAATTTTAATTCCGTTCCGTTCCTACCCGACGCATAATAGAAAATTCAAGAAAAATAGCAAAAAAATTGAAAGAGTTTAAAAATACGGTTATGGATTCATTTCAAGCAAAAATAGGTTGGAAAATGATGAAATAGAGAGAAAATAAAAGTTATCGTTCCGTTCCGTTCCTACCCGACACGAAATAGAAAATTCCAGAACAATAGCAAAAAAATTCAAAAATACCATTACGGGTACATTTCAAGCCAAAAGAGGTCGGAAAAGGCCGAGAAAAGAGAAAATAAAAATTATCGTTCCGTTTCGTTACAGCCCGGCACTAAATAAAAAATTCTGAAAATTAAAAAATACCATAATGGATTCATTTCGAGCCAAAATAGGTCTGAAAAGGCCGAGAAAAACCGAAAATAAAAATTATCGTTCCGTTTCGTTCCTACCAGGAACTAAATAGAAAATTCAAACAAAATAGCAAAAAAATTCAAAAAATTAAAAAATACAATTATGGCTTCATTTCAATCCAAAATAGGACGGAAAAGGCCAAGAAAAACAGAAAATAAAAATTATTATTCTGTTTCGTTCCAACCCGGTGCTAAATCTGAAATTCAAAAAAAATAGCAAAAAAATTAAAAAAATTAAAAAATACCATTATGGATTCATTTCAAGCCAAAATAAGTTGGAAAAGGATGAGATAGAGAGAAAATAAAAATTATCGTTTCGTTCTGTTCCTTCCCGACACGAAATAGAAAATTCCAAAACAATAACAAAAAAATTCAAAAAATTAAAGAATACCATTACGGATTCATTTAATGCCAAAATAGGTCGGAAAAGGCCGAGAAAATCAGAAAATCAAAATTATCGTTCCGTTTCGTTCCTACCAGGCACTAAATAGAAAATTCAAACAAAACAGCAAAAAAATTCAAAAAATTAAAAAATACAATTATGGCTTCATTTCAATACAAAATAGGTCGAAAAAGGCCGAGAAAAACAGAAAATAAAAATTACCATCCGTTTCGTTCCATCCTGGCACTATATAGAAAATTCAAAAAAAATAGCAAAAAAATTAAAAAATACTGTTATGGATTCATTTCAAGCCAAAATAGATTGGAAAAGGATGAGATAGAGAGAAAATAAAAGTTATCGTTCCGTTTCTTTCCTACCCGACACGAAATAGAAAATTCTAAAACAATAGCATAGAAATTCAAAAAATTAAAGAATACCCTTACGGGTTCATTTCAAGACAAAATAGGTCGGAAAAGGCCGAGAAAAACAGAAAATAAAAATTATTATTCTGTTTCGTTCCAACCCGGTGCTAAATCTGAAATTCAAAAAAAATAGCAAAAAAATTAAAAAAATTAAAAAATACCATTATGGATTCATTTCAAGCCAAAATAAGTTGGAAAAGGATGAGATAGAGAGAAAATAAAAATTATCGTTTCGTTCTGTTCCTTCCCGACACGAAATAGAAAATTCCAAAACAATAACAAAAAAATTCAAAAAATTAAAGAATACCATTACGGATTCATTTAATGCCAAAATAGGTCGGAAAAGGCCGAGAAAAACAGAAAATCAAAATTATCATTCTGTTTCGTTCCTACCAGGCACTAAATAGAAAATACAAACAAAACAGCAAAAAAATTCAAAAAATTAAAAAATACAATTACGGCTTCATTTCAATAAAAATAGGTCGAAAAAGGCCGAGAAAAACAGAAAATAAAAATTACCATCTGTTTCGTTCCATCCTGGCACTATATAGAAAATTCAAAAAAAATAGCAAAAAAATTAAAAAATACTGTTATGGATTCATTTCAAGCCAAAATAGATTGGAAAAGGATGAGATAGAGAGAAAATAAAAATTATCGTTCCGTTTCTTTCCTACCCGACACGAAATAGAAAATTCTAAAACAATAGCATAGAAATTCAAAAAATTAAAGAATACCATTACGGGTTCATTTCAAGACAAAATAGGTCGGAAAAGGCCGAGAAAAACAGAAAATAAAAATTACCATCCGTTTCGTTCCATCCTGGCACTATATAGAAAATTAAAAAAAAAATAGCAAAAAAATTAAAAAAAATTAAAAAATACTGTTATGGATTCATTTCAAGCCAAAATTGATTGGAAAACGATGAGATAGAGAGAAAATAAAAGTTATCGTTCAATTCCATTTCTACCCGACACGAAATAGAAAATTCTAAAACAATAGCGAAAAAATTCAAAAAATTAAAGAATACCATTACGGGTTCATTTCAAGCAAAAATAGGTCGGAAAAGGCCGAGAAAAACAGAAAATAAAAATTACCATCCGTTTCGTTCCATCCTGGCACTATATAGAAAACTCAAAAAAAATAGCAAAAAAATTCAAAAAATTAAAAAATACTGTTATGGATTCATTTCAAGCCAAAATAGATTGGAAAAGGATGAGATAGAGAGAAAATAAAAATTATCGTTTTGTTCCGTTCCTACCCGACAAGAAATAGAAAATTCCAAACCAATAGCAAAAAAATTCAAAAAATTAAAAAATACAATTATGGCTTCATTTCAATCAAAAATATGTCGGAAAAGGCTGAGAAAAACAGAAAATGAAAATTATCGTTCCGTTTCGTTCCTACCCGGCGCTAAATACGAAATTCAAAGAAAATAGCAAAAAAATTAAAAAATACCATTATGGATTCATTTCAAGCAAAAATAAGTTGGAAAAGGATGAGAAAGAGAGAAAATAAAAATTTTAATTCCATTCCGTTCCTACCCGACGCATAATAGAAAATTCAAGAAAAATAGCAAAAAAATTGAAAGAGTTTAAAAATACGGTTATGGATTCATTTCAAGCAAAAATAGGTTGGAAAATGATGAAATAGAGAGAAAATAAAAGTTATCGTTCCGTTCCGTTCCTACCCGACACGAAACAGAAAATTCCAGAACAATAGCAAAAAAATTCAAAAATACCATTACGGGTACATTTCAAGCCAAAAGAGGTCGGAAAAGGCCGAGAAAAGAGAAAATAAAAATTATCGTTCCGTTTCGTTACAGCCCGGCACTAAATAAAAAATTCAGAAAATTAAAAAATACCATAATGGATTCATTTCGAGCCAAAATAGGTCGGAAAAGGCCGAGAAAAACTGAAAATAAAAATTATCGTTCCGTTTCGTTCCTACCAGGAACTAAATAGAAAATTCAAACAAAATAGCAAAAAAATTCAAAAAATTAAAAAATACAATTATGGCTTCATTTCAATCCAAAATAGGACGGAAAAGGCCAAGAAAAACAGAAAATAAAAATTATTATTCTGTTTCGTTCCAACCCGGTGCTAAATCTGAAATTCAAAAAAAATAGCAAAAAAATTAAAAAAATTAAAAAATACCATTATGGATTCATTTCAAGCCAAAATAAGTTGGAAAAGGATGAGATAGAGAGAAAATAAAAATTATCGTTTCGTTCCGTTCCTTCCCGGCACGAAATAGAAAATTCCAAAACAATAACAAAAAAATTCAAAAAATTAAAGAATACCATTACGGATTCATTTAATGCCAAAATAGGTCGGAAAAGGCCGAGAAAAACAGAAAATCAAAATTATCGTTCCGTTTCGTTCCTACCAGGCACTAAATAGAAAATTCAAACAAAACAACAAAAAAATTCAAAAAATTAAAAAATACAATTATGGCTTCATTTCAATACAAAATAGGTCGAAAAAGGCCGAGAAAAACAGAAAATAAAAATTACCATCCGTTTCGTTCCATCCTGGCACTATATAGAAAATTCAAAAAAAATAGCAAAAAAATTAAAAAATACTGTTATGGATTCATTTCAAGCCAAAATAGATTGGAAAAGGATGAGATAGAGAGAAAATAAAAGTTATCGTTCCGTTTCTTTCCTACCCGACACGAAATAGAAAATTCTAAAACAATAGCATAGAAATTCAAAAAATTAAAGAATACCATTACGGGTTCATTTCAAGACAAAATAGGTCGGAAAAGGCCGAGAAAAACAGAAAATAAAAATTACCATCCGTTTCGTTCCATCCTGGCACTATATAGAAAACTCAAAAAAAATAGCAAAAAAATTCAAAAAATTAAAAAATACTGTTATGGATTCATTTCAAGCCAAAATAGATTGGAAAAGGATGAGATAGAGAGAAAATAAAAATTATCGTTTTGTTCCGTTCCTACCCGACAAGAAATAGAAAATTCCAAAACAATAGCAAAAAAATTCAAAAAATTAAAAAATACAATTATGGCTTCATTTCAATCAAAAATATGTCGGAAAAGGCTGAGAAAAACAGAAAATGAAAATTATCGTTCCGTTTCGTTCCTACCCGGCGCTAAATACGAAATTCAAAGAAAATAGCAAAAAAATTAAAAAATGCCATTATGGATTCATTTCAAGCCAAAATAAGTTGGAAAAGGATGAGAAAGAGAGAAAATAAAAATTTTAATTCCGTTCCGTTCCTACCCGACGCATAATAGAAAATTCAAGAAAAATAGCAAAAAAATTGAAAGAGTTTAAAAATACGGTTATGGATTCATTTCAAGCAAAAATAGGTTGGAAAATGATGAAATAGAGAGAAAATAAAAGTTATCGTTCCGTTCCGTTCCTACCCGACACGAAATAGAAAATTCCAGAACAATAGCAAAAAAATTCAAAAATACCATTACGGGTACATTTCAAGCCAAAAGAGGTCGGAAAAGGCCGAGAAAAGAGAAAATAAAAATTATCGTTCCGTTTCGTTACAGCCCGGCACTAAATAAAAAATTCAGAAAATTAAAAAATACCATAATGGATTCTTTTCGAGCCAAAATAGGTCGGAAAAGGCCGAGAAAAACTGAAAATAAAAATTATCGTTCCGTTTCGTTCCTACCAGGAACTAAATAGAAAATTCAAACAAAATAGCAAAAAAATTCAAAAAATTAAAAAATACAATTATGGCTTCATTTCAATCCAAAATAGGTCGGAAAAGGCCAAGAAAAACAGAAAATAAAAATTATTATTCTGTTTCGTTCCAACCCGGTGCTAAATCTGAAATTCAAAAAAAATAGCAAAAAATTAAAAAAATTAAAAAATACCATTATGGATTCATTTCAAGCCAAAATAAGTTGGAAAAGGATGAGATAGAGAGAAAATAAAAATTATCGTTTCATTCCGTTCCTTCCCGACACGAAATAGAAAATTCCAAAACAATAACAAAAAAATTCAAAAAATTAAAGAATACCATTACGGATTCATTTCATGCCAAAATAGGTCGGAAAAGGCCGAGAAAAACAGAAAATCAAAATTATCGTTCCGTTTCGTTCCTACCAGGCACTAAATAGAAAATTCAAACAAAACAGCAAAAAAATTCAAAAAATTAAAAAATACAATTATGGCTTCATTTCAATACAAAATAGGTCGAAAAAGGCCGAGAAAAACAGAAAATAAAAATTACCATCCGTTTCGTTCCATCCTGGCACTATATAGAAAATTCAAAAAAAAATAGCAAAAAAATTAAAAAATACTGTTATGGATTCATTTCAAGCCAAAATAGATTGGAAAAGGATGAGATAGAGAGAAAATAAAAGTTATCGTTCCGTTTCTTTCCTACCCGACACGAAATAGAAAATTCTAAAACAATAGCATAGAAATTCAAAAAATTAAAGAATACCATTACGGGTTCATTTCAAGACAAAATAGGTCGGAAAAGGCCGAGAAAAACAGAAAATAAAAATTACCATCCGTTTCGTTCCATCCTGGCACTATATAGAAAACTCAAAAAAAATAGCAAAAAAATTCAAAAAATTAAAAAATACTGTTATGGATTCATTTCAAGCCAAAATAGATTGGAAAAGGATGAGATAGAGAGAAAATAAAAATTATCGTTTTGTTCCGTTCCTACCCGACACGAAATAGAAAATTCCAAAACAATAGCAAAAAAATTCAAAAAATTAAAAAATACAATTATGGCTTCATTTCAATCAAAAATATGTCGGAAAAGGCTGAGAAAAACAGAAAATGAAAATTATCGTTCCGTTTCGTTCCTACCCGGCGCTAAATACGAAATTCAAAGAAAATAGCAAAAAAATTAAAAAATGCCATTATGGATTCATTTCAAGCCAAAATAAGTTGGAAAAGGATGAGAAAGAGAGAAAATAAAAATTTTAATTCCGTTCCGTTCCTACCCGACGCATAATAGAAAATTCAAGAAAAATAGCAAAAAAATTGAAAGAGTTTAAAAATACGGTTATGGATTCATTTCAAGCAAAAATAGGTTGGAAAATGATGAAATAGAGAGAAAATAAAAGTTATCGTTCCGTTCCGTTCCTACCCGACACGAAATAGAAAATTCCAGAACAATAGCAAAAAAATTCAAAAATACCATTACGGGTACATTTCAAGCCAAAAGAGGTCGGAAAAAGCCGAGAAAAGAGAAAATAAAAATTATCGTTCCGTTTCGTTACAGCCCGGCACTAAATAAAAAATTCAGAAAATTAAAAAATACCATAATGGATTCATTTCGAGCCAAAATAGGTCGGAAAAGGCCGAGAAAAACTGAAAATAAAAATTATCGTTCCGTTTCGTTCCTACCAGGAACTAAATAGAAAATTCAAACAAAATAGCAAAAAAATTCAAAAAATTAAAAAATACAATTATGGCTTCATTTCAATCCAAAATAGGTCGGAAAAGGCCAAGAAAAACAGAAAATAAAAATTATTATTCTGTTTCGTTCCAACCCGGTGCTAAATCTGAAATTAAAAAAAAATAGCAAAAAAATTAAAAAAATTAAAAAATACCATTATGGATTCATTTCAAGCCAAAATAAGTTGGAAAAGGATGAGATAGAGAGAAAATAAAAATTATCGTTTCATTCCGTTCCTTCCCGACACGAAATAGAAAATTCCAAAACAATAACAAAAAAATTCAAAAAATTAAAGAATACCATTACGGATTCATTTCATGCCAAAATAGGTCGGAAAAGGCCGAGAAAAACAGAAAATCAAAATTATCGTTCCGTTTCGTTCCTACCAGGCACTAAACAGAAAATTCAAACAAAACAGCAAAAAAATTCAAAAAATTAAAAAATACAATTATGGCTTCATTTCAATACAAAATAGGTCGAAAAAGGCCGAGAAAAACAGAAAATAAAAATTACCATCCGTTTCGTTCCATCCTGGCACTATATAGAAAATTCAAAAAAAATAGCAAAAAAATTAAAAAATACTGTTATGGATTCATTTCAAGCCAAAATAGATTGGAAAAGGATGAGATAGAGAGAAAATAAAAGTTATCGTCCCGTTTCTTTCCTACCCGACACGAAATAGAAAATTCTAAAACAATAGCATAGAAATTCAAAAAATTAAAGAATACCATTACGGGTTCATTTCAAGACAAAATAGGTCGGAAAAGGCCGAGAAAAACAGAAAATAAAAATTACCATCCGTTTCGTTCCATCCTGGCACTATATAGAAAACTCAAAAAAAATAGCAAAAAAATTCAAAAAATTAAAAAATACTGTTATGGATTCATTTCAAGCCAAAATAGATTGGAAAAGGATGAGATAGAGAGAAAATAAAAATTATCGTTTTGTTCCGTTCCTACCCGACACGAAATAGAAAATTCCAAAACAATAGCAAAAAAATTCAAAAAATTAAAAAATACAATTATGGCTTCATTTCAATCAAAAATATGTCGGAAAAGGCTGAGAAAAACAGAAAATGAAAATTATCATTCCGTTTCGTTCCTACCCGGCGCTAAATACGAAATTCAAAGAAAATAGCAAAAAAATTAAAAAATGCCATTATGGATTCATTTCAAGCCAAAATAAGTTGGAAAAGGATGAGAAAGAGAGAAAATAAAAATTTTAATTCCGTTCCGTTCCTACCCGACGCATAATAGAAAATTCAAGAAAAATAGCAAAAAAATTGAAAGAGTTTAAAAATACGGTTATGGATTCATTTCAAGCAAAAATAGGTTGGAAAATGATGAAATAGAGAGAAAATAAAAGTTATCGTTCCGTTCCGTTCCTACCCGACACGAAATAGAAAATTCCAGAACAATAGCAAAAAAATTCAAAAATACCATTACGGGTACATTTCAAGCCAAAAGAGGTCGGAAAAGGCCGAGAAAAGAGAAAATAAAAATTATCGTTCCGTTTCGTCACAGCCCGGCACTAAATAAAAAATTCAGAAAATTAAAAAATACCATAATGGATTCATTTCGAGCCAAAATAGGTCGGAAAAGGCCGAGAAAAACTGAAAATAAAAATTATCGTTCCGTTTCGTTCCTACCAGGAACTAAATAGAAAATTCAAACAAAATAGCAAAAAAATTCAAAAAATTAAAAAATACAATTATGGCTTCATTTCAATCCAAAATAGGTCGGAAAAGGCCAAGAAAAACAGAAAATAAAAATTATTATTCTGTTTCGTTCCAACCCGGTGCTAAATCTGAAATTCAAAAAAAATAGCAAAAAAATTAAAAAAATTAAAAAATACCATTATGGATTCATTTCAAGCCAAAATAAGTTGGAAAAGGATGAGATAGAGAGAAAATAAAAATTATCGTTTCATTCCGTTCCTTCCCGACACGAAATAGAAAATTCCAAAACAATAACAAAAAAATTCAAAAAATTAAAGAATACCATTACGGATTCATTTCATGCCAAAATAGGTCGGAAAAGGCCGAGAAAAACAGAAAATCAAAATTATCGTTCCGTTTCGTTCCTACCAGGCACTAAATAGAAAATTCAAACAAAACAGCAAAAAAATTCAAAAAATTAAAAAATACAATTATGGCTTCATTTCAATACAAAATAGGTCGAAAAAGGCCGAGAAAAACAGAAAATAAAAATTACCATCTGTTTCGTTCCATCCTGGCACTATATAGAAAATTCAAAAAAAATAGCAAAAAAATTAAAAAATACTGTTATGGATTCATTTCAAGCCAAAATAGATTGGAAAAGGATGAGATAGAGAGAAAATAAAAGTTATCGTTCCGTTTCTTTCCTACCCGACACGAAATAGAAAATTCTAAAACAATAGCATAGAAATTCAAAAAATTAAAGAATACCATTACGGGTTCATTTCAAGACAAAATAGGTCGGAAAAGGCCGAGAAAAACAGAAAATAAAAATTACCATCCGTTTCGTTCCATCCTGGCACTATATAGAAAATTCAAAAAAAATAGCAAAAAAATTAAAAAATACTGTTATGGATTCATTTCAAGCCAAAATAGATTGGAAAAGGATGAGATAGAGAGAAAATAAAAGTTATCGTCCCGTTTCTTTCCTACCCGACACGAAATAGAAAATTCTAAAACAATAGCATAGAAATTCAAAAAATTACAGAATACCATTACGGGTTCATTTCAAGACAAAATAGGTCGGAAAAGGCCGAGAAAAACAGAAAATAAAAATTACCATCCGTTTCGTTCCATCCTGGCACTATATAGAAAACTCAAAAAAAATAGCAAAAAAATTCAAAAAATTAAAAAATACTGTTATGGATTCATTTCAAGCCAAAATAGATTGGAAAAGGATGAGATAGAGAGAAAATAAAAATTATCGTTTTGTTCCGTTCCTACCCGACACGAAATAGAAAATTCCAAAACAATAGCAAAAAAATTCAAAAAATTAAAAAATACAATTATGGTTTCATTTCAATCAAAAATATGTCGGAAAAGGCTGAGAAAAACAGAAAATGAAAATTATCGTTCCGTTTCGTTCCTACCCGGCGCTAAATACGAAATTCAAAGAAAATAGCAAAAAAATTAAAAAATACCATTATGGATTCATTTCAAGCCAAAATAAGTTGGAAAAGGATGAGAAAGAGAGAAAATAAAAATTTTAATTCCGTTCCGTTCCTACCCGACGCATAATAGAAAATTCAAGAAAAATAGCAAAAAAATTGAAAGAGTTTAAAAATACGGTTATGGATTCATTTCAAGCAAAAATAGGTTGGAAAATGATGAAATAGAGAGAAAATAAAAGTTATCGTTCCGTTCCGTTCCTACCCGACACGAAATAGAAAATTCCAGAACAATAGCAAAAAAATTCAAAAATACCATTACGGGTACATTTCAAGCCAAAAGAGGTCGGAAAAGGCCGAGAAAAGAGAAAATAAAAATTATCGTTCCGTTTCGTTACAGCCCGGCACTAAATAAAAAATTCTGAAAATTAAAAAATACCATAATGGATTCATTTCGAGCCAAAATAGGTCTGAAAAGGCCGAGAAAAACCGAAAATAAAAATTATCGTTCCGTTTCGTTCCTACCAGGAACTAAATAGAAAATTCAAACAAAATAGCAAAAAAATTCAAAAAATTAAAAAATACAATTATGGCTTCATTTCAATCAAAAATATGTCGGAAAAGGCTGAGAAAAACAGAAAATGAAAATTATCGTTCCGTTTCGTTCCTACCCGGCGCTAAATACGAAATTCAAAGAAAATAGCAAAAAAATTAAAAAATGCCATTATGGATTCATTTCAAGCCAAAATAAGTTGGAAAAGGATGAGAAAGAGAGAAAATAAAAATTTTAATTCCGTTCCGTTCCTACCCGACGCATAATAGAAAATTCAAGAAAAATAGCAAAAAAATTGAAAGAGTTTAAAAATACGGTTATGGATTCATTTCAAGCAAAAATAGGTTGGAAAATGATGAAATAGAGAGAAAATAAAAGTTATCGTTCCGTTCCGTTCCTACCCGACACGAAATAGAAAATTCCAGAACAATAGCAAAAAAATTCAAAAATACCATTACGGGTACATTTCAAGCCAAAAGAGGTCGGAAAAAGCCGAGAAAAGAGAAAATAAAAATTATCGTTCCGTTTCGTTACAGCCCGGCACTAAATAAAAAATTCAGAAAATTAAAAAATACCATAATGGATTCATTTCGAGCCAAAATAGGTCGGAAAAGGCCGAGAAAAACTGAAAATAAAAATTATCGTTCCGTTTCGTTCCTACCAGGAACTAAATAGAAAATTCAAACAAAATAGCAAAAAAATTCAAAAAATTAAAAAATACAATTATGGCTTCATTTCAATCCAAAATAGGTCGGAAAAGGCCAAGAAAAACAGAAAATAAAAATTATTATTCTGTTTCGTTCCAACCCGGTGCTAAATCTGAAATTAAAAAAAAATAGCAAAAAAATTAAAAAAATTAAAAAATACCATTATGGATTCATTTCAAGCCAAAATAAGTTGGAAAAGGATGAGATAGAGAGAAAATAAAAATTATCGTTTCATTCCGTTCCTTCCCGACACGAAATAGAAAATTCCAAAACAATAACAAAAAAATTCAAAAAATTAAAGAATACCATTACGGATTCATTTCATGCCAAAATAGGTCGGAAAAGGCCGAGAAAAACAGAAAATCAAAATTATCGTTCCGTTTCGTTCCTACCAGGCACTAAACAGAAAATTCAAACAAAACAGCAAAAAAATTCAAAAAATTAAAAAATACAATTATGGCTTCATTTCAATACAAAATAGGTCGAAAAAGGCCGAGAAAAACAGAAAATAAAAATTACCATCCGTTTCGTTCCATCCTGGCACTATATAGAAAATTCAAAAAAAATAGCAAAAAAATTAAAAAATACTGTTATGGATTCATTTCAAGCCAAAATAGATTGGAAAAGGATGAGATAGAGAGAAAATAAAAGTTATCGTCCCGTTTCTTTCCTACCCGACACGAAATAGAAAATTCTAAAACAATAGCATAGAAATTCAAAAAATTAAAGAATACCATTACGGGTTCATTTCAAGACAAAATAGGTCGGAAAAGGCCGAGAAAAACAGAAAATAAAAATTACCATCCGTTTCGTTCCATCCTGGCACTATATAGAAAACTCAAAAAAAATAGCAAAAAAATTCAAAAAATTAAAAAATACTGTTATGGATTCATTTCAAGCCAAAATAGATTGGAAAAGGATGAGATAGAGAGAAAATAAAAATTATCGTTTTGTTCCGTTCCTACCCGACACGAAATAGAAAATTCCAAAACAATAGCAAAAAAATTCAAAAAATTAAAAAATACAATTATGGCTTCATTTCAATCAAAAATATGTCGGAAAAGGCTGAGAAAAACAGAAAATGAAAATTATCATTCCGTTTCGTTCCTACCCGGCGCTAAATACGAAATTCAAAGAAAATAGCAAAAAAATTAAAAAATGCCATTATGGATTCATTTCAAGCCAAAATAAGTTGGAAAAGGATGAGAAAGAGAGAAAATAAAAATTTTAATTCCGTTCCGTTCCTACCCGACGCATAATAGAAAATTCAAGAAAAATAGCAAAAAAATTGAAAGAGTTTAAAAATACGGTTATGGATTCATTTCAAGCAAAAATAGGTTGGAAAATGATGAAATAGAGAGAAAATAAAAGTTATCGTTCCGTTCCGTTCCTACCCGACACGAAATAGAAAATTCCAGAACAATAGCAAAAAAATTCAAAAATACCATTACGGGTACATTTCAAGCCAAAAGAGGTCGGAAAAGGCCGAGAAAAGAGAAAATAAAAATTATCGTTCCGTTTCGTCACAGCCCGGCACTAAATAAAAAATTCAGAAAATTAAAAAATACCATAATGGATTCATTTCGAGCCAAAATAGGTCGGAAAAGGCCGAGAAAAACTGAAAATAAAAATTATCGTTCCGTTTCGTTCCTACCAGGAACTAAATAGAAAATTCAAACAAAATAGCAAAAAAATTCAAAAAATTAAAAAATACAATTATGGCTTCATTTCAATCCAAAATAGGTCGGAAAAGGCCAAGAAAAACAGAAAATAAAAATTATTATTCTGTTTCGTTCCAACCCGGTGCTAAATCTGAAATTCAAAAAAAATAGCAAAAAAATTAAAAAAATTAAAAAATACCATTATGGATTCATTTCAAGCCAAAATAAGTTGGAAAAGGATGAGATAGAGAGAAAATAAAAATTATCGTTTCATTCCGTTCCTTCCCGACACGAAATAGAAAATTCCAAAACAATAACAAAAAAATTCAAAAAATTAAAGAATACCATTACGGATTCATTTCATGCCAAAATAGGTCGGAAAAGGCCGAGAAAAACAGAAAATCAAAATTATCGTTCCGTTTCGTTCCTACCAGGCACTAAATAGAAAATTCAAACAAAACAGCAAAAAAATTCAAAAAATTAAAAAATACAATTATGGCTTCATTTCAATACAAAATAGGTCGAAAAAGGCCGAGAAAAACAGAAAATAAAAATTACCATCTGTTTCGTTCCATCCTGGCACTATATAGAAAATTCAAAAAAAATAGCAAAAAAATTAAAAAATACTGTTATGGATTCATTTCAAGCCAAAATAGATTGGAAAAGGATGAGATAGAGAGAAAATAAAAGTTATCGTTCCGTTTCTTTCCTACCCGACACGAAATAGAAAATTCTAAAACAATAGCATAGAAATTCAAAAAATTAAAGAATACCATTACGGGTTCATTTCAAGACAAAATAGGTCGGAAAAGGCCGAGAAAAACAGAAAATAAAAATTACCATCCGTTTCGTTCCATCCTGGCACTATATAGAAAATTCAAAAAAAATAGCAAAAAAATTAAAAAATACTGTTATGGATTCATTTCAAGCCAAAATAGATTGGAAAAGGATGAGATAGAGAGAAAATAAAAGTTATCGTCCCGTTTCTTTCCTACCCGACACGAAATAGAAAATTCTAAAACAATAGCATAGAAATTCAAAAAATTACAGAATACCATTACGGGTTCATTTCAAGACAAAATAGGTCGGAAAAGGCCGAGAAAAACAGAAAATAAAAATTACCATCCGTTTCGTTCCATCCTGGCACTATATAGAAAACTCAAAAAAAATAGCAAAAAAATTCAAAAAATTAAAAAATACTGTTATGGATTCATTTCAAGCCAAAATAGATTGGAAAAGGATGAGATAGAGAGAAAATAAAAATTATCGTTTTGTTCCGTTCCTACCCGACACGAAATAGAAAATTCCAAAACAATAGCAAAAAAATTCAAAAAATTAAAAAATACAATTATGGTTGCATTTCAATCAAAAATATGTCGGAAAAGGCTGAGAAAAACAGAAAATGAAAATTATCGTTCCGTTTCGTTCCTACCCGGCGCTAAATACGAAATTCAAAGAAAATAGCAAAAAAATTAAAAAATACCATTATGGATTCATTTCAAGCCAAAATAAGTTGGAAAAGGATGAGAAAGAGAGAAAATAAAAATTTTAATTCCGTTCCGTTCCTACCCGACGCATAATAGAAAATTCAAGAAAAATAGCAAAAAAATTGAAAGAGTTTAAAAATACGGTTATGGATTCATTTCAAGCAAAAATAGGTTGGAAAATGATGAAATAGAGAGAAAATAAAAGTTATCGTTCCGTTCCGTTCCTACCCGACACGAAATAGAAAATTCCAGAACAATAGCAAAAAAATTCAAAAATACCATTACGGGTACATTTCAAGCCAAAAGAGGTCGGAAAAGGCCGAGAAAAGAGAAAATAAAAATTATCGTTCCGTTTCGTTACAGCCCGGCACTAAATAAAAAATTCAGAAAATTAAAAAATACCATAATGGATTCATTTCGAGCCAAAATAGGTCGGAAAAGGCCGAGAAAAACTGAAAATAAAAATTATCGTTCCGTTTCGTTCCTACCAGGAACTAAATAGAAAATTCAAACAAAATAGCAAAAAAATTCAAAAAATTAAAAAATACAATTATGGCTTCATTTCAATCCAAAATAGGTCGGAAAAGGCCAAGAAAAACAGAAAATAAAAATTATTATTCTGTTTCGTTCCAACCCGGTGCTAAATCTGAAATTCAAAAAAAATAGCAAAAAAATTAAAAAAATTTAAAAATACCATTATGGATTCATTTCACGCCAAAATAAGTTGGAAAAGGATGAGATAGAGAGAAAATAAAAATTATCGTTTCATTCCGTTCCTTCCCGACACGAAATAGAAAATTCCAAAACAATAACAAAAAAATTCAAAAAATTAATGAATACCATTACGGATTCATTTCATGCCAAAATAGGTCGGAAAAGGCCGAGAAAAACAGAAAATCAAAATTATCGTTCCGTTTCGTTCCTACCAGGCACTAAATAGAAAATTCAAACAAAACAGCAAAAAAATTCAAAAAATTAAAAAATACAATTATGGCTTCATTTCAACACAAAATAGGTCGAAAAAGGCCGAGAAAAACAGAAAATAAAAATTACCATCCGTTTCGTTCCATCCTGGCACTATATAGAAAATTCAAAAAAAATAGCAAAAAAATTAAAAAATACTGTTATGGATTCATTTCAAGCCAAAATAGATTGGAAACGGATGAGATAGAGAGAAAATAAAAATTATCGTTTTGTTCCGTTCCTACCCGACACGAAATAGAAAATTCTAAAACAATAGCAAAAAAATTCAAAAAATTAAAAAATACAATTATGGCTTCATTTCAATCAAAAATATGTCGGAAAAGGCTGAGAAAAACAGAAAATGAAAATTATCGTTCCGTTTCGTTCCTACCCGGCGCTAAATACGAAATTCAAAGAAAATAGCAAAAAAATTAAAAAATGCCATTATGGATTCATTTCAAGCCAAAATAAGTTGGAAAAGGATGAGAAAGAGAGAAAATAAAAATTTTAATTCCGTTCCGTTCCTACCCGACGCATAATAGAAAATTCAAGAAAAATAGCAAAAAAATTGAAAGAGTTTAAAAATACGGTTATGGATTCATTTCAAGCAAAAATAGGTTGGAAAATGATGAAATAGAGAGAAAATAAAAGTTATCGTTCCGTTCCGTTCCTACCCGACACGAAATAGAAAATTCCAGAACAATAGCAAAAAAATTCAAAAATACCATTACGGGTACATTTCAAGCCAAAAGAGGTCGGAAAAGGCCGAGAAAAGAGAAAATAAAAATTATCGTTCCGTTTCGTTACAGCCCGGCACTAAATAAAAAATTCAGAAAATTAAAAAATACCATAATGGATTCATTTCGAGCCAAAATAGGTCGGAAAAGGCCGAGAAAAACTGAAAATAAAAATTATCGTTCCGTTTCGTTCCTACCAGGAACTAAATAGAAAATTCAAACAAAATAGCAAAAAAATTCAAAAAATTAAAAAATACAATTATGGCTTCATTTCAATCCAAAATAGGTCGGAAAAGGCCAAGAAAAACAGAAAATAAAAATTATTATTCTGTTTCGTTCCAACCCGGTGCTAAATCTGAAATTCAAAAAAAATAGCAAAAAAATTAAAAAAATTTAAAAATACCATTATGGATTCATTTCACGCCAAAATAAGTTGGAAAAGGATGAGATAGAGAGAAAATAAAAATTATCGTTTCATTCCGTTCCTTCCCGACACGAAATAGAAAATTCCAAAACAATAACAAAAAAATTCAAAAAATTAATGAATACCATTACGGATTCATTTCATGCCAAAATAGGTCGGAAAAGGCCGAGAAAAACAGAAAATCAAAATTATCGTTCCGTTTCGTTCCTACCAGGCACTAAATAGAAAATTCAAACAAAACAGCAAAAAAATTCAAAAAATTAAAAAATACAATTATGGCTTCATTTCAATACAAAATAGGTCGAAAAAGGCCGAGAAAAACAGAAAATAAAAATTACCATCCGTTTCGTTCCATCCTGGCACTATATAGAAAATTCAAAAAAAATAGCAAAAAAATTAAAAAATACTGTTATGGATTCATTTCAAGCCAAAATAGATTGGAAACGGATGAGATAGAGAGAAAATAAAAATTATCGTTTTGTTCCGTTCCTACCCGACACGAAATAGAAAATTCTAAAACAATAGCAAAAAAATTCAAAAAATTAAAAAATACAATTATGGCTTCATTTCAATCAAAAATATGTCGGAAAAGGCTGAGAAAAACAGAAAATGAAAATTATCGTTCCGTTTCGTTCCTACCCGGCGCTAAATACGAAATTCAAAGAAAATAGCAAAAAAATTAAAAAATGCCATTATGGATTCATTTCAAGCCAAAATAAGTTGGAAAAGGATGAGAAAGAGAGAAAATAAAAATTTTAATTCCGTTCCGTTCCTACCCGACGCATAATAGAAAATTCAAGAAAAATAGCAAAAAAATTGAAAGAGTTTAAAAATACGGTTATGGATTCATTTCAAGCAAAAATAGGTTGGAAAATGATGAAATAGAGAGAAAATAAAAGTTATCGTTCCGTTCCGTTCCTACCCGACACGAAATAGAAAATTCCAGAACAATAGCAAAAAAATTCAAAAATACCATTACGGGTACATTTCAAGCCAAAAGAGGTCGGAAAAGGCCGAGAAAAGAGAAAATAAAAATTATCGTTCCGTTTCGTTACAGCCCGGCACTAAATAAAAAATTCAGAAAATTAAAAAATACCATAATGGATTCATTTCGAGCCAAAATAGGTCGGAAAAGGCCGAGAAAAACTGAAAATAAAAATTATCGTTCCGTTTCGTTCCTACCAGGAACTAAATAGAAAATTCAAACAAAATAGCAAAAAAATTCAAAAAATTAAAAAATACAATTATGGCTTCATTTCAATCCAAAATAGGTCGGAAAAGGCCAAGAAAAACAGAAAATAAAAATTATTATTCTGTTTCGTTCCAACCCGGTGCTAAATCTGAAATTCAAAAAAAATAGCAAAAAAATTAAAAAAATTAAAAAATACCATTATGGATTCATTTCAAGCCAAAATAAGGTGGAAAAGGATGAGATAGAGAGAAAATAAAAATTATCGCTTCGTTCTGTTCCTTCCCGACACGAAATAGAAAATTCCAAAACAATAACAAAAAAATTCAAAAAATTAAAGAATACCATTACGGATTCATTTCATGCCAAAATAGGTCGGAAAAGGCCGAGAAAAACAGAAAATCAAAATTATCGTTCCGTTTCGTTCCTACCAGGCACTAAATAGAAAATTCAAACAAAACAGCAAAAAAATTCAAAAAATTAAAAAATACAATTATGGCTTCATTTCAATACAAAATAGGTCGAAAAAGGCCGAGAAAAACAGAAAATAAAAATTACCATCCGTTTCGTTCCATCCTGGCACTATATAGAAAATTCAAAAAAAATAGCAAAAAAATTAAAAAATACTGTTATGGATTCATTTCAAACCAAAATAGGTCGGAAAAGGCCGAGAAAAACAGCAAATAAAAATTACCATCCGTTTCGTTCCATCCTGGCACTATATAGAAAATTCAAAAAAAAATAGCAAAAAAATTTAAAAAATTTAAAAATACTGTTATGGATTCATTTCAAGCCAAAATAGATTGGAAAACGATGAGATAGAGAGAAAATAAAAGTTATCGTTTCATTCCATTCCTACCCGACACGAAATAGAAAATTCTAAAACAATAGCGAAAAAATTCAAAAAATTAAAGAATACCATTACGGGTTCATTTCAAGCAAAAATAGGGCGGAAAAGGCCGAGAAAAACAGAAAATAAAAATTACCATCCGTTTCGTTCCATCCTGGCACTATATAGAAAACTCAAAAAAAATAGCAAAAAAATTCAAAAAATTAAAAAATACTGTTATGGATTCATTTCAAGCCAAAATAGATTGGAAAAGGATGAGATAGAGAGAAAATAAAAATTATCGTTTTGTTCCGTTCCTACCCGACACGAAATAGAAAATTCCAAAACAATAGCAAAAAAATTCAAAAAATTAAAAAATACAATTATGGCTTCATTTCAATCAAAAATATGTCGGAAAAGGCTGAGAAAAACAGAAAATGAAAATTATCGTTCCGTTTCGTTCCTACCCGGCGCTGAATACGAAATTCAAAGAAAATAGCAAAAAAATTAAAAAATACCATTATGGATTCATTTCAAGCCAAAATAAGTTGGAAAAGGATGAGAAAGAGAGAAAATAAAAATTTTAATTCCGTTCCGTTCCTACCCGACGCATAATAGAAAATTCAAGAAAAATAGCAAAAAAATTGAAAGAGTTTAAAAATACAGTTATGGATTCATTTCAAGCAAAAATAGGTTGGAAAATGATGAAATAGAGAGAAAATAAAAGTTATCCTTCCGTTCCGTTCCTACCCGACACGAAATAGAAAATTCCAGAACAATAGCAAAAAAATTCAAAAATACCATTACGGGTACATTTCAAGCCAAAAGAGGTCGGAAAAGGCCGAGAAAAGAGAAAATAAAAATTATCGTTCCGTTTCGTTACAGCCCGGCACTAAATAAAAAATTCAGAAAATTAAAAAATACCATAATGGATTCATTTCGAGCCAAAATAGGTCGGAAAAGGCCGAGAAAAACTGAAAATAAAAATTATCGTTCCGTTTCGTTCCTACCAGGAACTAAATAGAAAATTCAAACAAAATAGCAAAAAAATTCAAAAAATTAAAAAATACAATTATGGCTTCATTTCAATCCAAAATAGGTCGGAAAAGGCCAAGAAAAACAGAAAATAAAAATTATTATTCTGTTTCGTTCCAACCCGGTGCTAAATCTGAAATTCAAAAAATATAGCAAAAAATTTAAAAAAATTAAAAAATACCATTATGGATTCATTTCAAGCCAAAATAAGTTGGAAAAGGATGAGATAGAGAGAAAATAAAAATTATCGTTTCATTCCGTTCCTTCCCGACACGAAATAGAAAATTCCAAAACAATAACAAAAAAATTCAAAAAATTAAAGAATACCATTACGGGTTCATTTCAAGACAAAATAGGTCGGAAAAGGCCGAGAAAAACAGAAAATAAAAATTACCATCCGTTTCGTTCCATCCTGGCACTATATAGAAAACTCAAAAAAAATAGCAAAAAAATTCAAAAAATTAAAAAATACTGTTATGGATTCATTTCAAGCCAAAATAGATTGGAAAAGGATGAGATAGAGAGAAAATAAAAATTATCGTTTTGTTCCGTTCCTACCCGACACGAAATAGAAAATTCCAAAACAATAGCAAAAAAATTCAAAAAATTAAAAAATACAATTATGGCTCCATTTCAATCAAAAATATGTCGGAAAAGGCTGAGAAAAACAGAAAATGAAAATTATCGTTCCGTTTCGTTCCTACCCGGCGCTAAATACGAAATTCAAAGAAAATAGCAAAAAAATTAAAAAATGCCATTATGGATTCATTTCAAGCCAAAATAAGTTGGAAAAGGATGAGAAAGAGAGAAAATAAAAATTTTAATTCCGTTCCGTTCCTACCCGACGCATAATAGAAAATTCAAGAAAAATAGCAAAAAAATTGAAAGAGTTTAAAAATACGGTTATGGATTCATTTCAAGCAAAAATAGGTTGGAAAATGATGAAATAGAGAGAAAATAAAAGTTATCGTTCCGTTCCGTTCCTACCCGACACGAAATAGAAAATTCCAGAACAATAGCAAAAAAATTCAAAAATACCATTACGGGTACATTTCAAGCCAAAAGAGGTCGGAAAAGGCCGAGAAAAGAGAAAATAAAAATTATCGTTCCGTTTCGTTACAGCCCGGCACTAAATAAAAAATTCAGAAAATTAAAAAATACCATAATGGATTCATTTCGAGCCAAAATAGGTCGGAAAAGGCCGAGAAAAACTGAAAATAAAAATTATCGTTCCGTTTCGTTCCTACCAGGAACTAAATAGAAAATTCAAACAAAATAGCAAAAAAATTCAAAAAATTAAAAAATACAATTATGGCTTCATTTCAATCCAAAATAGGTCGGAAAAGGCCAAGAAAAACAGAAAATAAAAATTATTATTCTGTTTCGTTCCAACCCGGTGCTAAATCTGAAATTCAAAAAAAATAGCAAAAAAATTAAAAAAATTAAAAAATACCATTATGGATTCATTTCAAGCCAAAATAAGGTGGAAAAGGATGAGATAGAGAGAAAATAAAAATTATCGCTTCGTTCTGTTCCTTCCCGACACGAAATAGAAAATTCCAAAACAATAACAAAAAAATTCAAAAAATTAAAGAATACCATTACGGATTCATTTCATGCCAAAATAGGTCGGAAAAGGCCGAGAAAAACAGAAAATCAAAATTATCGTTCCGTTTCGTTCCTACCAGGCACTAAATAGAAAATTCAAACAAAACAGCAAAAAAATTCAAAAAATTAAAAAATACAATTATGGCTTCATTTCAATACAAAATAGGTCGAAAAAGGCCGAGAAAAACAGAAAATAAAAATTACCATCCGTTTCGTTCCATCCTGGCACTATATAGAAAATTCAAAAAAAATAGCAAAAAAATTAAAAAATACTGTTATGGATTCATTTCAAACCAAAATAGGTCGGAAAAGGCCGAGAAAAACAGCAAATAAAAATTACCATCCGTTTCGTTCCATCCTGGCACTATATAGAAAATTCAAAAAAAAATAGCAAAAAAATTTAAAAAATTTAAAAATACTGTTATGGATTCATTTCAAGCCAAAATAGATTGGAAAACGATGAGATAGAGAGAAAATAAAAGTTATCGTTTCATTCCATTCCTACCCGACACGAAATAGAAAATTCTAAAACAATAGCGAAAAAATTCAAAAAATTAAAGAATACCATTACGGGTTCATTTCAAGCAAAAATAGGGCGGAAAAGGCCGAGAAAAACAGAAAATAAAAATTACCATCCGTTTCGTTCCATCCTGGCACTATATAGAAAACTCAAAAAAAATAGCAAAAAAATTCAAAAAATTAAAAAATACTGTTATGGATTCATTTCAAGCCAAAATAGATTGGAAAAGGATGAGATAGAGAGAAAATAAAAATTATCGTTTTGTTCCGTTCCTACCCGACACGAAATAGAAAATTCCAAAACAATAGCAAAAAAATTCAAAAAATTAAAAAATACAATTATGGCTTCATTTCAATCAAAAATATGTCGGAAAAGGCTGAGAAAAACAGAAAATGAAAATTATCGTTCCGTTTCGTTCCTACCCGGCGCTGAATACGAAATTCAAAGAAAATAGCAAAAAAATTAAAAAATACCATTATGGATTCATTTCAAGCCAAAATAAGTTGGAAAAGGATGAGAAAGAGAGAAAATAAAAATTTTAATTCCGTTCCGTTCCTACCCGACGCATAATAGAAAATTCAAGAAAAATAGCAAAAAAATTGAAAGAGTTTAAAAATACAGTTATGGATTCATTTCAAGCAAAAATAGGTTGGAAAATGATGAAATAGAGAGAAAATAAAAGTTATCCTTCCGTTCCGTTCCTACCCGACACGAAATAGAAAATTCCAGAACAATAGCAAAAAAATTCAAAAATACCATTACGGGTACATTTCAAGCCAAAAGAGGTCGGAAAAGGCCGAGAAAAGAGAAAATAAAAATTATCGTTCCGTTTCGTTACAGCCCGGCACTAAATAAAAAATTCAGAAAATTAAAAAAATACCATAATGGATTCATTTCGAGCCAAAATAGGTCGGAAAAGGCCGAGAAAAACTGAAAATAAAAATTATCGTTCCTTTTCGTTCCTACCAGGAACTAAATAGAAAATTCAAACAAAATAGCAAAAAAATTCAAAAAATCAAAAAATACAATTATGGCTTCATTTCAATCCAAAATAGGTCGGAAAAGGCCGAGAAAAACAGAAAATAAAAATTATTATTCTGTTTCGTTCCAACCCGGCGCTAAATCTGAAATTCAAAAAAAAATAGCAAAAAAATTAAAAAAATTAAAAAATACCATTATGGATTCATTTCAAGCCAAAATAAGTTGGAAAAGGATGAGATAGAGAGAAAATAAAAATTATCGTTTCGTTCTGTTCCTTCCCGACACGAAATAGAAAATTCCAAAACTATAACAAAAAAATTCAAAAAATTAAAGAATACCATTACGGATTCATTTAATGCCAAAATAGGTCGGAAAAGGCCGAGAAAAACAGAAAATCAAAATTATCGTTCCGTTTCGTTCCTACCAGGCACTAAATAGAAAATTCAAACAAAACAGCAAAAAAATTCAAAAAATTAAAAAATACAATTATGGCTTCATTTCAATACAAAATAGGTCGAAAAAGGCCGAGAAAAACAGAAAATAAAAATTACCATCCGTTTCGTTCCATCCTGGCACTATATAGAAAATTCAAAAAAAATAGCAAAAAAATTAAAAAATACTGTTATGGATTCATTTCAAACCGAAATAGGTCGGAAAAGGCCGAGAAAAACAGCAAATAAAAATTACCATCCGTTTCGTTCCATCCTGGCACTATATAGAAAATTCAAAAAAAAATAGCAAAAAAATTAAAAAAATTTAAAAATACTGTTATGGATTCATTTCAAGCCAAAATAGATTGGAAAACGATGAGATAGAGAGAAAATAAAAGTTATCGTTTCATTCCATTCCTACCCGACACGAAATAGAAAATTCTAAAACAATAGCGAAAAAATTCAAAAAATTAAAGAATACCATTACGGGTTCATTTCAAGCAAAAATAGGGCGGAAAAGGCCGAGAAAAACAGAAAATAAAAATTACCATCCGTTTCGTTCCATCCTGGCACTATATAGAAAACTAAAAAAAAATAGCAAAAAAATTCAAAAAATTAAAAAATACTGTTATGGATTCATTTCAAGCCAAAATAGATTGGAAAAGGATGAGATAGAGAGAAAATAAAAATTATCGTTTTGTTCCGTTCCTACCCGACACGAAATAGAAAATTCCAAAACAATAGCAAAAAAATTCAAAAAATTAAAAAATACAATTATGGCTTCATTTCAATCAAAAATATGTCGGAAAAGGCTGAGAAAAACAGAAAATGAAAATTATCGTTCCGTTTCGTTCCTACCCGGCGCTAAATACGAAATTCAAAGAAAATAGCAAAAAAATTAAAAAATACCATTATGGATTCATTTCAAGCCAAAATAAGTTGGAAAAGGATGAGAAAGAGAGAAAATAAAAATTTTAATTCCGTTCCGTTCCTACCCGACGCATAATAGAAAATTCAAGAAAAATAGCAAAAAAATTGAAAGAGTTTAAAAATACGGTTATGGATTCATTTCAAGCAAAAATAGGTTGGAAAATGATGAAATAGAGAGAAAATAAAAGTTATCGTTCCGTTCCGTTCCTACCCGACACGAAATAGAAAATTCCAGAACAATAGCAAAAAAATTCAAAAATACCATTACGGGTACATTTCAAGCCAAAAGTGGTCGGAAAAGGCCGAGAAAAGGGAAAATAAAAATTATCGTTCCGTTTCGTTACAGCCCGGCACTAAATAAAAAATTCAGAAAATTAAAAAATACCATAATGGATTCATTTCGAGCCAAAATAGGTCGGAAAAGGCCGAGAAAAACTGAAAATAAAAATTATCGTTCCGTTTCGTTCCTACCAGGAACTAAATAGAAAATTCAAACAAAATAACAAAAAAATTCAAAAAATTAAAAAATACAATTATGGCTTCATTTCAATCCAAAATAGGACGGGAAAGGCCAAGAAAAACAGAAAATAAAAATTATTATTCTGTTTCGTTCCAACCCGGTGCTAAATCTGAAATTCAAAAAAAAATAGCAAAAAAATTAAAAAAATTAAAAAATACCATTATGGATTCATTTCAAGCCAAAATAAGTTGGAAAAGGATGAGATAGAGAGAAAATAAAAATTATCGTTTCGTTCTGTTCCTTCCCGACACGAAATAGAAAATTCCAAAACTATAACAAAAAAATTCAAAAAATTAAAGAATACCATTACGGATTCATTTAATGCCAAAATAGGTCGGAAAAGGCCGAGAAAAACAGAAAATCAAAATTATCGTTCCGTTTCGTTCCTACCAGGCACTAAATAGAAAATTCAAACAAAACAGCAAAAAAATTCAAAAAATTAAAAAATACAATTATGGCTTCATTTCAATACAAAATAGGTCGAAAAAGGCCGAGAAAAACAGAAAATAAAAATTACCATCCGTTTCGTTCCATCCTGGCACTATATAGAAAATTCAAAAAAAATAGCAAAAAAATTAAAAAATACTGTTATGGATTCATTTCAAACCGAAATAGGTCGGAAAAGGCCGAGAAAAACAGCAAATAAAAATTACCATCCGTTTCGTTCCATCCTGGCACTATATAGAAAATTCAAAAAAAAATAGCAAAAAAATTAAAAAAATTTAAAAATACTGTTATGGATTCATTTCAAGCCAAAATAGATTGGAAAACGATGAGATAGAGAGAAAATAAAAGTTATCGTTTCATTCCATTCCTACCCGACACGAAATAGAAAATTCTAAAACAATAGCGAAAAAATTCAAAAAATTAAAGAATACCATTACGGGTTCATTTCAAGCAAAAATAGGGCGGAAAAGGCCGAGAAAAACAGAAAATAAAAATTACCATCCGTTTCGTTCCATCCTGGCACTATATAGAAAACTAAAAAAAAATAGCAAAAAAATTCAAAAAATTAAAAAATACTGTTATGGATTCATTTCAAGCCAAAATAGATTGGAAAAGGATGAGATAGAGAGAAAATAAAAATTATCGTTTTGTTCCGTTCCTACCCGACACGAAATAGAAAATTCCAAAACAATAGCAAAAAAATTCAAAAAATTAAAAAATACAATTATGGCTTCATTTCAATCAAAAATATGTCGGAAAAGGCTGAGAAAAACAGAAAATGAAAATTATCGTTCCGTTTCGTTCCTACCCGGCGCTAAATACGAAATTCAAAGAAAATAGCAAAAAAATTAAAAAATACCATTATGGATTCATTTCAAGCCAAAATAAGTTGGAAAAGGATGAGAAAGAGAGAAAATAAAAATTTTAATTCCGTTCCGTTCCTACCCGACGCATAATAGAAAATTCAAGAAAAATAGCAAAAAAATTGAAAGAGTTTAAAAATACGGTTATGGATTCATTTCAAGCAAAAATAGGTTGGAAAATGATGAAATAGAGAGAAAATAAAAGTTATCGTTCCGTTCCGTTCCTACCCGACACGAAATAGAAAATTCCAGAACAATAGCAAAAAAATTCAAAAATACCATTACGGGTACATTTCAAGCCAAAAGTGGTCGGAAAAGGCCGAGAAAAGGGAAAATAAAAATTATCGTTCCGTTTCGTTACAGCCCGGCACTAAATAAAAAATTCAGAAAATTAAAAAATACCATAATGGATTCATTTCGAGCCAAAATAGGTCGGAAAAGGCCGAGAAAAACTGAAAATAAAAATTATCGTTCCGTTTCGTTCCTACCAGGAACTAAATAGAAAATTCAAACAAAATAACAAAAAAATTCAAAAAATTAAAAAATACAATTATGGCTTCATTTCAATCCAAAATAGGACGGGAAAGGCCAAGAAAAACAGAAAATAAAAATTATTATTCTGTTTCGTTCCAACCCGGTGCTAAATCTGAAATTCAAAAAAAATAGCAAAAAAATTAAAAAAATTAAAAAATACCATTATGGATTCATTTCAAGCCAAAATAAGGTGGAAAAGGATGAGATAGAGAGAAAATAAAAATTATCGCTTCGTTCTGTTCCTTCCCGACACGAAATAGAAAATTCCAAAACAATAACAAAAAAATTCAAAAAATTAAAGAATACCATTACGGATTCATTTCATGCCAAAATAGGTCGGAAAAGGCCGAGAAAAACAGAAAATCAAAATTATCGTTCCGTTTCGTTCCTACCAGGCACTAAATAGAAAATTCAAACAAAACAGCAAAAAAATTCAAAAAATTAAAAAATACAATTATGGCTTCATTTCAATACAAAATAGGTCGAAAAAGGCCGAGAAAAACAGAAAATAAAAATTACCATCCGTTTCGTTCCATCCTGGCACTATATAGAAAATTCAAAAAAAATAGCAAAAAAATTAAAAAATACTGTTATGGATTCATTTCAAGCCAAAATAGATTGGAAAAGGATGAGATAGAGAGAAAATAAAAGTTATCGTTCCGTTTCTTTCCTACCCGACACGAAATAGAAAATTCTAAATCAATAGCATAGAAATTCAAAAAATTAAAGAATAACATTACGGGTTCATTTCAAGACAAAATAGGTCGGAAAAGGCCGAGAAAAACAGAAAATAAAAATTACCATCCGTTTCGTTCCATCCTGGCACTATATAGAAAATTCAAAAAAAAATAGCAAAAAAATTAAAAAAAATTAAAAAATACTGTTATGGATTCATTTCAAGCCAAAATAGATTGGAAAACGATGAGATAGAGAGAAAATAAAAGTTATCGTTCCATTCCATTTCTACCCGACACGAAATAGAAAATTCTAAAACAATAGCGAAAAAATTCAAAAAATTAAAGAATACCATTACGGGTTCATTTCAAGCAAAAATAGGTCGGAAAAGGCCGAGAAAAACAGAAAATAAAAATTACCATCCGTTTCGTTCCATCCTGGAACTATATAGAAAACTCAAAAAAAATAGCAAAAAAATTCAAAAAATTAAAAAATACTGTTATGGATTCATTTCAAGCCAAAATAGATTGGAAAAGGATGAGATAGAGAGAAAATAAAAATTATCGTTTTGTTCCGTTCCTACCCGACACGAAATAGAAAATTCCAAAACAATAGCAAAAAAATTCAAAAAATTAAAAAATACAATTATGGCTTCATTTCAATCAAAAATATGTCGGAAAAGGCTGAGAAAAACAGAAAATGAAAATTATCGTTCCGTTTCGTTCCTACCCGGCGCTAAATACGAAATTCAAAGAAAATAGCAAAAAAATTAAAAAATACCATTATGGATTCATTTCAAGCCAAAATAAGTTGGAAAAGGATGAGAAAGAGAGAAAATAAAAATTTTAATTCCGTTCCGTTCCTACCCGACGCATAATAGAAAATTCAAGAAAAATAGCAAAAAAATTGAAAGAGTTTAAAAATACGGTTATGGATTCATTTCAAGCAAAAATAGGTTGGAAAATGATGAAATAGAGAGAAAATAAAAGTTATCGTTCCGTTCCGTTCCTACCCGACACGAAATAGAAAATTCCAGAACAATAGCAAAAAAATTCAAAAATACCATTACGGGTACATTTCAAGCCAAAAGAGGTCGGAAAAGGCCGAGAAAAGAGAAAATAAAAATTATCGTTCCGTTTCGTTACAGCCCGGCACTAAATAAAAAATTCAGAAAATTAAAAAATACCATAATGGATTCATTTCGAGCCAAAATAGGTCGGAAAAGGCCGAGAAAAACTGAAAATAAAAATTATCGTTCCGTTTCGTTCCTACCAGGAACTAAATAGAAAATTCAAACAAAATAGCAAAAAAATTCAAAAAATTAAAAAATACAATTATGGCTTCATTTCAATCCAAAATAGGACGGAAAAGGCCAAGAAAAACAGAAAATAAAAATTATTATTCTGTTTCGTTCCAACCCGGTGCGAAATCTGAAATTCAAAAAAAATAGCAAAAAAATTAAAAAAATTAAAAATACCATTATGGATTCATTTCAAGCCAAAATAAGTTGGAAAAAGATGAGATAGAGAGAAAATAAAAATTATCGTTTCGTTCTGTTCCTTCCCGACACGAAATAGAAAATTCCAAAACAATAACAAAAAAATTCAAAAAATTAAAGAATACCATTACGGATTCATTTCATGCCAAAATAGGTCGGAAAAGGCCGAGAAAAACAGAAAATCAAAATTATCGTTCCGTTTCGTTCCTACCAGGCACTAAATAGAAAATTCAAACAAAACAGCAAAAAAATTCAAAAAATTAAAAAATACAATTATGGCTTCATTTCAATACAAAATAGGTCGAAAAAGGCCGAGAAAAACAGAAAATAAAAATTACCATCCGTTTCGTTCCATCCTGGCACTATATAGAAAATTCAAAAAAAATAGCAAAAAAATTAAAAAATACTGTTATGGATTCATTTCAAGCCAAAATAGATAGGAAAAGGATGAGATAGAGAGAAAATAAAAGTTATCGTTCCGTTTCTTTCCTACCCGACACGAAATAGAAAATTCTAAAACAATAGCATAGAAATTCAAAAAATTAAAGAATACCATTACGGGTTCATTTCAAGACAAAATAGGTCGGAAAAGGCCGAGAAAAACAGAAAATAAAAATTACCATCCGTTTCGTTCCATCCTGGCACTATATAGAAAATTCAAAAAAAAATAGCAAAAAAATTAAAAAAAATTAAAAAATACTGTTATGGATTCATTTCAAGCCAAAATAGATTGGAAAACGATGAGATAGAGAGAAAATAAAAGTTATCGTTCCATTCCATTTCTTCCCGACACGAAATAGAAAATTCCAAAACAATAACAAAAAAATTCAAAAAATTAAAGAATACCATTACGGATTCATTTAATGCAAAAATAGGTCGGAAAAGGCCGAGAAAAACAGAAAATCAAAATTATCGTTCCGTTTCGTTCCTACCAGGAACTAAATAGAAAATTCAAACAAAACAGCAAAAAAATTCAAAAAATTAAAAAATACAATTATGGCTTCATTTCAATACAAAATAGGTCGAAAAAGTCCGAGAAAAACAGAAAATAAAAATTACCATCCGTTTCGTTCCATCCTGGCACTATATAGAAAATTCAAAAAAAATAGCAAAAAAATTAAAAAATACTGTTATGGATTCATTTCAAACCGAAATAGGTCGGAAAAGGCCGAGAAAAACAGCAAATAAAAATTACCATCCGTTTCGTTCCATCCTGGCACTATATAGAAAATTCAAAAAAAAATAGCAAAAAAATTAAAAAAATTTAAAAATACTGTTATGGATTCATTTCAAGCCAAAATAGATTGGAAAACGATGAGATAGAGAGAAAATAAAAGTTATCGTTTCATTCCATTCCTACCCGACACGAAATAGAAAATTCTAAAACAATAGCGAAAAAATTCAAAAAATTAAAGAATACCATTACGGGTTCATTTCAAGCAAAAATAGGTCGGAAAAGGCCGAGAAAAACAGAAAATAAAAATTACCATCCGTTTCGTTCCATCCTAGCACTATATAGAAAACTCAAAAAAAATAGCAAAAAAATTCAAAAAATTAAAAAATACTGTTATGGATTCATTTCAAGCCAAAATAGATTGGAAAAGGATGAGATAGAGAGAAAATAAAAATTATCGTTTTGTTCCGTTCCTACCCGACACGAAATAGAAAATTCCAAAACAATAGCAAAAAAATTCAAAAAATTAAAAAATACAATTATGGCTTCATTTCAATCAAAAATATGTCGGAAAAGGCTGAGAAAAACAGAAAATGAAAATTATCGTTCCGTTTCGTTCCTACCCGGCGCTAAATACGAAATTCAAAGAAAATAGCAAAAAAATTAAAAAATACCATTATGGATTCATTTCAAGCCAAAATAAGTTGGAAAAGGATGAGAAAGAGAGAAAATAAAAATTTTAATTCCGTTCCGTTCCTACCCGACGCATAATAGAAAATTCATGAAAAATAGCAAAAAAATTCAAAGAGTTTAAAAATACGGTTATGGATTCATTTCAAGCAAAAATAGGTTGGAAAATGATGAAATAGAGAGAAAATAAAATTTATCGTTCCGTTCCGTTCCTACCCGACACGAAATAGAAAATTCCAGAACAATAGCAAAAAAATTTAAAAAAACCATTACGGGTACATTTCAAGCCAAAAGAGGTCGGAAAAGGCCGAGAAAAGAGAAAATAAAAATTATCGTTCCGTTTCGTTACAGCCCGGCACTAAATAAAAAATTCAGAAAATTAAAAAATACCATAATGGATTCATTTCGAGCCAAAATAGGTCGGAAAAGGCCGAGAAAAACTGAAAATAAAAATTATCGTTCCGTTTCGTTCCTACCAGGAACTAAATAGAAAATTCAAACAAAATAGCAAAAAAATTCAAAAAATTAAAAAATACAATTATGGCTTCATTTCAATCCAAAATAGGACGGAAAAGGCCAAGAAAAACAGAAAATAAAAATTATTATTCTGTTTCGTTCCAACCCGGTGCGAAATCTGAAATTCAAAAAAAATAGCAAAAAAATTAAAAAAATTAAAAAATACCATTATGGATTCATTTCAAGCCAAAATAAGTTGGAAAAGGATGAGATAGAGAGAAAATAAAAATTATCGTTTCGTTCTGTTCCTTCCCGACACGAAATAGAAAATTCCAAAACAATAACAAAAAAATTCAAAAAATTAAAGAATACCATTACGGATTCATTTCATGCCAAAATAGGTCGGAAAAGGCCGAGAAAAACAGAAAATCAAAATTATCGTTCCGTTTCGTTCCTACCAGGCACTAAATAGAAAATTCAAACAAAACAGCAAAAAAATTCAAAAAATTAAAAAATACAATTATGGCTTCATTTCAATACAAAATAGGTCGAAAAAGGCCGAGAAAAACAGAAAATAAAAATTACCATCCGTTTCGTTCCATCCTGGCACTATATAGAAAATTCAAAAAAAATAGCAAAAAAATTAAAAAATACTGTTATGGATTCATTTCAAACCGAAATAGGTCGGAAAAGGCCGAGAAAAACAGCAAATAAAAATTACCATCCGTTTCGTTCCATCCTGGCACTATATAGAAAATTCAAAAAAAAATAGCAAAAAAATTAAAAAAAATTAAAAAATACTGTTATGGATTCATTTCAAGCCAAAATAGATTGGAAAACGATGAGATAGAGAGAAAATAAAAGTTATCGTTCCATTCCATTTCTTCCCGACACGAAATAGAAAATTCCAAAACAATAACAAAAAAATTCAAAAAATTAAAGAATACCATTACGGATTCATTTAATGCAAAAATAAGTCGGAAAAGGCCGAGAAAAACAGAAAATCAAAATTATCGTTCCGTTTCGTTCCTACCAGGCACTAAATAGAAAATTCAAACAAAACAGCAAAAAAATTCAAAAAATTAAAAAATACAATTATGGCTTCATTTCAATACAAAATAGGTCGAAAAAGGCCGAGAAAAACAGAAAATAAAAATTACCATCCGTTTCGTTCCATCCTGGCACTATATAGAAAATTCAAAAAAAATAGCAAAAAAATTAAAAAATACTGTTATGGATTCATTTCAAACCGAAATAGGTCGGACAAGGCCGAGAAAAACAGCAAATAAAAATTACCATCCGTTTCGTTCCATCCTGGCACTATATAGAAAATTCAAAAAAAAATAGCAAAAAAATTAAAAAAATTTAAAAATACTGTTATGGATTCATTTCAAGCCAAAATAGATTGGAAAACGATGAGATAGAGAGAAAATAAAAGTTATCGTTTCATTCCATTCCTACCCGACACGAAATAGAAAATTCTAAAACAATAGCGAAAAAATTCAAAAAATTAAAGAATACCATTACGGGTTCATTTCAAGCAAAAATAGGTCGGAAAAGGCCGAGAAAAACAGAAAATAAAAATTACCATCCGTTTCGTTCCATCCTAGCACTATATAGAAAACTCAAAAAAAATAGCAAAAAAATTCAAAAAATTAAAAAATACTGTTATGGATTCATTTCAAGCCAAAATAGATTGGAAAAGGATGAGATAGAGAGAAAATAAAAATTATCGTTTTGTTCCGTTCCTACCCGACACGAAATAGAAAATTCCAAAACAATAGCAAAAAAATTCAAAAAATTAAAAAATACAATTATGGCTTCATTTCAATCAAAAATATGTCGGAAAAGGCTGAGAAAAACAGAAAATGAAAATTATCGTTCCGTTTCGTTCCTACCCGGCGCTAAATACGAAATTCAAAGAAAATAGCAAAAAAATTAAAAAATACCATTATGGATTCATTTCAAGCCAAAATAAGTTGGAAAAGGATGAGAAAGAGAGAAAATAAAAATTTTAATTCCGTTCCGTTCCTACCCGACGCATAATAGAAAATTCAAGAAAAATAGCAAAAAAATTCAAAGAGTTTAAAAATATGGTTATGGATTCATTTCAAGCAAAAATAGGTTGGAAAATGATGAAATAGAGAGAAAATAAAAGTTATCGTTCCGTTCCGTTCCTACCCGACACGAAATAGAAAATTCCAGAACAATAGCAAAAAAATTCAAAAAAACCATTACGGGTACATTTCAAGCCAAAAGAGGTCGGAAAAGGCCGAGAAAAGAGAAAATAAAAATTATCGTTCCGTTTCGTTACAGCCCGGCACTAAATAAAAAATTCAGAAAATTAAAAAATACCATAATGGATTCATTTCGAGCCGAAATAGGTCGGAAAAGGCAAAGAAAAACTGAAAATAAAAATTATCGTTCCGTTTCGTTCCTACCAGGAACTAAATAGAAAATTCAAACAAAATAGCAAAAAAATTCAAAAAATTAAAAAAATACCATTATGGCTTCATTTCAATCCAAAATAGGTCGGAAAAGGCCAAGAAAAACATAAAATAAAAATTATTATTCTGTTTCGTTCCAACCCGGTGCTAAATCTGAAATTCAAAAAAAATAGCAAAAAAATTAAAAAAATTAAAAAATACCATTATGGATTCATTTCAAGCCAAAATAAGTTGGAAAAGGATGAGATAGAGAGAAAATAAAAATTATCGTTTCATTCCGTTCCTTCCCGACACGAAATAGAAAATTCCAAAACAATAACAAAAAAATTCAAAAAATTAAAGAATACCATTACGGATTCATTTCATGCCAAAATAAGTCGGAAAAGGCCGAGAAAAACAGAAAATCAAAATTATCGTTCCGTTTCGTTCCTACCAGGCACTAAATAGAAAATTCAAACAAAACAGCAAAAAAATTCAAAAAATTAAAAAATACAATTATGGCTTCATTTCAATACAAAATAGGTCGAAAAAGGCCGAGAAAAACAGAAAATAAAAATTACCATCCGTTTCGTTCCATCCTGGCACTATATAGAAAATTCAAAAAAAATTGCAAAAAAATTAAAAAATATTGTTATGGATTAATTTCAAGCCAAAATAGATTGGAAAAGGATGAGATAGAGAGAAAATAAAAGTTATCGTTCCGTTTCTTTCCTACCCGACACGAAATAGAAAATTCTAAAACAATAGCATAGAAATTCAAAAAATTAAAGAATACCATTACGGGTTCATTTCAAGACAAAATAGGTCGGAAAAGGCCGAGAAAAACATAAAATAAAAATTACCATCCGTTTCGTTCCATCCTGGCACTACATAGAAAATTCAAAAAAAAATAGCAAAAAAATTAAAAAAAATTAAAAAATACTGTTATGGATTCATTTCAAGCCAAAATAGATTGGAAAACGATGAGATAGAGAGAAAATAAAAGTTATCGTTCCATTCCATTTCTACCCGACACGAAATAGAAAATTCTAAAACAATAGCGAAAAAATTCAAAAAATTAAAGAATACCATTACGGGTTCATTTCAAGCAAAAATAGGTCGGAAAAGGCCGAGAAAAACAGAAAATAAAAATTACCATCCGTTTCGTTCCATCCTGGCACTATATAGAAAACTCAAAAAAAATAGCAAAAAAATTCAAAAAATCAAAAAATACTGTTATGGATTCATTTCAAGCCAAAATAGATTGGAAAAGGATGAGATAGAGAGAAAATAAAAATTATCGTTTTGTTCCGTTCCTACCCGACACGAAATAGAAAATTCCAAAACAATAGCAAAAAAATTCAAAAAATTAAAAAATACAACTATGGCTTCATTTCAATCAAAAATATGTCGGAAAAGGCTGAGAAAAACAGAAAAGGAAAATTATCGTTCCGTTTCGTTCCTACCCGGCGCTAAATACGAAATTCAAAGAAAATAGCAAAAAAATTAAAAAATACCATTATGGATTCATTTCAAGCCAAAATAAGTTGGAAAAGGATGAGAAAGAGAGAAAATAAAAATTTTAATTCCGTTCCGTTCCTACCCGACGCATAATAGAAAATTCAAGAAAAATAGCAAAAAAATTGAAAGAGTTTAAAAATACAGTTATGGATTCATTTCAAGCAAAAATAGGTTGGAAAATGATGAAATAGAGAGAAAATAAAAGTTATCGTTCCGTTCCGTTCCTACCCGACACGAAATAGAAAATTCCAGAACAATAGCAAAAAAATTCAAAAATACCATTACGGGTACATTTCAAGCCAAAAGAGGTCGGAAAAGGCCGAGAAAAGAGAAAATAAAAATTATCGTTCCGTTTCGTTACAACCCGGCACTAAATAAAAAATTCAGAAAATTAAAAAATACCATAATGGATTCATTTCGAGCCAAAATAGGTCGGAAAAGGCCGAGAAAAACTGAAAATAAAAATTATCGTTCCGTTTCGTTCCTACCAGGAACTAAATAGAAAATTCAAACAAAATAGCAAAAAAATTCAAAAAATTAAAAAATACCATTATGGCTTCATTTCAATCCAAAATAGGCCGGAAAAGGCCAAGAAAAACAGAAAATAAAAATTATTATTCTGTTTCGTTCCAACCCGGTGCTAAATCTGAAATTCAAAAAAAATAGCAAAAAAATTAAAAAAATTAAAAAATACCATTATGGATTCATTTCAAGCCAAAATAAGTTGGAAAAGGATGAGATAGAGAGAAAATAAAAATTATCGTTTCATTCCGTTCCTTCCCGACACGAAATAGAAAATTCCAAAACAATAACAAAAAAATTCAAAAAATTAAAGAATACCATTACGGATTCATTTCATGCCAAAATAGGTCGGAAAAGTCCGAGAAAAACAGAAAATCAAAATTATCGTTCCGTTTCGTTCCTACCAGGCACTAAATAGAAAATTCAAACAAAACAGCAAAAAAATTCAAAAAATTAAAAAATACAATTATGGCTTCATTTCAATACAAAATAGGTCGAAAAAGGCCGAGAAAAACAGAAAATAAAAATTACCATCCGTTTCGTTCCATCCTGGCACTATATAGAAAATTCAAAAAAAATAGCAAAAAAATTAAAAAATACTGTTATGGATTCATTTCAAACCGAAATAGGTCGGACAAGGCCGAGAAAAACAGCAAATAAAAATTACCATCCGTTTCGTTCCATCCTGGCACTATATAGAAAATTCAAAAAAAAATAGCAAAAAAATTAAAAAAATTTAAAAATACTGTTATGGATTCATTTCAAGCCAAAATAGATTGGAAAACGATGAGATAGAGAGAAAATAAAAGTTATCGTTTCATTCCATTCCTACCCGACACGAAATAGAAAATTCTAAAACAATAGCGAAAAAATTCAAAAAATTAAAGAATACCATTACGGGTTCATTTCAAGCAAAAATAGGTCGGAAAAGGCCGAGAAAAACAGAAAATAAAAATTACCATCCGTTTCGTTCCATCCTAGCACTATATAGAAAACTCAAAAAAAATAGCAAAAAAATTCAAAAAATTAAAAAATACTGTTATGGATTCATTTCAAGCCAAAATAGATTGGAAAAGGATGAGATAGAGAGAAAATAAAAATTATCGTTTTGTTCCGTTCCTACCCGACACGAAATAGAAAATTCCAAAACAATAGCAAAAAAATTCAAAAAATTAAAAAATACAATTATGGCTTCATTTCAATCAAAAATATGTCGGAAAAGGCTGAGAAAAACAGAAAATGAAAATTATCGTTCCGTTTCGTTCCTACCCGGCGCTAAATACGAAATTCAAAGAAAATAGCAAAAAAATTAAAAAATACCATTATGGATTCATTTCAAGCCAAAATAAGTTGGAAAAGGATGAGAAAGAGAGAAAATAAAAATTTTAATTCCGTTCCGTTCCTACCCGACGCATAATAGAAAATTCAAGAAAAATAGCAAAAAAATTCAAAGAGTTTAAAAATATGGTTATGGATTCATTTCAAGCAAAAATAGGTTGGAAAATGATGAAATAGAGAGAAAATAAAAGTTATCGTTCCGTTCCGTTCCTACCCGACACGAAATAGAAAATTCCAGAACAATAGCAAAAAAATTCAAAAAAACCATTACGGGTACATTTCAAGCCAAAAGAGGTCGGAAAAGGCCGAGAAAAGAGAAAATAAAAATTATCGTTCCGTTTCGTTACAGCCCGGCACTAAATAAAAAATTCAGAAAATTAAAAAATACCATAATGGATTCATTTCGAGCCGAAATAGGTCGGAAAAGGCAAAGAAAAACTGAAAATAAAAATTATCGTTCCGTTTCGTTCCTACCAGGAACTAAATAGAAAATTCAAACAAAATAGCAAAAAAATTCAAAAAATTAAAAAAATACCATTATGGCTTCATTTCAATCCAAAATAGGTCGGAAAAGGCCAAGAAAAACATAAAATAAAAATTATTATTCTGTTTCGTTCCAACCCGGTGCTAAATCTGAAATTCAAAAAAAATAGCAAAAAAATTAAAAAAATTAAAAAATACCATTATGGATTCATTTCAAGCCAAAATAAGTTGGAAAAGGATGAGATAGAGAGAAAATAAAAATTATCGTTTCATTCCGTTCCTTCCCGACACGAAATAGAAAATTCCAAAACAATAACAAAAAAATTCAAAAAATTAAAGAATACCATTACGGATTCATTTCATGCCAAAATAAGTCGGAAAAGGCCGAGAAAAACAGAAAATCAAAATTATCGTTCCGTTTCGTTCCTACCAGGCACTAAATAGAAAATTCAAACAAAACAGCAAAAAAATTCAAAAAATTAAAAAATACAATTATGGCTTCATTTCAATACAAAATAGGTCGAAAAAGGCCGAGAAAAACAGAAAATAAAAATTACCATCCGTTTCGTTCCATCCTGGCACTATATAGAAAATTCAAAAAAAATTGCAAAAAAATTAAAAAATATTGTTATGGATTAATTTCAAGCCAAAATAGATTGGAAAAGGATGAGATAGAGAGAAAATAAAAGTTATCGTTCCGTTTCTTTCCTACCCGACACGAAATAGAAAATTCTAAAACAATAGCATAGAAATTCAAAAAATTAAAGAATACCATTACGGGTTCATTTCAAGACAAAATAGGTCGGAAAAGGCCGAGAAAAACATAAAATAAAAATTACCATCCGTTTCGTTCCATCCTGGCACTACATAGAAAATTCAAAAAAAAATAGCAAAAAAATTAAAAAAAATTAAAAAATACTGTTATGGATTCATTTCAAGCCAAAATAGATTGGAAAACGATGAGATAGAGAGAAAATAAAAGTTATCGTTCCATTCCATTTCTACCCGACACGAAATAGAAAATTCTAAAACAATAGCGAAAAAATTCAAAAAATTAAAGAATACCATTACGGGTTCATTTCAAGCAAAAATAGGTCGGAAAAGGCCGAGAAAAACAGAAAATAAAAATTACCATCCGTTTCGTTCCATCCTGGCACTATATAGAAAACTCAAAAAAAATAGCAAAAAAATTCAAAAAATCAAAAAATACTGTTATGGATTCATTTCAAGCCAAAATAGATTGGAAAAGGATGAGATAGAGAGAAAATAAAAATTATCGTTTTGTTCCGTTCCTACCCGACACGAAATAGAAAATTCCAAAACAATAGCAAAAAAATTCAAAAAATTAAAAAATACAACTATGGCTTCATTTCAATCAAAAATATGTCGGAAAAGGCTGAGAAAAACAGAAAAGGAAAATTATCGTTCCGTTTCGTTCCTACCCGGCGCTAAATACGAAATTCAAAGAAAATAGCAAAAAAATTAAAAAATACCATTATGGATTCATTTCAAGCCAAAATAAGTTGGAAAAGGATGAGAAAGAGAGAAAATAAAAATTTTAATTCCGTTCCGTTCCTACCCGACGCATAATAGAAAATTCAAGAAAAATAGCAAAAAAATTGAAAGAGTTTAAAAATACAGTTATGGATTCATTTCAAGCAAAAATAGGTTGGAAAATGATGAAATAGAGAGAAAATAAAAGTTATCGTTCCGTTCCGTTCCTACCCGACACGAAATAGAAAATTCCAGAACAATAGCAAAAAAATTCAAAAATACCATTACGGGTACATTTCAAGCCAAAAGAGGTCGGAAAAGGCCGAGAAAAGAGAAAATAAAAATTATCGTTCCGTTTCGTTACAACCCGGCACTAAATAAAAAATTCAGAAAATTAAAAAATACCATAATGGATTCATTTCGAGCCAAAATAGGTCGGAAAAGGCCGAGAAAAACTGAAAATAAAAATTATCGTTCCGTTTCGTTCCTACCAGGAACTAAATAGAAAATTCAAACAAAATAGCAAAAAAATTCAAAAAATTAAAAAATACCATTATGGCTTCATTTCAATCCAAAATAGGCCGGAAAAGGCCAAGAAAAACAGAAAATAAAAATTATTATTCTGTTTCGTTCCAACCCGGTGCTAAATCTGAAATTCAAAAAAAATAGCAAAAAAATTAAAAAAATTAAAAAATACCATTATGGATTCATTTCAAGCCAAAATAAGTTGGAAAAGGATGAGATAGAGAGAAAATAAAAATTATCGTTTCATTCCGTTCCTTCCCGACACGAAATAGAAAATTCCAAAACAATAACAAAAAAATTCAAAAAATTAAAGAATACCATTACGGATTCATTTCATGCCAAAATAGGTCGGAAAAGGCCGAGAAAAACAGAAAATCAAAATTATCGTTCCGTTTCGTTCCTACCAGGCACTAAATAGAAAATTCAAACAAAACAGCAAAAAAATTCAAAAAATTAAAAAATACAATTATGGCTTCATTTCAATACAAAATAGGTCGAAAAAGGCCGAGAAAAACAGAAAATAAAAATTACCATCCGGTTCGTTCCATCCTGGCACTATATAGAAAATTCAAAAAAAATTGCAAAAAAATTAAAAAATACTGTTATGGATTCATTTCAAGCCAAAATAGATTGGAAAAGGATGAGATAGAGAGAAAATAAAAGTTATCGTTTCGTTTCTTTCCTACCCGACACGAAATAGAAAATTCTAAAACAATAGCATAGAAATTCAAAAAATTAAAGAATACCATTACGGGTTCATTTCAAGACAAAATAGGTCGGAAAAGGCCGAGAAAAACATAAAATAAAAATTACCATCCGTTTCGTTCCATCCTGGCACTACATAGAAAATTCAAAAAAAAATAGCAAAAAAATTAAAAAAAATTAAAAAATACTGTTATGGATTCATTTCAAGGCAAAATAGATTGGAAAACGATGAGATAGAGAGAAAATAAAAGTTATCGTTCCATTCCATTTCTACCCGACACGAAATAGAAAATTCTAAAACAATAGCGAAAAAATTCAAAAAATTAAAGAATACCATTACGGGTTCATTTCAAGCAAAAATAGGTCGGAAAAGGCCGAGAAAAACAGAAAATAAAAATTACCATCCGTTTCGTTCCATCCTGGCACTATATAGAAAACTCAAAAAAAATAGCAAAAAAATTCAAAAAATCAAAAAATACTGTTATGGATTCATTTCAAGCCAAAATAGATTGGAAAAGGATGAGATAGAGAGAAAATAAAAATTATCGTTTTGTTCCGTTCCTACCCGACACGAAATAGAAAATTCCAAAACAATAGCAAAAAAATTCAAAAAATTAAAAAATACAACTATGGCTTCATTTCAATCAAAAATATGTCGGAAAAGGCTGAGAAAAACAGAAAAGGAAAATTATCGTTCCGTTTCGTTCCTACCCGGCGCTAAATACGAAATTCAAAGAAAATAGCAAAAAAATTAAAAAATACCATTATGGATTCATTTCAAGCCAAAATAAGTTGGAAAAGGATGAGAAAGAGAGAAAATAAAAATTTTAATTCCGTTCCGTTCCTACCCGACGCATAATAGAAAATTCAAGAAAAATAGCAAAAAAATTGAAAGAGTTTAAAAATACAGTTATGGATTCATTTCAAGCAAAAATAGGTTGGAAAATGATGAAATAGAGAGAAAATAAAAGTTATCGTTCCGTTCCGTTCCTACCCGACACGAAATAGAAAATTCCAGAACAATAGCAAAAAAATTCAAAAATACCATTACGGGTACATTTCAAGCCAAAAGAGGTCGGAAAAGGCCGAGAAAAGAGAAAATAAAAATTATCGTTCCGTTTCGTTACAGCCCGGCACTAAATAAAAAATTCAGAAAATTAAAAAATACCATAATGGATTCATTTCGAGCCAAAATAGGTCGGAAAAGGCCGAGAAAAACTGAAAATAAAAATTATCGTTCCGTTTCGTTCCTACCAGGAACTAAATAGAAAATTCAAACAAAATAGCAAAAAAATTCAAAAAATTAAAAAATACCATTATGGCTTCATTTCAATCCAAAATAGGTCGGAAAAGGCCAAGAAAAACAGAAAATAAAAATTATTATTCTGTTTCGTTCCAACCCGGTGCTAAATCTGAAATTCAAAAAAAATAGCAAAAAAATTAAAAAAATTAAAAAATACCATTATGGATTCATTTCAAGCCAAAATAAGTTGGAAAAGGATGAGATAGAGAGAAAATAAAAATTATCGTTTCATTCCGTTCCTTCCCGACACGAAATAGAAAATTCCAAAACAATAACAAAAAAATTCAAAAAATTAAAGAATACCATTACGGATTCATTTCATGCCAAAATAGGTCGGAAAAGGCCGAGAAAAACAGAAAATCAAAATTATCGTTCCGTTTCGTTCCTACCAGGCACTAAATAGAAAATTCAAACAAAACAGCAAAAAAATTCAAAAAATTAAAAAATACAATTATGGCTTCATTTCAATACAAAATAGGTCGAAAAAGGCCGAGAAAAACAGAAAATAAAAATTACCATCCGGTTCGTTCCATCCTGGCACTATATAGAAAATTCAAAAAAAATTGCAAAAAAATTAAAAAATACTGTTAAGGATTCATTTCAAGCCAAAATAGATTGGAAAAGGATGAGATAGAGAGAAAATAAAAGTTATCGTTTCGTTTCTTTCCTACCCGACACGAAATAGAAAATTCTAAAACAATAGCATAGAAATTCAAAAAATTAAAGAATACCATTACGGGTTCATTTCAAGACAAAATAGGTCGGAAAAGGCCGAGAAAAACATAAAATAAAAATTACCATCCGTTTCGTTCCATCCTGGCACTACATAGAAAATTCAAAGAAAATAGCAAAAAAATTAAAAAATACCATTATGGATTCATTTCAAGCCAAAATAAGTTGGAAAAGGATGAGAAAGAGAGAAAATAAAAATTTTAATTCCGTTCCGTTCCTACCCGACGCATAATAGAAAATTCAAGAAAAATAACAAAAAAATTGAAAGAGTTTAAAAATACAGTTATGGATTCATTTCAAGCAAAAATAGGTTGGAAAATGATGAAATAGAGAGAAAATAAAAGTTATCGTTCCGTTCCGTTCCTACCCGACACGAAATAGAAAATTCCAGAACAATAGCAAAAAAATTCAAAAATACCATTACGGGTACATTTCAAGCCAAAAGAGGTCGGAAAAGGCCGAGAAAAGAGAAAATAAAAATTATCGTTCCGTTTCGTTACAGCTCGGCACTAAATAAAAAATTCAGAAAATTAAAAAATACCATAATGGATTCATTTCGAGCCAAAATAGGTCGGTAAAGGCCGAGAAAAACTGAAAATAAAAATTATCGTTCCTTTTCGTTCCTACCAGGAACTAAATAGAAAATTCAAAAAAAATAGCAAAAAAATTCAAAAAATTAAAAAATACAATTATGGCTTCATTTCAATCCAAAATAGGTCGGAAAAGGCCAAGAAAAACAGAAACTAAAAATTATTATTCTGTTTCGTTCCAACCCGGCGCTAAATCTGAAATTCAAAAAAAAATAGCAAAAAAATTGAAAAAATTAAAAAATACCATTATGGATTCATTTCAAGCCAAAATAAGTTGGAAAAGGATGAGATAGAGAGAAAATAAAAATTATCGTTTCGTTCTGTTCCTTCCCGACACGAAATAGAAAATTCCTAAACAATAACAAAAAAATTCAAAAAATTAAAGAATACCATTACGGATTCATTTAATGCCAAAATAGGTCGGAAAAGGCCGAGAAAAACAGAAAATCAAAATTATCGTTCCGTTTCGTTCCTACCAGGCACTAAATAGAAAATTCAAACAAAACCGCAAAAAAATTCAAAAAATTAAAAAATACAATTCTGGCTTCATTTCAATACAAAATAGGTCGAAAAAGGCCGAGAAAAACAGAAAATAAAAATTACCATCCGTTTCGTTCCATCCTGGCACTATATAGAAAATTCAAAAAAAATAGCAAAAAAATTAAAAAATACTGTTATGGATTCATTTCAAACCGAAATAGGTCGGAAAAGGCCGAGAAAAACAGCAAATAAAAATTACCATCCGTTTCGTTCCATCCTGGCACTATATAGAAAATTCAAAAAAAAATAGCAAAAAAATTCAAAAAATTAAAAAATACTGTTATGGATTCATTTCAAGCCAAAATAGATTGGAAAAGGATGAGATAGAGAGAAAATAAAAATTATCGTTTTGTTCCGTTCCTACCCGACACGAAATAGAAAATTCCAAAACAATAGCAAAAAAATTCAAAAAATTAAAAAATACAACTATGGCTTCATTTCAATCAAAAATATGTCGGAAAAGGCTGAGAAAAACAGAAAATGAAAATTATCGTTCCGTTTCGTTCCTACCCGGCGCTAAATACGAAATTCAAAGAAAATAGCAAAAAAATTAAAAAATACCATTATGGATTCATTTCAAGCCAAAATAAGTTGGAAAAGGATGAGAAAGAGAGAAAATAAAAATTTTAATTCCGTTCCGTTCCTACCCGACGCATAATAGAAAATTCAAGAAAAATAGCAAAAAAATTGAAAGAGTTTAAAAATACAGTTATGGATTCATTTCAAGCAAAAATAGGTTGGAAAATGATGAAATAGAGAGAAAATAAAAGTTATCGTTCCGTTCCGTTCCTACCCGACACGAAATAGAAAATTCCAGAACAATAGCAAAAAAATTCAAAAATACCATTACAGGTACATTTCAAGCCAAAAGAGGTCGGAAAAGGCCGAGAAAAGAGAAAATAAAAATTATCGTTCCGTTTCGTTACAGCCCGGCACTAAATAAAAAATTCAGAAAATTAAAAAATACCATAATGGATTCATTTCGAGCCAAAATAGGTCGGAAAAGGCCGAGAAAAACTGAAAATAAAAATTATCGTTCCTTTTCGTTCCTACCAGGAACTAAATAGAAAATTCAAACAAAATAGCAAAAAAATTCAAAAAATTAAAAAATACAATTATGGCTTCATTTCAATCCAAAATAGGACGGAAAAGGCCAAGAAAAACAGAAAATAAAAATTATTATTCTGTTTCGTTCCAACCCGGTGCTAAATCTGAAATTCAAAAAAAATAGCAAAAAAATTAAAAAAATTAAAAAATACCATTATGGATTCATTTCAAGCCAAAATAAGTTGGAAAAGGATGAGATAGAGAGAAAATAAAAATTATCGTTTCGTTCTGTTCCTTCCCGACACGAAATAGAAAATTCCAAAACAATAACAAAAAAATTCAAAAAATTAAAGAATACCATTACGGATTCATTTCATGCCAAAATAGGTCGGAAAAGGCCGAGAAAAACAGAAAATCAAAATTATCGTTCCGTTTCGTTTCTACCAGGCACTAAATAGAAAATTCAAACAAAACAGCAAAAAAATTCAAAAAATTAAAAAATACAATTATGGCTTCATTTCAATACAAAATAGGTCGAAAAAGGCCGAGAAAAACAGAAAATAAAAATTACCATCCGTTTCGTTCCATCCTGGCACTATATAGAAAATTCAAAAAAAATTGCAAAAAAATTAAAAAATACTGTTATGGATTCATTTCAAGCCAAAATAGATTGGAAAAGGATGAGATAGAGAGAAAATAAAAGTTATCGTTCCGTTTCTTTCCTACCCGACACGAAATAGAAAATTCTAAAACAATAGCATAGAAATTCAAAAAATTAAAGAATACCATTACGGGTTCATTTCAAGACAAAATAGGTCGGAAAAGGCCGAGAAAAACAGAAAATAAAAATTACCATCCGTTTCGTTCCATCCTGGCACTACATAGAAAATTCAAAAAAAAATAGCAAAAAAATTAAAAAAAATTAAAAAATACTGTTATGGATTCATTTCAAGCCAAAATAGATTGGAAAACGATGAGATAGAGAGAAAATAAAAGTTATCGTTCCATTCCATTTCTACCCGACACGAAATAGAAAATTCTAAAACAATAGCGAAAAAATTCAAAAAATTAAAGAATACCATTACGGGTTCATTTCAAGCAAAAATAGGTCGGAAAAGGCCGAGAAAAACAGAAAATAAAAATTACCATCCGTTTCGTTCCATCCTGGCACTATATAGAAAACTCAAAAAAAATAGCAAAAAAATTCAAAAAATTAAAAAATACTGTTATGGATTCATTTCAAGCCAAAATAGATTGGAAAAGGATGAGATAGAGAGAAAATAAAAATTATCGTTTTGTTCCGTTCCTACCCGACACGAAATAGAAAATTCCAAAACAATAGCAAAAAAATTCAAAAAATTAAAAAATACAACTATGGCTTCATTTCAATCAAAAATATGTCGGAAAAGGCTGAGAAAAACAGAAAACGAAAATTATCGTTCCGTTTCGTTCCTACCCGGCGCTAAATACGAAATTCAAAGAAAATAGCAAAAAAATTAAAAAATACCATTATGGATTCATTTCAAGCCAAAATAAGTTGGAAAAGGATGAGAAAGAGAGAAAATAAAAATTTTAATTCCGTTCCGTTCCTACCCGACGCATAATAGAAAATTCAAGAAAAATAGCAAAAAAATTGAAAGAGTTTAAAAATACAGTTATGGATTCATTTCAAGCAAAAATAGGTTGGAAAATGATGAAATAGAGAGAAAATAAAAGTTATCGTTCCGTTCCGTTCCTACCCGACACGAAATAGAAAATTCCAGAACAATAGCAAAAAAATTCAAAAATACCATTACGGGTACATTTCAAGCCAAAAGAGGTCGGAAAAGGCAGAGAAAAGAGAAAATAAAAATTATCGTTCCGTTTCGTTACAGCCCGGCACTAAATAAAAAATTCAGAAAATTAAAAAATACCATAATGGATTCATTTCGAGCCAAAATAGGTCGGTAAAGGCCGAGAAAAACTGAAAATAAAAATTATCGTTCCTTTTCGTTCCTACCAGGAACTAAATAGAAAATTCAAACAAAATAGCAAAAAAATTCAAAAAATTAAAAAATACAATTATGGCTTCATTTCAATCCAAAATAGGTCGGAAAAGGCCAAGAAAAACAGAAAATAAAAATTATTATTCTGTTTCGTTCCAACCCGGCGCTAAATCTGAAATTCAAAAAAAAATAGCAAAAAAATTGAAAAAATTAAAAAATACCATTATGGATTCATTTCAAGCCAAAATAAGTTGGAAAAGGATGAGATAGAGAGAAAATAAAAATTATCGTTTCGTTCTGTTCCTTCCCGACACGAAATAGAAAATTCCAAAACAATAACAAAAAAATTCAAAAAATTAAAGAATACCATTACGGATTCATTTAATCCCAAAATAGGTCAGAAAAGGCCGAGAAAAACAGAAAATCAAAATTATCGTTCCGTTTCGTTCCTACCAGGCACTAAATAGAAAATTCAAACAGCAAAAAAATTCAAAAAATTAAAAAATACAATTATGGCTTCATTTCAATACAAAATAGGTCGAAAAAGGCCGAGAAAAACAGAAAATAAAAATTACCATCCGTTTCGTTCCATCCTGGCACTATATAGAAAATTCAAAAAAAATTGCAAAAAAATTAAAAAATACTGTTATGGATTCATTTCAAGCCAAAATAGATTGGAAAAGGATGAGATAGAGAGAAAATAAAAGTTATCGTTCCGTTTCTTTCCTACCCGACACGAAATAGAAAATTCTAAAACAATAGCATAGAAATTCAAAAAATTAAAGAATACCATTACGGGTTCATTTCAAGACAAAACAGGTCGGAAAAGGCCGAGAAAAACAGAAAATAAAAATTACCATCCGTTTCGTTCCATCCTGGCACTACATAGAAAATTCAAAAAAAAATAGCAAAAAAATTAAAAAAAATTAAAAAATACTGTTATGGATTCATTTCAAGCCAAAATAGATTGGAAAACGATGAGATAGAGAGAAAATAAAAGTTATCGTTCCATTCCATTTCTACCCGACACGAAATAGAAAATTCTAAAACAATAGCGAAAAAATTCAAAAAATTAAAGAATACCATTACGGGTTCATTTCAAGCAAAAATAGGTCGGAAAAGGCCGAGAAAAACAGAAAATAAAAATTACCATCCGTTTCGTTCCATCCTGGCACTATATAGAAAACTCAAAAAAAATAGCAAAAAAATTCAAAAAATTAAAAAATACTGTTATGGATTCATTTCAAGCCAAAATAGATTGGAAAAGGATGAGATAGAGAGAAAATAAAAATTATCGTTTTGTTCCGTTCCTACCCGACACGAAATAGAAAATTCCAAAACAATAGCAAAAAAATTCAAAAAATTAAAAAATACAACTATGGCTTCATTTCAATCAAAAATATGTCGGAAAAGGCTGAGAAAAACAGAAAACGAAAATTATCGTTCCGTTTCGTTCCTACCCGGCGCTAAATACGAAATTCAAAGAAAATAGCAAAAAAATTAAAAAATACCATTATGGATTCATTTCAAGCCAAAATAAGTTGGAAAAGGATGAGAAAGAGAGAAAATAAAAATTTTAATTCCGTTCCGTTCCTACCCGACGCATAATAGAAAATTCAAGAAAAATAGCAAAAAAATTGAAAGAGTTTAAAAATACAGTTATGGATTCATTTCAAGCAAAAATAGGTTGGAAAATGATGAAATAGAGAGAAAATAAAAGTTATCGTTCCGTTCCGTTCCTACCCGACACGAAATAGAAAATTCCAGAACAATAGCAAAAAAATTCAAAAATACCATTACGGGTACATTTCAAGCCAAAAGAGGTCGGAAAAGGCAGAGAAAAGAGAAAATAAAAATTATCGTTCCGTTTCGTTACAGCCCGGCACTAAATAAAAAATTCAGAAAATTAAAAAATACCATAATGGATTCATTTCGAGCCAAAATAGGTCGGTAAAGGCCGAGAAAAACTGAAAATAAAAATTATCGTTCCTTTTCGTTCCTACCAGGAACTAAATAGAAAATTCAAACAAAATAGCAAAAAAATTCAAAAAATTAAAAAATACAATTATGGCTTCATTTCAATCCAAAATAGGTCGGAAAAGGCCAAGAAAAACAGAAAATAAAAATTATTATTCTGTTTCGTTCCAACCCGGCGCTAAATCTGAAATTCAAAAAAAAATAGCAAAAAAATTGAAAAAATTAAAAAATACCATTATGGATTCATTTCAAGCCAAAATAAGTTGGAAAAGGATGAGATAGAGAGAAAATAAAAATTATCGTTTCGTTCTGTTCCTTCCCGACACGAAATAGAAAATTCCAAAACAATAACAAAAAAATTCAAAAAATTAAAGAATACCATTACGGATTCATTTAATCCCAAAATAGGTCAGAAAAGGCCGAGAAAAACAGAAAATCAAAATTATCGTTCCGTTTCGTTCCTACCAGGCACTAAATAGAAAATTCAAACAGCAAAAAAATTCAAAAAATTAAAAAATACAATTATGGCTTCATTTCAATACAAAATAGGTCGAAAAAGGCCGAGAAAAACAGAAAATAAAAATTACCATCCGTTTCGTTCCATCCTGGCACTATATAGAAAATTCAAAAAAAATTGCAAAAAAATTAAAAAATACTGTTATGGATTCATTTCAAGCCAAAATAGATTGGAAAAGGATGAGATAGAGTGAAAATAAAAGTTATCGTTCCGTTTCTTTCCTACCCGACACGAAATAGAAAATTCTAAAACAATAGCATAGAAATTCAAAAAATTAAAGAATACCATTACGGGTTCATTTCAAGACAAAATAGGTCGGAAAAGGCCGAGAAAAACAGAAAATAAAAATTACCATCCGTTTCGTTCCATCCTGGCACTACATAGAAAATTCAAAAAAAAATAGCAAAAAAATTAAAAAAAATTAAAAAATACTGTTATGGATTCATTTCAAGCCAAAATAGATTGGAAAACGATGAGATAGAGAGAAAATAAAAGTTATCGTTCCATTCCATTTCTACCCGACACGAAATAGAAAATTCTAAAACAATAGCGAAAAAATTCAAAAAATTAAAGAATACCATTACGGGTTCATTTCAAGCAAAAATAGGTCGGAAAAGGCCGAGAAAAACAGAAAATAAAAATTACCATCCGTTTCGTTCCATCCTGGCACTATATAGAAAACTCAAAAAAAATAGCAAAAAAATTCAAAAAATTAAAAAATACTGTTATGGATTCATTTCAAGCCAAAATAGATTGGAAAAGGATGAGATAGAGAGAAAATAAAAATTATCGTTTTGTTCCGTTCCTACCCGACACGAAATAGAAAATTCCAAAACAATAGCAAAAAAATTCAAAAAATTAAAAAATACAACTATGGCTTCATTTCAATCAAAAATATGTCGGAAAAGGCTGAGAAAAACAGAAAACGAAAATTATCGTTCCGTTTCGTTCCTACCCGGCGCTAAATACGAAATTCAAAGAAAATAGCAAAAAAATTAAAAAATACCATTATGGATTCATTTCAAGCCAAAATAAGTTGGAAAAGGATGAGAAAGAGAGAAAATAAAAATTTTAATTCCGTTCCGTTCCTACCCGACGCATAATAGAAAATTCAAGAAAAATAGCAAAAAAATTGAAAGATTTTAAAAATACAGTTATGGATTCATTTCAAGCAAAAATAGGTTGGAAAATGATGAAATAGAGAGAAAATAAAAGTTATCGTTCCGTTCCGTTCCTACCCGACACGAAATAGAAAATTCCAGAACAATAGCAAAAAAATTCAAAAATACCATTACGGGTACATTTCAAGCCAAAAGAGGTCGGAAAAGGCCGAGAAAAGAGAAAATAAAAATTATCGTTCCGTTTCGTTACAGCCCGGCACTAAATAAAAAATTCAGAAAATTCAAAAATACCATTACGGGTACATTTCAAGCCAAAAGAGGTCGGAAAAGGCCGAGAAAAGAGAAAATAAAAATTATCGTTCCGTTTCGTTCCTACCAGGCACTAAATAGAAAATTCAAACAAAACAGCAAAAAAATTCAAAAAATTAAAAAATACAATTATGGCTTCATTTCAATACAAAATAGGTCGAAAAAGGCCAAGAAAAACAGAAAATAAAAATTACCATCCGTTTCGTTCCATCCTGGCACTATATAGAAAATTCAAAAAAAATTGCAAAAAAATTAAAAAATACTGTTATGGATTCATTTCAAGCCAAAATAGATTGGAAAAGGATGAGATAGAGAGAAAATAAAAGTTATCGTTCCGTTTCTTTCCTACCCGACACGAAATAGAAAATTCTAAAACAATAGCATAGAAATTCAAAAAATTAAAGAATACCATTACGGGTTCATTTCAAGACAAAATAGGTCGGAAAAGGCCGAGAAAAACAGAAAATAAAAATTACCATCCGTTTCGTTCCATCCTGGCACTATATAGAAAATTCAAAAAAAAATAGCAAAAAAATTAAAAAAAATTAAAAAATACTGTTATGGATTCATTTCAAGCCAAAATAGATTGGAAAACGATGAGATAGAGAGAAAATAAAAGTTATCGTTCCATTCCATTCCTACCCGACACGAAATAGAAAATTCTAAAACAATAGCGAAAAAATTCAAAAAATTAAAGAATACCATTACGGGTTCATTTCAAGCAAAAATAGGTCGGAAAAGGCCGAGAAAAACAGAAAATAAAAATTACCATCCGTTTCGTTCCATCCTGGCACTATATAGAAAACTAAAAAAAAATAGCAAAAAAATTAAAAAAATTAAAAAATACTGTTATGGATTCATTTCAAGCCAAAATAGATTGGAAAAGGATGAGATAGAGAGAAAATAAAAATTATCGTTTTGTTCCGTTCCTACCCGACACGAAATAGAAAATTCCAAAACAATAGCAAAAAAATTCAAAAAATTAAAAAATACAATTATGGCTTCATTTCAATCAAAAATATGTCGGAAAAGGCTGAGAAAAACAGAAAATGAAAATTATCGTTCCGTTTCGTTCCTACCCGGCGCTAAATACGAAATTCAAAGAAAATAGCAAAAAAATTAAAAAATACCATTATGGATTCATTTCAAGCCAAAATAAGTTGGAAAAGGATGAGAAAGAGAGAAAATAAAAATTTTAATTCCGTTCCGTTCCTACCCGACGCATAATAGAAAATTCAAGAAAAATAGCAAAAAAATTGAAAGAGTTTAAAAATACGGTTATGGATTCATTTCAAGCAAAAATAGGTTGGAAAATGTTGAAATAGAGAGAAAATAAAAGTTATCATTCCGTTCCGTTCCTACCCGACACGAAATAGAAAATTCCAGAACAATAGCAAAAAAATTCAAACATACCATTACGGGTACATTTCAAGCCAAAAGAGGTCGGAAAAGGCCGAGAAAAGAGAAAATAAAAATTGTCGTTCCGTTTCGTTACAGCCCGGCACTAAATAAAAAATTCAGAAAATTAAAAAATACCATAATGGATTCATTTCGAGCCAAAATAGGTCGGAAAAGGCCGAGAAAAACTGAAAATAAAAATTATCGTTCCGTTTCGTTCCTACCAGGAACTAAATAGAAAATTCAAACAAAATAGCAAAAAAATTCAAAAAATTAAAAAATACAATTATGGCTTCACTTCAATCCAAAATAGGACGGAAAAGGCCAAGAAAAACAGAAAATAAAAATTATTATTCTGTTTCGTTCCAACCCGGTGCTAAATCTGAAATTCAAAAAAAATAGCAAAAAAATTAAAAAAATTAAAAAATACCATTATGGATTCATTTCAAGCCAAAATAAGTTGGAAAAGGATGAGATAGAGAGAAAATAAAAATTATCGTTTCGTTCTGTTCCTTCCCGACACGAAATAGAAAATTCCAAAACAATAACAAAAAAATTCAAAAAATTAAAGAATACCCTTACGGATTCATTTCATGCCAAAATAGGTCGGATAAAGGCCGAGAAAAACAGAAAATCAAAATTATCGTTCCGTTTCGTTCCTACCAGGCACTAAATAGAAAATTCAAACAAAACAGCAAAAAAATTCAAAAAATTAAAAAATACAATTATGGCTTCATTTCAATACAAAATAGGTCGAAAAAGGCCGAAAAAAACAGAAAATAAAAATTACCATCCGTTTCGTTCCATCCTGGCACTATATAGAAAATTCAAAAAAAATTGCAAAAAAATTAAAAAATACTGTTATGGATTCATTTCAAGCCAAAATAAGTTGGAAAAGGATGAGATAGAGAGAAAATAAAAATTATCGTTTCGTTCTGTTCCTTCCCGACACGAAATAGAAAATTCCAAAACAATAACAAAAAAATTCAAAAAATTAAAGAATACCATTACGGATTCATTTAATCCCAAAATAGGTCAGAAAAGGCCGAGAAAAACAGAAAATCAAAATTATCGTTCCGTTTCGTTCCTACCAGGCACTAAATAGAAAATTCAAACAGCAAAAAAATTCAAAAAATTAAAAAATACAATTATGGCTTCATTTCAATACAAAATAGGTCGAAAAAGGCCGAGAAAAACAGAAAATAAAAATTACCATCCGTTTCGTTCCATCCTGGCACTATATAGAAAATTCAAAAAAAATTGCAAAAAAATTAAAAAATACTGTTATGGATTCATTTCAAGCCAAAATAGATTGGAAAAGGATGAGATAGAGAGAAAATAAAAGTTATCGTTCCGTTTCTTTCCTACCCGACACGAAATAGAAAATTCTAAAACAATAGCATAGAAATTCAAAAAATTAAAGAATACCATTACGGGTTCATTTCAAGACAAAATAGGTCGGAAAAGGCCGAGAAAAACAGAAAATAAAAATTACCATCCGTTTCGTTCCATCCTGGCACTATATAGAAAATTCAAAAAAAAATAGCAAAAAAATTAAAAAAAATTAAAAAATACTGTTATGGATTCATTTCAAGCCAAAATAGATTGGAAAACGATGAGATAGAGAGAAAATAAAAGTTATCGTTCCATTCCATTCCTACCCGACACGAAATAGAAAATTCTAAAACAATAGCGAAAAAATTCAAAAAATTAAAGAATACCATTACGGGTTCATTTCAAGCAAAAATAGGTCGGAAAAGGCCGAGAAAAACAGAAAATAAAAATTACCATCCGTTTCGTTCCATCCTGGCACTATATAGAAAACTCAAAAAAAATAGCAAAAAAATTAAAAAAATTAAAAAATACTGTTATGGATTCATTTCAAGCCAAAATAGATTGGAAAAGGATGAGATAGAGAGAAAATAAAAATTATCGTTTTGTTCCGTTCCTACCCGACACGAAATAGAAAATTCCAAAACAATAGCAAAAAAATTAAAAAAATTAAAAAATACAATTATGGCTTCATTTCAATCAAAAATATGTCGGAAAAGGCTGAGAAAAACAGAAAATGAAAATTATCGTTCCGTTTCGTTCCTACCCGGCGCTAAATACGAAATTCAAAGAAAATAGCAAAAAAATTAAAAAATACCATTATGGATTCATTTCTAGCCAAAATAAGTTGGAAAAGGATGAGAAAGAGAGAAAATAAAAATTTTAATTCCGTTCCGTTCCTACCCGACGCATAATAGAAAATTCAAGAAAAATAGCAAAAAAATTCAAAGAGTTTAAAAATACGGTTATGGATTTATTTCAAGCAAAAATAGGTTGGAAAATGATGAAATAGAGAGAAAATAAAAGTTATCGTTCCGTTCCGTTCCTACCCGACACGAAATAGAAAATTCCAGAACAATAGCAAAAAAATTCAAAAATACCATTACGGGTACATTTCAAGCCAAAAGAGGTCGGAAAAGGCCGAGAAAAGAGAAAATAAAAATTATCGTTCCGTTTCGTTCCTACCAGGCACTAAATAGAAAATTCAAACAAAACAGCAAAAAAATTCAAAAAATTAAAAAATACAATTATGGCTTCATTTCAATACAAAATAGGTCGAAAAAGGCCAAGAAAAACAGAAAATAAAAATTACCATCCGTTTCGTTCCATCCTGGCACTATATAGAAAATTCAAAAAAAATTGCAAAAAAATTAAAAAATACTGTTATGGATTCATTTCAAGCCAAAATAGATTGGAAAAGGATGAGATAGAGAGAAAATAAAAGTTATCGTTCCGTTTCTTTCCTACCCGACACGAAATAGAAAATTCTAAAACAATAGCATAGAAATTCAAAAAATTAAAGAATACCATTACGGGTTCATTTCAAGACAAAATAGGTCGGAAAAGGCCGAGAAAAACAGAAAATAAAAATTACCATCCGTTTCGTTCCATCCTGGCACTATATAGAAAATTCAAAAAAAAATAGCAAAAAAATTAAAAAAAATTAAAAAATACTGTTATGGATTCATTTCAAGCCAAAATAGATTGGAAAACGATGAGATAGAGAGAAAATAAAAGTTATCGTTCCATTCCATTCCTACCCGACACGAAATAGAAAATTCTAAAACAATAGCGAAAAAATTCAAAAAATTAAAGAATACCATTACGGGTTCATTTCAAGCAAAAATAGGTCGGAAAAGGCCGAGAAAAACAGAAAATAAAAATTACCATCCGTTTCGTTCCATCCTGGCACTATATAGAAAACTAAAAAAAAATAGCAAAAAAATTAAAAAAATTAAAAAATACTGTTATGGATTCATTTCAAGCCAAAATAGATTGGAAAAGGATGAGATAGAGAGAAAATAAAAATTATCGTTTTGTTCCGTTCCTACCCGACACGAAATAGAAAATTCCAAAACAATAGCAAAAAAATTCAAAAAATTAAAAAATACAATTATGGCTTCATTTCAATCAAAAATATGTCGGAAAAGGCTGAGAAAAACAGAAAATGAAAATTATCGTTCCGTTTCGTTCCTACCCGGCGCTAAATACGAAATTCAAAGAAAATAGCAAAAAAATAAAAAAATACCATTATGGATTCATTTCAAGCCAAAATAAGTTGGAAAAGGATGAGAAAGAGAGAAAATAAAAATTTTAATTCCGTTCCGTTCCTACCCGACGCATAATAGAAAATTCAAGAAAAATAGCAAAAAAATTGAAAGAGTTTAAAAATACGGTTATGGATTCATTTCAAGCAAAAATAGGTTGGAAAATGATGAAATAGAGAGAAAATAAAAGTTATCATTCCGTTCCGTTCCTACCCGACACGAAATAGAAAATTCCAGAACAATAGCAAAAAAATTCAAACATACCATTACGGGTACATTTCAAGCCAAAAGAGGTCGGAAAAGGCCGAGAAAAGAGAAAATAAAAATTGTCGTTCCGTTTCGTTACAGCCCGGCACTAAATAAAAAATTCAGAAAATTAAAAAATACCATAATGGATTCATTTCGAGCCAAAATAGGTCGGAAAAGGCCGAGAAAAACTGAAAATAAAAATTATCGTTCCGTTTCGTTCCTACCAGGAACTAAATAGAAAATTCAAACAAAATAGCAAAAAAATTCAAAAAATTAAAAAATACAATTATGGCTTCACTTCAATCCAAAATAGGACGGAAAAGGCCAAGAAAAACAGAAAATAAAAATTATTATTCTGTTTCGTTCCAACCCGGTGCTAAATCTGAAATTCAAAAAAAATAGCAAAAAAATTAAAAAAATTAAAAAATACCATTATGGATTCATTTCAAGCCAAAATAAGTTGGAAAAGGATGAGATAGAGAGAAAATAAAAATTATCGTTTCGTTCTGTTCCTTCCCGACACGAAATAGAAAATTCCAAAACAATAACAAAAAAATTCAAAAAATTAAAGAATACCATTACGGATTCATTTCATGCCAAAATAGGTCGGATAAAGGCCGAGAAAAACAGAAAATCAAAATTATCGTTCCGTTTCGTTCCTACCAGGCACTAAATAGAAAATTCAAACAAAACAGCAAAAAAATTCAAAAAATTAAAAAATACAATTATGGCTTCATTTCAATACAAAATAGGTCGAAAAAGGCCGAGAAAAACAGAAAATAAAAATTACCATCCGTTTCGTTCCATCCTGGCACTATATAGAAAATTCAAAAAAAATTGCAAAAAAATTAAAAAATACTGTTATGGATTCATTTCAAGCCAAAATAGATTGGAAAAGGATGAGATAGAGAGAAAATAAAAGTTATCGTTCCGTTTCTTTCCTACCCGACACGAAATAGAAAATTCTAAAACAATAGCATAGAAATTCAAAAAATTAAAGAATACCATTACGGGTTCATTTCAAGACAAAATAGGTCGGAAAAGGCCGAGAAAAACAGAAAATAAAAATTACCATCCGTTTCGTTCCATCCTGGCACTATATAGAAAATTCAAAAAAAAATAGCAAAAAAATTAAAAAAAATTAAAAAATACTGTTATGGATTCATTTCAAGCCAAAATAGATTGGAAAACGATGAGATAGAGAGAAAATAAAAGTTATCGTTCCATTCCATTCCTACCCGACACGAAATAGAAAATTCTAAAACAATAGCGAAAAAATTCAAAAAATTAAAGAATACCATTACGGGTTCATTTCAAGCAAAAATAGGTCGGAAAAGGCCGAGAAAAACAGAAAATAAAAATTACCATCCGTTTCGTTCCATCCTGGCACTATATAGAAAACTCAAAAAAAATAGCAAAAAAATTAAAAAAATTAAAAAATACTGTTATGGATTCATTTCAAGCCAAAATAGATTGGAAAAGGATGAGATAGAGAGAAAATAAAAATTATCGTTTTGTTCCGTTCCTACCCGACACGAAATAGAAAATTCCAAAACAATAGCAAAAAAATTCGAAAAATTAAAAAATACAATTATGGCTTCATTTCAATCAAAAATATGTCGGAAAAGGCTGAGAAAAACAGAAAATGAAAATTATCGTTCCGTTTCCTTCCTACCCGGCGCTAAATACGAAATTCAAAGAAAATAGCAAAAAAATTAAAAAATACCATTATGGATTCATTTCAAGCCAAAATAAGTTGGAAAAGGATGAGAAAGAGAGAAAATAAAAATTTTAATTCCGTTCCGTTCCTACCCGACGCATAATAGAAAATTCAAGAAAAATAGCAAAAAAATTGAAAGAGTTTAAAAATACGGTTATGGATTCATTTCAAGCAAAAATAGGTTGGAAAATGATGAAATAGAGAGAAAATAAAAGTTATCGTTCCGTTCCGTTCCTACCCGACACGAAATAGAAAATTCCAGAACAATAGCAAAAAAATTCAAAAATACCATTACGGGTACATTTCAAGCCAAAAGAGGTCGGAAAAGGCCGAGAAAAGAGAAAATAAAAATTGTCGTTCCGTTTCGTTACAGCCCGGCACTAAATAAAAAATTCAGAAAATTAAAAAATACCATAATGGATTCATTTCGAGCCAAAATAGGTCGGAAAAGGCCGAGAAAAACTGAAAATAAAAATTATCGTTCCGTTTCGTTCCTACCAGGAACTAAATAGAAAATTCAAACAAAATAGCAAAAAAATTCAAAAAATTAAAAAATACAATTATGGCTTCATTTCAATCCAAAATAGGTCGGAAAAGGCTAAGAAAAACAGAAAATAAAAATTATTATTCTGTTTCGTTCCAACCCGGTGCTAAATCTGAAATTCAAAAAAAATAGCAAAAAAATTAAAAAAATTAAAAAATACCATTATGGATTCATTTCAAGCCAAAATAAGTTGGAAAAGGATGAGATAGAGAGAAAATAAAAATTATCGTTTCATTCCGTTCCTTCCCGACACGAAATAGAAAATTCCAAAACAATAACAAAAAAATTCAAAAAATTAAAGAATACCATTACGGATTCATTTCATGCCAAAATAGGTCGGAAAAGGCCGAGAAAAACAGAAAATCAAAATTATCGTTCCGTTTCGTTTCTACCAGGCACTAAATAGAAAATTCAAACAAAACAGCAAAAAAATTCAAAAAATTAAAAAATACAATTATGGCTTCATTTCAATACAAAATAGGTCGAAAAAGGCCGAGAAAAACAGAAAATAAAAATTACCATCCATTTCGTTCCATCCTGGCACTGTATAGAAAATTCAAAAAAAATAGCAAAAAAATTAAAAAATACTGTTATGGATTCATTTCAAGCCAAAATAGATTGGAAAAGGATGAGATAGAGAGAAAATAAAAGTTATCGTTCCGTTTCTTTCCTACCCGACACGAAATAGAAAATTCTAAAACAATAGCATAGAAATTCAAAAAATTAAAGAATACCATTACGGGTTCATTTCAAGACAAAATAGGCCGGAAAAGGCCGAGAAAAACAGAAAATAAAAATTACCATCCGTTTCGTTCCATCCTGGCACTATATAGAAAATTCAAAAAAAAATAGCAAAAAAATTAAAAAAAATTAAAAAATACTGTTATGGATTCATTTCAAGCCAAAATAGATTGGAAAACGATGAGATAGAGAGAAAATAAAAGTTATCGTTCCATTCCATTTCTACCCGACACGAAATAGAAAATTCTAAAACAATAGCGAAAAAATTCAAAAAATTAAAGAATACCATTACGGGTTCATTTCAAGCAAAAATAGGCCGGAAAAGGCCGAGAAAAACAGAAAATAAAAATTACCATCCGTTTCGTTCCATCCTGGCACTATATAGAAAACTCAAAAAAAATAGCAAAAAAATTAAAAAAATTAAAAAATACTGTTATGGATTCATTTCAAGCCAAAATAGATTGGAAAAGGATGAGATAGAGAGAAAATAAAAATTATCGTTTTGTTCCGTTCCTACCCGACACGAAATAGAAAATTCCAAAACAATAGCAAAAAAATTCAAAAAAATTAAAAAATACAATTATGGCTTCATTTCAATCAAAAATATGTCGGAAAAGGCTGAGAAAAACAGAAAATGAAAATTATCGTTCCGTTTCGTTCCTACCTGGCGCTAAATACGAAATTCAAAGAAAATAGCAAAAAAATTAAAAAATACCATTATGGATTCATTTCAAGCCAAAATAAGTTGGAAAAGGATGAGAAAGAGAGAAAATAAAAATTTTAATTCCGTTCCGTTCCTACCCGACGCATAATAGAAAATTCAAGAAAAATAGCAAAAAAATTCAAAGAGTTTAAAAATACGGTTATGGATTTATTTCAAGCAAAAATAGGTTGGAAAATGATGAAATAGAGAGAAAATAAAAGTTATCGTTCCGTTCCGTTCCTACCCGACACGAAATAGAAAATTCCAGAACAATAGCAAAAAAATTCAAAAATACCATTACGGGTACATTTCAAGCCAAAAGAGGTCGGAAAAGGCCGAGAAAAGAGAAAATAAAAATTATCGTTCCGTTTCGTTCCTACCAGGCACTAAATAGAAAATTCAAACAAAACAGCAAAAAAATTCAAAAAATTAAAAAATACAATTATGGCTTCATTTCAATACAAAATAGGTCGAAAAAGGCCAAGAAAAACAGAAAATAAAAATTACCATCCGTTTCGTTCCATCCTGGCACTATATAGAAAATTCAAAAAAAATTGCAAAAAAATTAAAAAATACTGTTATGGATTCATTTCAAGCCAAAATAGATTGGAAAAGGATGAGATAGAGAGAAAATAAAAGTTATCGTTCCGTTTCTTTCCTACCCGACACGAAATAGAAAATTCTAAAACAATAGCATAGAAATTCAAAAAATTAAAGAATACCATTACGGGTTCATTTCAAGACAAAATAGGCCGGAAAAGGCCGAGAAAAACAGAAAATAAAAATTACCATCCGTTTCGTTCCATCCTGGCACTATATAGAAAATTCAAAAAAAAATAGCAAAAAAATTAAAAAAAATTAAAAAATACTGTTATGGATTCATTTCAAGCCAAAATAGATTGGAAAACGATGAGATAGAGAGAAAATAAAAGTTATCGTTCCATTCCATTTCTACCCGACACGAAATAGAAAATGCTAAAACAATAGCGAAAAAATTCAAAAAATTAAAGAATACCATTACGGGTTCATTTCAAGCAAAAATAGGCCGGAAAAGGCCGAGAAAAACAGAAAATAAAAATTACCATCCGTTTCGTTCCATCCTGGCACTATATAGAAAACTCAAAAAAAATAGCAAAAAAATTAAAAAAATTAAAAAATACTGTTATGGATTCATTTCAAGCCAAAATAGATTGGAAAAGGATGAGATAGAGAGAAAATAAAAATTATCGTTTTGTTCCGTTCCTACCCGACACGAAATAGAAAATTCCAAAACAATAGCAAAAAAATTCAAAAAAATTAAAAAATACAATTATGGCTTCATTTCAATCAAAAATATGTCGGAAAAGGCTGAGAAAAACAGAAAATGAAAATTATCGTTCCGTTTCGTTCCTACCCGGCGCTAAATACGAAATTCAAAGAAAATAGCAAAAAAATTAAAAAATACCATTATGGATTCATTTCAAGCCAAAATAAGTTGGAAAAGGATGAGAAAGAGAGAAAATAAAAATTTTAATTCCGTTCCGTTCCTACCCGACGCATAATAGAAAATTCAAGAAAAATAGCAAAAAAATTCAAAGAGTTTAAAAATACGGTTATGGATTTATTTCAAGCAAAAATAGGTTGGAAAATGATGAAATAGAGAGAAAATAAAAGTTATCGTTCCGTTCCGTTCCTACCCGACACGAAATAGAAAATTCCAGAACAATAGCAAAAAAATTCAAAAATACCATTACGGGTACATTTCAAGCCAAAAGAGGTCGGAAAAGGCCGAGAAAAGAGAAAATAAAAATTATCGTTCCGTTTCGTTCCTACCAGGCACTAAATAGAAAATTCAAACAAAACAGCAAAAAAATTCAAAAAATTAAAAAATACAATTATGGCTTCATTTCAATACAAAATAGGTCGAAAAAGGCCAAGAAAAACAGAAAATAAAAATTACCATCCGTTTCGTTCCATCCTGGCACTATATAGAAAATTCAAAAAAAATTGCAAAAAAATTAAAAAATACTGTTATGGATTCATTTCAAGCCAAAATAGATTGGAAAAGGATGAGATAGAGAGAAAATAAAAGTTATCGTTCCGTTTCTTTCCTACCCGACACGAAATAGAAAATTCTAAAACAATAGCATAGAAATTCAAAAAATTAAAGAATACCATTACGGGTTCATTTCAAGACAAAATAGGTCGGAAAAGGCCGAGAAAAACAGAAAATAAAAATTACCATCCGTTTCGTTCCATCCTGGCACTATATAGAAAATTCAAAAAAAAATAGCAAAAAAATTAAAAAAAATTAAAAAATACTGTTATGGATTCATTTCAAGCCAAAATAGATTGGAAAACGATGAGATAGAGAGAAAATAAAAGTTATCGTTCCATTCCATTCCTACCCGACACGAAATAGAAAATTCTAAAACAATAGCGAAAAAATTCAAAAAATTAAAGAATACCATTACGGGTTCATTTCAAGCAAAAATAGGTCGGAAAAGGCCGAGAAAAACAGAAAATAAAAATTACCATCCGTTTCGTTCCATCCTGGCACTATATAGAAAACTAAAAAAAAATAGCAAAAAAATTAAAAAAATTAAAAAATACTGTTATGGATTCATTTCAAGCCAAAATAGATTGGAAAAGGATGAGATAGAGAGAAAATAAAAATTATCGTTTTGTTCCGTTCCTACCCGACACGAAATAGAAAATTCCAAAACAATAGCAAAAAAATTCAAAAAATTAAAAAATACAATTATGGCTTCATTTCAATCAAAAATATGTCGGAAAAGGCTGAGAAAAACAGAAAATGAAAATTATCGTTCCGTTTCGTTCCTACCCGGCGCTAAATACGAAATTCAAAGAAAATAGCAAAAAAATTAAAAAATACCATTATGGATTCATTTCAAGCCAAAATAAGTTGGAAAAGGATGAGAAAGAGAGAAAATAAAAATTTTAATTCCGTTCCGTTCCTACCCGACGCATAATAGAAAATTCAAGAAAAATAGCAAAAAAATTGAAAGAGTTTAAAAATACGGTTATGGATTCATTTCTAGCAAAAATAGGTTGGAAAATGATGAAATAGAGAGAAAATAAAAGTTATCGTTCCGTTCCGTTCCTACCCGACACGAAATAGAAAATTCCAGAACAATAGCAAAAAAATTCAAACATACCATTACGGGTACATTTCAAGCCAAAAGAGGTCGGAAAAGGCCGAGAAAAGAGAAAATAAATATTGTCGTTCCGTTTCGTTACAGCCCGGCACTAAATAAAAAATTCAGAAAATTAAAAAATACCATAATGGATTCATTTCGAGCCAAAATAGGTCGGAAAAGGCCGAGAAAAACTGAAAATAAAAATTATCGTTCCGTTTCGTTCCTACCAGGAACTAAATAGAAAATTCAAACAAAATAGCAAAAAAATTCAAAAAATTAAAAAATACAATTATGGCTTCACTTCAATCCAAAATAGGACGGAAAAGGCCAAGAAAAACAGAAAATAAAAATTATTATTCTGTTTCGTTCCAACCCGGTGCTAAATCTGAAATTCAAAAAAAATAGCAAAAAAATTAAAAAAATTAAAAAATACCATTATGGATTCATTTCAAGCCAAAATAAGTTGGAAAAGGATGAGATAGAGAGAAAATAAAAATTATCGTTTCGTTCTGTTCCTTCCCGACACGAAATAGAAAATTCCAAAACAATAACAAAAAAATTCAAAAAATTAAAGAATACCATTACGGATTCATTTCATGCCAAAATAGGTCGGATAAAGGCCGAGAAAAACAGAAAATCAAAATTATCGTTCCGTTTCGTTCCTACCAGGCACTAAATAGAAAATTCAAACAAAACAGCAAAAAAATTCAAAAAATTAAAAAATACAATTATGGCTTCATTTCAATACAAAATAGGTCGAAAAAGGCCGAGAAAAACAGAAAATAAAAATTACCATCCGTTTCGTTCCATCCTGGCACTATATAGAAAATTCAAAAAAAATTGCAAAAAAATTAAAAAATACTGTTATGGATTCATTTCAAGCCAAAATAGATTGGAAAAGGATGAGATAGAGAGAAAATAAAAGTTATCGTTCCGTTTCTTTCCTACCCGACACGAAATAGAAAATTCTAAAACAATAGCATAGAAATTCAAAAAATTAAAGAATACCATTACGGGTTCATTTCAAGACAAAATAGGTCGGAAAAAGCCGAGAAAAACAGAAAATAAAAATTACCATCCGTTTCGTTCCATCCTGGCACTATATAGAAAATTCAAAAAAAAATAGCAAAAAAATTAAAAAAAATTAAAAAATACTGTTATGGATTCATTTCAAGCCAAAATAGATTGGAAAACGATGAGATAGAGAGAAAATAAAAGTTATCGTTCCATTCCATTCCTACCCGACACGAAATAGAAAATTCTAAAACAATAGCGAAAAAATTCAAAAAATTAAAGAATACCATTACGGGTTCATTTCAAGCAAAAATAGGTCGGAAAAGGCCGAGAAAAACAGAAAATAAAAATTACCATCCGTTTCGTTCCATCCTGGCACTATATAGAAAACTCAAAAAAAATAGCAAAAAAATTCAAAAAATTAAAAAATACTGTTATGGATTCATTTCAAGCCAAAATAGATTGGAAAAGGATGAGATGGAGAGAAAATAAAAGTTATCGTTCCGTTTCTTTCCTACCCGACACGAAATAGAAAATTCTAAAACAATAGCATAGAAATTCAAAAAATTAAAGAATACCATTACGGGTTCATTTCAAGACAAAATAGGTCGGAAAAGGCCGAGAAAAACAGAAAATAAAAATTACCATCCGTTTCGTTCCATCCTGGCACTATATAGAAAATTCAAAAAAAAATAGCAAAAAAATTTAAAAAAATTAAAAAATACTGTTATGGATTCATTTCAAGCCAAAATAGATTGGAAAACGATGAGATAGAGAGAAAATAAAAGTTATCGTTCCATTCCATTCCTACCCGACACGAAATAGAAAATTCTAAAACAATAGCGAAAAAATTCAAAAAATTAAAGAATACCATTACGGGTTCATTTCAAGCAAAAATAGGTCGGAAAAGGCCGAGAAAAACAGAAAATAAAAATTACCATCCGTTTCGTTCCATCCTGGCACTATATAGAAAACTCAAAAAAATAGCAAAAAAATTCAAAAAATTAAAAAATACTGTTATGGATTCATTTCAAGCCAAAATAGATTGGAAAAGGATGAGATAGAGAGAAAATAAAAATTATCGTTTTGTTCCGTTCCTACCCGACACGAAATAGAAAATTCCAAAACAATAGCAAAAAAATTCAAAAAATTAAAAAATACAATTATGGCTTCATTTCAATCAAAAATATGTCGGAAAAGGCTGAGAAAAACAAAAAATGAAAATTATCGTTCCGTTTCGTTCCTACCCGGCGCTGAATACGAAATTCAAAGAAAATAGCAAAAAAATTAAAAAATACCATTATGGATTCATTTCAAGCCAAAATAAGTTGGAAAAGGATGAGAAAGAGAGAAAATAAAAATTTTAATTCCGTTCCGTTCGTACCCGACGCATAATAGAAAATTCAAGAAAAATAGCAAAAAAATTCAAAGAGTTTAAAAATACGGTTATGGATTCATTTCAAGCAAAAATAGGTTGGAAAATGATGAAATGGAGAGAAAATAAAAGTTATCGTTCCGTTCCGTTCCTACCCGACACGAAATAGAAAATTCCAGAACAATAGCAAAAAAATTCAAAAATACCATTACGGGTACATTTCAAGCCAAAAGAGGTCGGAAAAGGCCGAGAAAAGAGAAAATAAAAATTATCGTTCCGTTTCGTTACAGCCCGGCACTAAATAAAAAATTCAGAAAATTAAAAAATACCATAATGGATTCATTTCGAGCCAAAATAGGTCGGAAAATGCCGAGAAAAACTGAAAATAAAAATTATCGTTCCGTTTCGTTCCTACCAGGAACTAAATAGAAAATTCAAACAAAATAGCAAAAAAATTCAAAAAATTAAAAAATACAATTATGGCTTCATTTCAATCCAAAATAGGTCGGAAAAGGCCAAGAAAAACAGAAAATAAAAATTATTATTCTGTTTCGTTCCAACCCGGCGCTAAATATGAAATTCAAAAAAAATAGCAAAAAAATTAAAAAATACCATTATGGATTCATTTCAAGCCAAAATAAGTTGGAAAAGGATGAGATAGAGAGAAAATAAAAATTATCGTTTCGTTCCGTTCCTTCCCGACACGAAATAGAAAATTCCAAAACAATAACTAAAAAATTCAAAAAATTAAAGAATACCATTACGGATTCATTTCATGCCAAAATAGGTCGGAAAAGGCCGAGAAAAACAGAAAATCAAAATTATCGTTCCGTTTCGTTCCTACCAGGCACTAAATAGAAAATTCAAACAAAACAGCAAAAAAATTCAAAAAATTAAAAAATACAATTATGGCTTCATTTCAATACAAAATAGGTCGAAAAAGGCCGAGAAAAACAGAAAATAAAAATTACCATCTGTTTCGTTCCATCCTGGCACTATATTGAAAATTCAAAAAAAATAGCAAAAAAATTAAAAAATACTGTTATGGATTCATTTCAAGCCAAAATAGATTGGAAAAGGATGAGATGGAGAGAAAATAAAAGTTATCGTTCCGTTTCTTTCCTACCCGACACGAAATAGAAAATTCTAAAACAATAGCATAGAAATTCAAAAAATTAAAGAATACCATTACGGGTTCATTTCAAGACAAAATAGGTCGGAAAAGGCCGAGAAAAACAGAAAATAAAAATTACCATCCGTTTCGTTCCATCCTGGCACTATATAGAAAATTCAAAAAAAAAATAGCAAAAAAATTAAAAAAAATTAAAAAATACTGTTATGGATTCATTTCAAGCCAAAATAGATTGGAAAACGATGAGATAGAGAGAAAATAAAAGTTATCGTTCCATTCCATTCCTACCCGACACGAAATAGAAAATTCTAAAACAATAGCGAAAAAATTCAAAAAATTAAAGAATACCATTACGGGTTCATTTCAAGCAAAAATAGGTTGGAAAAGGCCGAGAAAAACAGAAAATAAAAATTACCATCCGTTTCGTTCCATCCTGGCACTATATAGAAAACTCAAAAGAAATAGCAAAAAAATTCAAAAAATTAAAAAATACTGTTATGGATTCATTTCAAGCCAAAATAGATTGGAAAAGGATGAGATAGAGAGAAAATAAAAATTATCGTTTTGTTCCGTTCCTACCCGACACGAAATAGAAAATTCCAAAACAATAGCAAAAAAATTCAAAAAATTAAAAAATACAATTATGGCTTCATTTCAATCAAAAATATGTCGGAAAAGGCTGAGAAAAACAGAAAATGAAAATTATCGTTCCGTTTCGTTCCTACCCGGCGCTGAATACGAAATTCAAAGAAAATAGCAAAAAAATTAAAAAATACCATTATGGATTCATTTCAAGCCAAAATAAGTTGGAAAAGGATGAGAAAGAGAGAAAATAAAAATTTTAATTCCGTTCCGTTCCTACCCGACGCATAATAGAAAATTCAAAAAAAGTAGCAAAAAAATTCAAAGAGTTTAAAAATACGGTTATGGATTCATTTCAAGCAAAAATAGGTTGGAAAATGATGAAATAGAGAGAAAATAAAAGTTATCGTTCCGTTCCGTTCCTACACGACACGAAATAGAAAATTCCAGAACAATAGCAAAAAAATTCAAAAATACCATTACGGGTACATTTCAAGCCAAAAGAGGTCGGAAAAGGCCGAGAAAAGAGAAAATAAAAATTATCGTTCCGTTTCGTTACAGCCCGGCACTAAATAAAAAATTCAGAAAATTAAAAAATACCATAATGGATTCATTTCGAGCCAAAATAGGTCGGAAAATGCCGAGAAAAACTGAAAATAAAAATTATCGTTCCGTTTCGTTCCTACCAGGAACTAAATAGAAAATTGAAACAAAATAGCAAAAAAATTCAAAAAATTAAAAAATACAATTATGGCTTCATTTCAATCCAAAATAGGTCGGAAAAGGCCAAGAAAAACAGAAAATAAAAATTATTATTCTGTTTCGTTCCAACCCGGCGCTAAATATAATATTAAAAAAAAATAGAAAAAAAATTCAAAAAATTAAAAAATACTGTTATGGATTCATTTCAAGCCAAAATAGATTGGAAAAGGATGAGATGGAGAGAAAATAAAAGTTATCGTTCCGTTCCGTTCCTTCCCGACACGAAATAGAAAATTCCAAAACAATAACTAAAAAATTCAAAAAATTAAAGAATACCATTACGGATTCATTTCATGCCAAAATAGGTCGGAAAAGGCCGAGAAAAACAGAAAATCAAAATTATCGTTCCGTTTCGTTCCTACCAGGCACTAAATAGAAAATTCAAACAAAACAGCAAAAAAATTCAAAAAATTAAAAAATACAATTATGGCTTCATTTCAATACAAAATAGGTCGAAAAAGGCCGAGAAAAACAGAAAATAAAAATTACCATCCGTTTCGTTCCATCCTGGCACTATATAGAAAATTAAAAAAAAAAAGCAAAAAAATTAAAAAATACTGTTATGGATTCATTTCAAGCCAAAATAGATTGGAAAAGGATGACATGGAGAGAAAATAAAAGTTATCGTTCCGTTTCTTTCCTACCCGACACGAAATAGAAAATTCCAGAACAATAGCAAAAAAATTCAAAAATTCCATTACGGGTACATTTCAAGCCAAAAGAGGTCGGAAAAGGCCGAGACAAGAGAAAATAAAAATTATCGTTCCGTTTCGTTACAGCCCGGCACTAAATAAAAAATTCAGAAAATTAAAAAATACCATAATGGATTCATTTCGAGCCAAAATAGGTCGGAAAAGGCCGAGAAAAACTGAAAATAAAAATTATCATTCCTTTTCGTTCCTACCAGGAACTAAATAGAAAATTCAAATAAAATAGCAAAAAAATTCAAAAAATTAAAAAATACAATTACGGCTCCATTTCAATCCAAAATAGGTCGGAAAAGGCCAAGAAAAACAGAAAATAAAAATTATTATTCTGTTTCGTTCCAACCCGGCGCTAAATCTGAAATTCAAAAAAAATAGCAAAAAAATTAAAAAAATTAAAAAATACCATTATGGATTAATTTCAAGCCAAAATAAGTTGGAAAAGGATGAGATAGAGAGAAAATAAAAATTATCGTTTCGTTCTGTTCCTTCCCGACACGAAATAGAAAATTCCAAAACAATAACAAAAAAATTCAAAAAATTAAAGAATACCATTACGGATTCATTTAATGCCAAAATAGGTCGGAAAAGGCCGAGAAAAACAGAAAATCAAAATTATCGTTCCGTTTCGTTCCTACCAGGCACTAAATAGAAAATTCAAACAAAACAGCAAAAAAATTCAAAAAATTAAAAAATACAATTATGGCTTCATTTCAATACAAAATAGGACGAAAAAGGCCGAGAAAAACAGAAAATAAAAATTACCATCCGTTTCGTTCCATCCTGGCACTATATAGAAAATTCAAAAAAAATAGCAAAAAAATTAAAAAATACTGTTATGGATTCATTTCAAGCCAAAATAGATTGGAAAAGGATGACATGGGGAGAAAATAAAAGTTATCGTTCCGTTTCTTTCCTACCCGACACGAAATAGAAAATTCCAGAACAATAGCAAAAAAATTCAAAAATTCCATTACGGGTACATTTCAAGCCAAAAGAGGTCGGAAAAGGCCGAGACAAGAGAAAATAAAAATTATCGTTCCGTTTCGTTACAGCCCGGCACTAAATAAAAAATTCAGAAAATTAAAAAATACCATAATGGATTCATTTCGAGCCAAAATAGGTCGGAAAAGGCCGAGAAAAACTGAAAATAAAAATTATCATTCCTTTTCGTTCCTACCAGGAACTAAATAGAAAATTCAAACAAAATAGCAAAAAAATTCAAAAAATTAAAAAATACAATTATGGCTCCATTTCAATCCAAAATAGGTCGGAAAAGGCCAAGAAAAACAGAAAATAAAAATTATTATTCTGTTTCGTTCCAACCCGGCGCTAAATCTGAAATTCAAAAAAAATAGCAAAAAAATTAAAAAAATTAAAAAATACCATTATGGATTAATTTCAAGCCAAAATAAGTTGGAAAAGGATGAGATAGAGAGAAAATAAAAATTATCGTTTCGTTCTGTTCCTTCCCGACACGAAATAGAAAATTCCAAAACAATAACAAAAAAATTCAAAAAATTAAAGAATACCATTACGGATTCATTTAATGCCAAAATAGGTCGGAAAAGGCCGAGAAAAACAGAAAATCAAAATTATCGTTCCGTTTCGTTCCTACCAGGCACTAAATAGAAAATTCAAACAAAACAGCAAAAAAATTCAAAAAATTAAAAAATACAATTATGGCTTCATTTCAATACAAAATAGGACGAAAAAGGCCGAGAAAAACAGAAAATAAAAATTACCATCCGTTTCGTTCCATCCTGGCACTATATAGAAAATTCAAAAAAAATAGCAAAAAAATTAAAAAATACTGTTATGGATTCATTTCAAACCGAAATAGGTCGGAAAAGGCCGAGAAAAACAGCAAATAAAAATTACCATCCGTTTCGTTCCATCCTGGCACTATATAGAAAACTCAAAAAAAATAGCAAAGAAATTCAAAAAATTAAAAAATACGGTTATGGATTCATTTCAAGCCAAAATAGATTGGAAAAGGATGAGATAGAGAGAAAATAAAAGTTATCGTTCCGTTTCATTCCTACCCGGCGCTGAATACGAAATTCAAAGAAAATAGCAAAAAAATTAAAAAATACCATTATGGATTCATTTCAAGCCAAAATAAGTTGGAAAAGGATGAGAAAGAGAGAAAATAAAAATTTTAATTCCGTTCCGTTCCTACCCCACGCATAATAGAAAATTCAAGAAAAATAGCAAAAAAATTCAAAGAGTTTAAAAATACGGTTATGGATTCATTTCAAGCAAAAATAGGTTGGAAAATGATGAAATAGAGAGAACATAAAAGTTATCGTTCCGTTCCGTTCCTACCCGACACGAAATAGAAAATTCCAGAACAATAGCAAAAAAATTCAAAAATTCCATTGCGGGTACATTTCAAGCCAAAAGAGGTCGGAAAAGGCCGAGAAAAGAGAAAATAAAAATTATCGTTCCGTTTCGTTACAGCCCGGCACTAAATAAAAAATTCAGAAAATTAAAAAATACGATAATGGATTCATTTCGAGCCAAAATAGGTCGGAAAAGGCCGAGAAAAACTGAAAATAAAAATTATCATTCCTTTTCGTTCCTACCAGGAACTAAATAGAAAATTCAAACAAAATAGCAAAAAAATTCAAAAATACTGTTATGGATTCATTTCAAACCGAAATAGGTCGGAAAAGGCCGAGAAAAACAGCAAATAAAAATTACCATCCGTTTCGTTCCATCCTGGCACTATATAGAAAACTCAAAAAAAATAGCAAAGAAATTCAAAAAATTAAAAAATACGGTTATGGATTCATTTCAAGCCAAAATAGATTGGAAAAGGATGAGATAGAGAGAAAATAAAAGTTATCGTTCCGTTTCTTTCCTACCCGACACGAAATAGAAAATTCTAAAACAATAGCATAGAAATTCAAAAAATTAAAGAATACCATTACGGGTTAATTTCAAGACAAAATAGGCCGGAAAAGGCCGAGAAAAACAGAAAATAAAAATTACCATCCGTTTCGTTCCATCCTGGCACTATATAGAAAATTCAAAAAAAAATAGCAAAAAAATTAAAAAAATTTAAAAATAGTGTTATGGATTCATTTCAAGCCAAAATAGATTGGAAAACGATGAGATAGAGAGAAAATAAAAGTTATCGTTCCATTCCATTCCTACCCGACACGAAATAGAAAATTCTAAAACAATAGCGAAAAAATTCAAAAAATTAAAGAATACCATTACGGGTTCATTTCAAGCAAAAATAGGTCGGAAAAGGCCGAGAAAAACAGAAAATAAAAATTACCATCCGTTTCGTTCCATCCTGGCACTATATAGAAAACTCAAAAAAAATAGCAAAAAAATTCAAAAAATTAAAAAATACTGTTATGGATTCATTTCAAGCCAAAATAGATTGGAAAAGGATGAGATGGAGAGAAAATAAAAGTTATCGTTCCGTTTCTTTCCTACCCGACACGAAATAGAAAATTCTAAAACAATAGCATAGAAATTCAAAAAATTAAAGAATACCATTACGGGTTCATTTCAAGACAAAATAGGTCGGAAAAGGCCGAGAAAAACAGAAAATAAAAATTACCATCCGTTTCGTTCCATCCTGGCACTATATAGAAAATTAAAAAAAAAATAGCAAAAAAATTAAAAAAAATTAAAAAATACTGTTATGGATTCATTTCAAGCCAAAATAGATTGGAAAACGATGAGATAGAGAGAAAATAAAAGTTATCGTTCCATTCCATTCCTACCCGACACGAAATGGAAAATTCTAAAACAATAGCGAAAAAATTCAAAAAATTAAAGAATACCATTACGGGTTCATTTCAAGCCAAAATAGGTCGGAAAAGGCCGAGAAAAACAAAAAATAAAAATTACCATCCGTTTCGTTCCATCCTGGCACTATATAGAAAACTCAAAAAAATAGCAAAAAAATTCAAAAAATTAAAAAATACTGTTATGGATTCATTTCAAGCCAAAATAGATTGGAAAAGGATGAGATAGAGAGAAAATAAAACTTATCGTTTTGTTCCGTTCCTACCTGACACGAAATAGAAAATTCCAAAACAATAGCAAAAAAATTCAAAAAATTAAAAAATACAATTATGGCTTCATTTCAATCAAAAATATGTCGGAAAAGGCTGAGAAAAACAGAAAATGAAAATTATCGTTCCGTTTCATTCCTACCCGGCGCTGAATACGAAATTCAAAGAAAATAGCAAAAAAATTAAAAAATACCATTATGGATTCATTTCAAGCCAAAATAAGTTGGAAAAGGATGAGAAAGAGAGAAAATAAGAATTTTAATTCCGTTCCGTTCCTACCCGACGCATAATAGAAAATTCAAGAAAAATAGCAAAAAAATTCAAAGAGTTTAAAAATACGGTTATGGATTCATTTCAAGCAAAAATAGGTTGGAAAATGATGAAATGGAGAGAAAATAAAAGTTATCGTTCCGTTCCGTTCCTACCCGACACGAAATAGAAAATTCCAGAACAATAGCAAAAAAATTCAAAAATACCATTACGGGTACATTTCAAGCCAAAAGAGGTCGGAAAAGGCCGAGAAAAGAGAAAATAAAAATTATCGTTCCATTTCGTTACAGCCCGGCACTAAATAAAAAATTCAGAAAATTAAAAAATACCATAATGGATTCATTTCGAGCCAAAATAGGTCGGAAAATGCCGAGAAAAACTGAAAATAAAAATTATCGTTCCGTTTCGTTCCTACCAGGAACTAAATAGAAAATTCAAACAAAATAGCAAAAAAATTCAAAAAATTAAAAAATACAATTATGGCTTCATTTCAATCCAAAATAGGTCGGAAAAGGCCAAGAAAAACAGAAAATAAAAATTATTATTCTGTTTCGTTCCAACCCGGCGCTAAATATGAAATTCAAAAAAAATAGCAAAAAAATTAAAAAATACCATTATGGATTCATTTCAAGCCAAAATAAGTTGGAAAATGATGAGATAGAGAGAAAATAAAAATTATCGTTTCGTTCCGTTCCTTCCCGACACGAAATAGAAAATTCCAAAACAATAACTAAAAAATTCAAAAAATTAAAGAATACCATTACGGATTCATTTCATGCCAAAATAGGTCGGAAAAGGCCGAGAAAAACAGAAAATCAAAATTATCGTTCCGTTTCGTTCCTACCAGGCACTAAATAGAAAATTCAAACAAAACAGCAAAAAAATTCAAAAAATTAAAAAATACAATTATGGCTTCATTTCAATACAAAATAGGTCGAAAAAGGCCGAGAAAAACAGAAAATAAAAATTACCATCCGTTTCGTTCCATCCTGGCACTATATTGAAAATTCAAAAAAAATAGCAAAAAAATTAAAAAATACTGTTATCGATTCATTTCAAGCCAAAATAGATTGGAAAAGGATGAGATGGAGAGAAAATAAAAGTTATCGTTCCGTTTCTTTCCTACCCGACACGAAATAGAAAATTCTAAAACAATAGCATAGAAATTCAAAAAATTAAAGAATACCATTACGGGTTCATTTCAAGACAAAATAGGTCGGAAAAGGCCGAGAAAAACAGAAAATAAAAATTACCATCCGTTTCGTTCCATCCTGGCACTATATAGAAAATTCAAAAAAAAATAGCAAAAAAATTAAAAAAAATTAAAAAATATTGTTATGGATTCATTTCAAGCCAAAATAGATTGGAAAACGATGAGATAGAGAGAAAATAAAAGTTATCGTTCCATTCCATTCCTACCCGACACGAAATAGAAAATTCTAAAACAATAGCGAAAAAATTCAAAAAATTAAAGAATACCATTACGGGTTCATTTCAAGCCAAAATAGGTTGGAAAAGGCCGAGAAAAACAGAAAATAAAAATTACCATCCGTTTCGTTCCATCCTGGCACTATATAGAAAACTCAAAAAAAATAGCAAAAAAATTCAAAAAATTAAAAAATACTGTTATGGATTCATTTCAAGCCAAAATAGATTGGAAAAGGATGAGATAGAGAGAAAATAAAAATTATCGTTTTGTTCCGTTCCTACCCGACACGAAATAGAAAATTCCAAAACAATAGCAAAAAAATTCAAAAAATTAAAAAATACAATTATGGCTTCATTTCAATCAAAAATATGTCGGAAAAGGCTGAGAAAAACAGAAAATGAAAATTATCGTTCCGTTTCGTTCCTACCCGGCGCTGAATACGAAATTCAAAGAAAATAGCAAAAAAAATTAAAAAATACCATTATGGATTCATTTCAAGCCAAAATAAGTTGGAAAAGGATGAGAAAGAGAGAAAATAAAAATTTTAATTCCGTTCCGTTCCTACCCGACGCATAATAGAAAATTCAAGAAAAATAGCAAAAAAATTCAAAGAGTTTAAAAATACGGTTATGGATTTATTTCAAGCAAAAATAGGTTGGAAAATGATGAAATAGAGAGAAAATAAAAGTTATCGTTCCGTTCCGTTCCTACCCGACACGAAATAGAAAATTCCAGAACAATAGCAAAAAAATTCAAAAATACCATTACGGGTACATTTCAAGCCAAAAGAGGTCGGAAAAGGCCGAGAAAAGAGAAAATAAAAATTATCGTTCCGTTTCGTTACAGCCCGGCACTAAATAAAAAATTCAGAAAATTAAAAAATACCATAATGGATTCATTTCGAGCCAAAATAGATCGGAAAATGCCGAGAAAAACTGAAAATAAAAATTATCGTTCCGTTTCGTTCCTACCAGGAACTAAATAGAAAATTGAAACAAAATAGCAAAAAAATTCAAAAAATTAAAAAATACAATTATGGCTTCATTTCAATCCAAAATAGGTCGGAAAAGGCCAAGAAAAACAGAAAATAAAAATTATTATTCTGTTTCGTTCCAACCCGGCGCTAAATATGAAATTAAAAAAAAATAGCAAAAAAATTCAAAAAATTAAAAAATACTGTTATGGATTCATTTCAAGCCAAAATAGATTGGAAAAGGATGAGATGGAGAGAAAATAAAAGTTATCGTTCCGTTTCTTTCCTACCCGACACGAAATAGAAAATTCTAAAACAATAGCATAGAAATTCAAAAAATTAAAGAATACCATTACGGGTTCATTTCAAGACAAAATAGGTCGGAAAAGGCCGAGAAAAACAGAAAATAAAAATTACCATCCGTTTCGTTCCATCCTGGCACTATATAGAAAATTCAAAAAAAAATAGCAAAAAAATTTAAAAAAATTAAAAAATACTGTTATGGATTCATTTCAAGCCAAAATAGATTGGAAAACGATGAGATAGAGAGAAAATAAAAGTTATCGTTCCATTCCATTCCTACCCGACACGAAATAGAAAATTCTAAAACAATAGCGAAAAAATTCAAAAAATTAAAGAATACCATTACGGGTTCATTTCAAGCAAAAATAGGTCGGAAAAGGCCGAGAAAAACAGAAAATAAAAATTACCATCCGTTTCGTTCCATCCTGGCACTATATAGAAAACTCAAAAAAATAGCAAAAAAATTCAAAAAATTAAAAAATACTGTTATGGATTCATTTCAAGCCAAAATAGATTGGAAAAGGATGAGATAGAGAGAAAATAAAAATTATCGTTTTGTTCCGTTCCTACCCGACACGAAATAGAAAATTCCAAAACAATAGCAAAAAAATTCAAAAAATTAAAAAATACAATTATGGCTTCATTTCAATCAAAAATATGTCGGAAAAGGCTGAGAAAAACAAAAAATGAAAATTATCGTTCCGTTTCGTTCCTACCCGGCGCTGAATACGAAATTCAAAGAAAATAGCAAAAAAATTAAAAAATACCATTATGGATTCATTTCAAGCCAAAATAAGTTGGAAAAGGATGAGAAAGAGAGAAAATAAAAATTTTAATTCCGTTCCGTTCGTACCCGACGCATAATAGAAAATTCAAGAAAAATAGCAAAAAAATTCAAAGAGTTTAAAAATACGGTTATGGATTCATTTCAAGCAAAAATAGGTTGGAAAATGATGAAATGGAGAGAAAATAAAAGTTATCGTTCCGTTCCGTTCCTACCCGACACGAAATAGAAAATTCCAGAACAATAGCAAAAAAATTCAAAAATACCATTACGGGTACATTTCAAGCCAAAAGAGGTCGGAAAAGGCCGAGAAAAGAGAAAATAAAAATTATCGTTCCGTTTCGTTACAGCCCGGCACTAAATAAAAAATTCAGAAAATTAAAAAATACCATAATGGATTCATTTCGAGCCAAAATAGGTCGGAAAATGCCGAGAAAAACTGAAAATAAAAATTATCGTTCCGTTTCGTTCCTACCAGGAACTAAATAGAAAATTCAAACAAAATAGCAAAAAAATTCAAAAAATTAAAAAATACAATTATGGCTTCATTTCAATCCAAAATAGGTCGGAAAAGGCCAAGAAAAACAGAAAATAAAAATTATTATTCTGTTTCGTTCCAACCCGGCGCTAAATATGAAATTCAAAAAAAATAGCAAAAAAATTAAAAAATACCATTATGGATTCATTTCAAGCCAAAATAAGTTGGAAAAGGATGAGATAGAGAGAAAATAAAAATTATCGTTTCGTTCCGTTCCTTCCCGACACGAAATAGAAAATTCCAAAACAATAACTAAAAAATTCAAAAAATTAAAGAATACCATTACGGATTCATTTCATGCCAAAATAGGTCGGAAAAGGCCGAGAAAAACAGAAAATCAAAATTATCGTTCCGTTTCGTTCCTACCAGGCACTAAATAGAAAATTCAAACAAAACAGCAAAAAAATTCAAAAAATTAAAAAATACAATTATGGCTTCATTTCAATACAAAATAGGTCGAAAAAGGCCGAGAAAAACAGAAAATAAAAATTACCATCTGTTTCGTTCCATCCTGGCACTATATTGAAAATTCAAAAAAAATAGCAAAAAAATTAAAAAATACTGTTATGGATTCATTTCAAGCCAAAATAGATTGGAAAAGGATGAGATGGAGAGAAAATAAAAGTTATCGTTCCGTTTCTTTCCTACCCGACACGAAATAGAAAATTCTAAAACAATAGCATAGAAATTCAAAAAATTAAAGAATACCATTACGGGTTCATTTCAAGACAAAATAGGTCGGAAAAGGCCGAGAAAAACAGAAAATAAAAATTACCATCCGTTTCGTTCCATCCTGGCACTATATAGAAAATTCAAAAAAAAAATAGCAAAAAAATTAAAAAAAATTAAAAAATACTGTTATGGATTCATTTCAAGCCAAAATAGATTGGAAAACGATGAGATAGAGAGAAAATAAAAGTTATCGTTCCATTCCATTCCTACCCGACACGAAATAGAAAATTCTAAAACAATAGCGAAAAAATTCAAAAAATTAAAGAATACCATTACGGGTTCATTTCAAGCAAAAATAGGTTGGAAAAGGCCGAGAAAAACAGAAAATAAAAATTACCATCCGTTTCGTTCCATCCTGGCACTATATAGAAAACTCAAAAGAAATAGCAAAAAAATTCAAAAAATTAAAAAATACTGTTATGGATTCATTTCAAGCCAAAATAGATTGGAAAAGGATGAGATAGAGAGAAAATAAAAATTATCGTTTTGTTCCGTTCCTACCCGACACGAAATAGAAAATTCCAAAACAATAGCAAAAAAATTCAAAAAATTAAAAAATACAATTATGGCTTCATTTCAATCAAAAATATGTCGGAAAAGGCTGAGAAAAACAGAAAATGAAAATTATCGTTCCGTTTCGTTCCTACCCGGCGCTGAATACGAAATTCAAAGAAAATAGCAAAAAAATTAAAAAATACCATTATGGATTCATTTCAAGCCAAAATAAGTTGGAAAAGGATGAGAAAGAGAGAAAATAAAAATTTTAATTCCGTTCCGTTCCTACCCGACGCATAATAGAAAATTCAAAAAAAGTAGCAAAAAAATTCAAAGAGTTTAAAAATACGGTTATGGATTCATTTCAAGCAAAAATAGGTTGGAAAATGATGAAATAGAGAGAAAATAAAAGTTATCGTTCCGTTCCGTTCCTACACGACACGAAATAGAAAATTCCAGAACAATAGCAAAAAAATTCAAAAATACCATTACGGGTACATTTCAAGCCAAAAGAGGTCGGAAAAGGCCGAGAAAAGAGAAAATAAAAATTATCGTTCCGTTTCGTTACAGCCCGGCACTAAATAAAAAATTCAGAAAATTAAAAAATACCATAATGGATTCATTTCGAGCCAAAATAGGTCGGAAAATGCCGAGAAAAACTGAAAATAAAAATTATCGTTCCGTTTCGTTCCTACCAGGAACTAAATAGAAAATTGAAACAAAATAGCAAAAAAATTCAAAAAATTAAAAAATACAATTATGGCTTCATTTCAATCCAAAATAGGTCGGAAAAGGCCAAGAAAAACAGAAAATAAAAATTATTATTCTGTTTCGTTCCAACCCGGCGCTAAATATAATATTAAAAAAAAATAGAAAAAAAATTCAAAAAATTAAAAAATACTGTTATGGATTCATTTCAAGCCAAAATAGATTGGAAAAGGATGAGATGGAGAGAAAATAAAAGTTATCGTTCCGTTCCGTTCCTTCCCGACACGAAATAGAAAATTCCAAAACAATAACTAAAAAATTCAAAAAATTAAAGAATACCATTACGGATTCATTTCATGCCAAAATAGGTCGGAAAAGGCCGAGAAAAACAGAAAATCAAAATTATCGTTCCGTTTCGTTCCTACCAGGCACTAAATAGAAAATTCAAACAAAACAGCAAAAAAATTCAAAAAATTAAAAAATACAATTATGGCTTCATTTCAATACAAAATAGGTCGAAAAAGGCCGAGAAAAACAGAAAATAAAAATTACCATCCGTTTCGTTCCATCCTGGCACTATATAGAAAATTAAAAAAAAAAAGCAAAAAAATTAAAAAATACTGTTATGGATTCATTTCAAGCCAAAATAGATTGGAAAAGGATGACATGGAGAGAAAATAAAAGTTATCGTTCCGTTTCTTTCCTACCCGACACGAAATAGAAAATTCCAGAACAATAGCAAAAAAATTCAAAAATTCCATTACGGGTACATTTCAAGCCAAAAGAGGTCGGAAAAGGCCGAGACAAGAGAAAATAAAAATTATCGTTCCGTTTCGTTACAGCCCGGCACTAAATAAAAAATTCAGAAAATTAAAAAATACCATAATGGATTCATTTCGAGCCAAAATAGGTCGGAAAAGGCCGAGAAAAACTGAAAATAAAAATTATCATTCCTTTTCGTTCCTACCAGGAACTAAATAGAAAATTCAAATAAAATAGCAAAAAAATTCAAAAAATTAAAAAATACAATTACGGCTCCATTTCAATCCAAAATAGGTCGGAAAAGGCCAAGAAAAACAGAAAATAAAAATTATTATTCTGTTTCGTTCCAACCCGGCGCTAAATCTGAAATTCAAAAAAAATAGCAAAAAAATTAAAAAAATTAAAAAATACCATTATGGATTAATTTCAAGCCAAAATAAGTTGGAAAAGGATGAGATAGAGAGAAAATAAAAATTATCGTTTCGTTCTGTTCCTTCCCGACACGAAATAGAAAATTCCAAAACAATAACAAAAAAATTCAAAAAATTAAAGAATACCATTACGGATTCATTTAATGCCAAAATAGGTCGGAAAAGGCCGAGAAAAACAGAAAATCAAAATTATCGTTCCGTTTCGTTCCTACCAGGCACTAAATAGAAAATTCAAACAAAACAGCAAAAAAATTCAAAAAATTAAAAAATACAATTATGGCTTCATTTCAATACAAAATAGGACGAAAAAGGCCGAGAAAAACAGAAAATAAAAATTACCATCCGTTTCGTTCCATCCTGGCACTATATAGAAAATTCAAAAAAAATAGCAAAAAAATTAAAAAATACTGTTATGGATTCATTTCAAGCCAAAATAGATTGGAAAAGGATGACATGGGGAGAAAATAAAAGTTATCGTTCCGTTTCTTTCCTACCCGACACGAAATAGAAAATTCCAGAACAATAGCAAAAAAATTCAAAAATTCCATTACGGGTACATTTCAAGCCAAAAGAGGTCGGAAAAGGCCGAGACAAGAGAAAATAAAAATTATCGTTCCGTTTCGTTACAGCCCGGCACTAAATAAAAAATTCAGAAAATTAAAAAATACCATAATGGATTCATTTCGAGCCAAAATAGGTCGGAAAAGGCCGAGAAAAACTGAAAATAAAAATTATCATTCCTTTTCGTTCCTACCAGGAACTAAATAGAAAATTCAAACAAAATAGCAAAAAAATTCAAAAAATTAAAAAATACAATTATGGCTCCATTTCAATCCAAAATAGGTCGGAAAAGGCCAAGAAAAACAGAAAATAAAAATTATTATTCTGTTTCGTTCCAACCCGGCGCTAAATCTGAAATTCAAAAAAAATAGCAAAAAAATTAAAAAAATTAAAAAATACCATTATGGATTAATTTCAAGCCAAAATAAGTTGGAAAAGGATGAGATAGAGAGAAAATAAAAATTATCGTTTCGTTCTGTTCCTTCCCGACACGAAATAGAAAATTCCAAAACAATAACAAAAAAATTCAAAAAATTAAAGAATACCATTACGGATTCATTTAATGCCAAAATAGGTCGGAAAAGGCCGAGAAAAACAGAAAATCAAAATTATCGTTCCGTTTCGTTCCTACCAGGCACTAAATAGAAAATTCAAACAAAACAGCAAAAAAATTCAAAAAATTAAAAAATACAATTATGGCTTCATTTCAATACAAAATAGGACGAAAAAGGCCGAGAAAAACAGAAAATAAAAATTACCATCCGTTTCGTTCCATCCTGGCACTATATAGAAAATTCAAAAAAAATAGCAAAAAAATTAAAAAATACTGTTATGGATTCATTTCAAACCGAAATAGGTCGGAAAAGGCCGAGAAAAACAGCAAATAAAAATTACCATCCGTTTCGTTCCATCCTGGCACTATATAGAAAACTCAAAAAAAATAGCAAAGAAATTCAAAAAATTAAAAAATACGGTTATGGATTCATTTCAAGCCAAAATAGATTGGAAAAGGATGAGATAGAGAGAAAATAAAAGTTATCGTTCCGTTTCATTCCTACCCGGCGCTGAATACGAAATTCAAAGAAAATAGCAAAAAAATTAAAAAATACCATTATGGATTCATTTCAAGCCAAAATAAGTTGGAAAAGGATGAGAAAGAGAGAAAATAAAAATTTTAATTCCGTTCCGTTCCTACCCCACGCATAATAGAAAATTCAAGAAAAATAGCAAAAAAATTCAAAGAGTTTAAAAATACGGTTATGGATTCATTTCAAGCAAAAATAGGTTGGAAAATGATGAAATAGAGAGAACATAAAAGTTATCGTTCCGTTCCGTTCCTACCCGACACGAAATAGAAAATTCCAGAACAATAGCAAAAAAATTCAAAAATTCCATTGCGGGTACATTTCAAGCCAAAAGAGGTCGGAAAAGGCCGAGAAAAGAGAAAATAAAAATTATCGTTCCGTTTCGTTACAGCCCGGCACTAAATAAAAAATTCAGAAAATTAAAAAATACGATAATGGATTCATTTCGAGCCAAAATAGGTCGGAAAAGGCCGAGAAAAACTGAAAATAAAAATTATCATTCCTTTTCGTTCCTACCAGGAACTAAATAGAAAATTCAAACAAAATAGCAAAAAAATTCAAAAATACTGTTATGGATTCATTTCAAACCGAAATAGGTCGGAAAAGGCCGAGAAAAACAGCAAATAAAAATTACCATCCGTTTCGTTCCATCCTGGCACTATATAGAAAACTCAAAAAAAATAGCAAAGAAATTCAAAAAATTAAAAAATACGGTTATGGATTCATTTCAAGCCAAAATAGATTGGAAAAGGATGAGATAGAGAGAAAATAAAAGTTATCGTTCCGTTTCTTTCCTACCCGACACGAAATAGAAAATTCTAAAACAATAGCATAGAAATTCAAAAAATTAAAGAATACCATTACGGGTTAATTTCAAGACAAAATAGGCCGGAAAAGGCCGAGAAAAACAGAAAATAAAAATTACCATCCGTTTCGTTCCATCCTGGCACTATATAGAAAATTCAAAAAAAAATAGCAAAAAAATTAAAAAAATTTAAAAATAGTGTTATGGATTCATTTCAAGCCAAAATAGATTGGAAAACGATGAGATAGAGAGAAAATAAAAGTTATCGTTCCATTCCATTCCTACCCGACACGAAATAGAAAATTCTAAAACAATAGCGAAAAAATTCAAAAAATTAAAGAATACCATTACGGGTTCATTTCAAGCAAAAATAGGTCGGAAAAGGCCGAGAAAAACAGAAAATAAAAATTACCATCCGTTTCGTTCCATCCTGGCACTATATAGAAAACTCAAAAAAAATAGCAAAAAAATTCAAAAAATTAAAAAATACTGTTATGGATTCATTTCAAGCCAAAATAGATTGGAAAAGGATGAGATGGAGAGAAAATAAAAGTTATCGTTCCGTTTCTTTCCTACCCGACACGAAATAGAAAATTCTAAAACAATAGCATAGAAATTCAAAAAATTAAAGAATACCATTACGGGTTCATTTCAAGACAAAATAGGTCGGAAAAGGCCGAGAAAAACAGAAAATAAAAATTACCATCCGTTTCGTTCCATCCTGGCACTATATAGAAAATTAAAAAAAAAATAGCAAAAAAATTAAAAAAAATTAAAAAATACTGTTATGGATTCATTTCAAGCCAAAATAGATTGGAAAACGATGAGATAGAGAGAAAATAAAAGTTATCGTTCCATTCCATTCCTACCCGACACGAAATGGAAAATTCTAAAACAATAGCGAAAAAATTCAAAAAATTAAAGAATACCATTACGGGTTCATTTCAAGCCAAAATAGGTCGGAAAAGGCCGAGAAAAACAAAAAATAAAAATTACCATCCGTTTCGTTCCATCCTGGCACTATATAGAAAACTCAAAAAAATAGCAAAAAAATTCAAAAAATTAAAAAATACTGTTATGGATTCATTTCAAGCCAAAATAGATTGGAAAAGGATGAGATAGAGAGAAAATAAAACTTATCGTTTTGTTCCGTTCCTACCTGACACGAAATAGAAAATTCCAAAACAATAGCAAAAAAATTCAAAAAATTAAAAAATACAATTATGGCTTCATTTCAATCAAAAATATGTCGGAAAAGGCTGAGAAAAACAGAAAATGAAAATTATCGTTCCGTTTCATTCCTACCCGGCGCTGAATACGAAATTCAAAGAAAATAGCAAAAAAATTAAAAAATACCATTATGGATTCATTTCAAGCCAAAATAAGTTGGAAAAGGATGAGAAAGAGAGAAAATAAGAATTTTAATTCCGTTCCGTTCCTACCCGACGCATAATAGAAAATTCAAGAAAAATAGCAAAAAAATTCAAAGAGTTTAAAAATACGGTTATGGATTCATTTCAAGCAAAAATAGGTTGGAAAATGATGAAATGGAGAGAAAATAAAAGTTATCGTTCCGTTCCGTTCCTACCCGACACGAAATAGAAAATTCCAGAACAATAGCAAAAAAATTCAAAAATACCATTACGGGTACATTTCAAGCCAAAAGAGGTCGGAAAAGGCCGAGAAAAGAGAAAATAAAAATTATCGTTCCATTTCGTTACAGCCCGGCACTAAATAAAAAATTCAGAAAATTAAAAAATACCATAATGGATTCATTTCGAGCCAAAATAGGTCGGAAAATGCCGAGAAAAACTGAAAATAAAAATTATCGTTCCGTTTCGTTCCTACCAGGAACTAAATAGAAAATTCAAACAAAATAGCAAAAAAATTCAAAAAATTAAAAAATACAATTATGGCTTCATTTCAATCCAAAATAGGTCGGAAAAGGCCAAGAAAAACAGAAAATAAAAATTATTATTCTGTTTCGTTCCAACCCGGCGCTAAATATGAAATTCAAAAAAAATAGCAAAAAAATTAAAAAATACCATTATGGATTCATTTCAAGCCAAAATAAGTTGGAAAATGATGAGATAGAGAGAAAATAAAAATTATCGTTTCGTTCCGTTCCTTCCCGACACGAAATAGAAAATTCCAAAACAATAACTAAAAAATTCAAAAAATTAAAGAATACCATTACGGATTCATTTCATGCCAAAATAGGTCGGAAAAGGCCGAGAAAAACAGAAAATCAAAATTATCGTTCCGTTTCGTTCCTACCAGGCACTAAATAGAAAATTCAAACAAAACAGCAAAAAAATTCAAAAAATTAAAAAATACAATTATGGCTTCATTTCAATACAAAATAGGTCGAAAAAGGCCGAGAAAAACAGAAAATAAAAATTACCATCCGTTTCGTTCCATCCTGGCACTATATTGAAAATTCAAAAAAAATAGCAAAAAAATTAAAAAATACTGTTATCGATTCATTTCAAGCCAAAATAGATTGGAAAAGGATGAGATGGAGAGAAAATAAAAGTTATCGTTCCGTTTCTTTCCTACCCGACACGAAATAGAAAATTCTAAAACAATAGCATAGAAATTCAAAAAATTAAAGAATACCATTACGGGTTCATTTCAAGACAAAATAGGTCGGAAAAGGCCGAGAAAAACAGAAAATAAAAATTACCATCCGTTTCGTTCCATCCTGGCACTATATAGAAAATTCAAAAAAAAATAGCAAAAAAATTAAAAAAAATTAAAAAATATTGTTATGGATTCATTTCAAGCCAAAATAGATTGGAAAACGATGAGATAGAGAGAAAATAAAAGTTATCGTTCCATTCCATTCCTACCCGACACGAAATAGAAAATTCTAAAACAATAGCGAAAAAATTCAAAAAATTAAAGAATACCATTACGGGTTCATTTCAAGCCAAAATAGGTTGGAAAAGGCCGAGAAAAACAGAAAATAAAAATTACCATCCGTTTCGTTCCATCCTGGCACTATATAGAAAACTCAAAAAAAATAGCAAAAAAATTCAAAAAATTAAAAAATACTGTTATGGATTCATTTCAAGCCAAAATAGATTGGAAAAGGATGAGATAGAGAGAAAATAAAAATTATCGTTTTGTTCCGTTCCTACCCGACACGAAATAGAAAATTCCAAAACAATAGCAAAAAAATTCAAAAAATTAAAAAATACAATTATGGCTTCATTTCAATCAAAAATATGTCGGAAAAGGCTGAGAAAAACAGAAAATGAAAATTATCGTTCCGTTTCGTTCCTACCCGGCGCTGAATACGAAATTCAAAGAAAATAGCAAAAAAAATTAAAAAATACCATTATGGATTCATTTCAAGCCAAAATAAGTTGGAAAAGGATGAGAAAGAGAGAAAATAAAAATTTTAATTCCGTTCCGTTCCTACCCGACGCATAATAGAAAATTCAAGAAAAATAGCAAAAAAATTCAAAGAGTTTAAAAATACGGTTATGGATTTATTTCAAGCAAAAATAGGTTGGAAAATGATGAAATAGAGAGAAAATAAAAGTTATCGTTCCGTTCCGTTCCTACCCGACACGAAATAGAAAATTCCAGAACAATAGCAAAAAAATTCAAAAATACCATTACGGGTACATTTCAAGCCAAAAGAGGTCGGAAAAGGCCGAGAAAAGAGAAAATAAAAATTATCGTTCCGTTTCGTTACAGCCCGGCACTAAATAAAAAATTCAGAAAATTAAAAAATACCATAATGGATTCATTTCGAGCCAAAATAGATCGGAAAATGCCGAGAAAAACTGAAAATAAAAATTATCGTTCCGTTTCGTTCCTACCAGGAACTAAATAGAAAATTGAAACAAAATAGCAAAAAAATTCAAAAAATTAAAAAATACAATTATGGCTTCATTTCAATCCAAAATAGGTCGGAAAAGGCCAAGAAAAACAGAAAATAAAAATTATTATTCTGTTTCGTTCCAACCCGGCGCTAAATATGAAATTAAAAAAAAATAGCAAAAAAATTCAAAAAATTAAAAAATACTGTTATGGATTCATTTCAAGCCAAAATAGATTGGAAAAGGATGAGATGGAGAGAAAATAAACGTTATCGTTCCGTTCCGTTCCTTCCCGACACGAAATAGAAAATTCCAAAACAATAACTAAAAAATTCAAAAAATTAAAGAATACCATTACGGATTCATTTCATGCCAAAATAGGTCGGAAAAGGCCGAGAAAAACAGAAAATCAAAATTATCGTTCCGTTTCGTTCCTACCAGGCACTAAATAGAAAATTCAAACAAAACAGCATAAAAATTCAAAAAATTAAAAAATACAATTATGGCTTCATTTCAATACAAAATAGGTCGAAAATGGCCGAGAAAAACAGAAAATAAAAATTACCATCCGTTTCGTTCCATCCTGGCACTATATAGAAAATTCAAAAAAAATAGCAAAAAAATTAAAAAATACTGTTATGGATTCATTTCAAGCCAAAATAGATTGGAAAAGGATGACATGGAGAGAAAATAAAAGTTATCGTTCCGTTTCTTTCCTACCCGACACGAAATAGAAAATTCTAAAACAATAGCATAGAAATTCAAAAAATTAAAGAATACCATTACGGGTTCATTTCAAGACAAAATAGGTCGGAAAAGGCCGAGAAAAACAGAAAATAAAAATTACCATCCGTTTCGTTCCATCCTGGCACTATATAGAAAATTCAAAAAAAAATAGCAAAAAAATTAAAAAAAATTAAAAAATACTGTTATGGATTCATTTCAAGCCAAAATAGATTGGAAAACGATGAGATAGAGAGAAAATAAAAGTTATCGTTCCGTTCCATTCCATTCCTACCCGACACGAAATAGAAAATTCTAAAACAATAGCGAAAAAATTCAAAAAATTAAAGAATACCATTACGGGTTCATTTCAAGCAAAAATAGGTTGGAAAAGGCCGAGAAAAACAGAAAATAAAAATTACCATCCGTTTCGTTCCATCCTGGCACTATATAGAAAACTCAAAAAAAATAGCAAAAAAATTCAAAAAATTAAAAAATACTGTTATGGATTCATTTCAAGCCAAAATAGATTGGAAAAGGATGAGATAGAGAGAAAATAAAAATTATCGTTTTGTTCCGTTCCTACCCGACACGAAATAGAAAATTCCAAAACAATAGCAAAAAAATTAAAAAAAGTAAAAAATACAATTATGGCTTCATTTCAATAAAAAATATGTCGGAAAAGGCTGAGAAAAACAGAAAATGAAAATTATCGTTCCGTTTCGTTCCTACCCGGCGCTGAATACGAAATTCAAAGAAAATAGTAAAAAAAATTAAAAAATACCATTATGGATTCATTTCAAGCCAAAATAAGTTGGAAAAGGATGAGAAAGAGAGAAAATAAAAATTTTAATTCCGTTCCGTTCCTACCCGACGCATAATAGAAAATTCAAGAAAAATAGCAAAAAAATTCAAAGAGTTTAAAAATACGGTTATGGATTTATTTCAAGCAAAAATAGGTTGGAAAATGATGAAATAGAGAGAAAATAAAAGTTATCGTTCCGTTCCGTTCCTACCCGACACGAAATAGAAAATTCCAGAACAATAGCAAAAAAATTCAAAAATACCATTACGGGTACATTTCAAGCCAAAAGAGGTCGGAAAAGGCCGAGAAAAGAGAAAATAAAAATTATCGTTCCGTTTCGTTACAGCCCGGCACTAAATAAAAAATTCAGAAAATTAAAAAATACCATAATGGATTCATTTCGAGCCAAAATAGGTCGGAAAATGCCGAGAAAAACTGAAAATAAAAATTATCGTTCCGTTTCGTTCCTACAAGGAACTAAATAGAAAATTGAAACAAAATAGCAAAAAAATTCAAAAAATTAAAAAATACAATTATGGCTTCATTTCAATCCAAAATAGGTCGGAAAAGGCCAAGAAAAACAGAAAATAAAAATTATTATTCTGTTTCGTTTCAACCCGGCGCTAAATATGAAATTCAAAAAAAATAGCAAAAAAATTAAAAAATTAAAAAATACTGTTATGGATTCATTTCAAGCCAAAATAGATTGGAAAAGGATGAGATGGAGAGAAAATAAAAGTTATCGTTCCGTTCCGTTCCTTCCCGACACGAAATAGAAAATTCCAAAACAATAACTAAAAAATTCAAAAAATTAAAGAATACCATTACGGATTCATTTCATGCCAAAATAGGTCGGAAAAGGCCGAGAAAAACAGAAAATCAAAATTATCGTTCCGTTTCGTTCCTACCAGGCACTAAATAGAAAATTCAAACAAAACAGCAAAAAAATTCAAAAAATTAAAAAATACAATTATGGCTTCATTTCAATACAAAATAGGTCGAAAATGGCCGAGAAAAACAGAAAATAAAAATTACCATCCGTTTCGTTCCATCCTGGCACTATATAGAAAATTCAAAAAAAATAGCAAAAAAATTAAAAAATACTGTTATGGATTCATTTCAAGCCAAAATAGATTGGAAAAGGATGAGATGGAGAGAAAATAAAAGTTATCGTTCCGTTTCTTTCCTACCCGACACGAAATAGAAAATTCTAAAACAATAGCATAGAAATTCAAAAAATTAAAGAATACCATTACGGGTTCATTTCAAGACAAAATAGGTCGGAAAAGGCCGAGAAAAACAGAAAATAAAAATTACCATCCGTTTCGTTCCATCCTGGCACTATATAGAAAATTCAAAAAAAAATAGCAAAAAAATTAAAAAATACTGTTATGGATTCATTTCAAGCCAAAATAGATTGGAAAACGATGAGATAGAGAGAAAATAAAAGTTACCGTTCCATTCCATTCCTACCCGACACGAAATAGAAAATTCTAAAACAATAGCGAAAAAATTCAAAAAATTAAAGAATACCACTACGGGTTCATTTCAAGCAAAAATAGGACGGAAAAGGCCGAGAAAAACAGAAAATAAAAATTACCATCCGTTTCGTTCCATCCTGGCACTATATAGAAAACTCAAAAAAATAGCAAAAAAATTCAAAAAATTAAAAAATACTGTTATGGATTCATTTCAAGCCAAAATAGATTGGAAAAGGATGAGATAGAGAGAAAATAAAAATTATCGTTTTGTTCCGTTCCTACTCGACACGAAATAGAAAATTCCAAAACAATAGCCAAAAAATTCAAAAAATTAAAAAATACAATTATGGCTTCATTTCAATCAAAAATATGTCGGAAAAGGCTGAGAAAAACAGAAAATGAAAATTATCGTTCCGTTTCATTCCTACCCGGCGCTGAATACGAAATTCAAAGAAAATAGCAAAAAAATTAAAAAATACCATTATGGATTCATTTCAAGCCAAAATAAGTTGGAAAAGGATGAGAAAGAGAGAAAATAAAAATTTTAATTCCGTTCCGTTCCTACCCCACGCATAATAGAAAATTCAAGAAAAATAGCAAAAAAATTCAAAGAGTTTAAAAATACGGTTATGGATTCATTTCAAGCAAAAATAGGTTGGAAAATGATGAAATAGAGAGAACATAAAAGTTATCGTTCCGTTCCGTTCCTACCCGACACGAAATAGAAAATTCCAGAACAATAGCAAAAAAATTCAAAAATACCATTACGGGTACATTTCAAGCCAAAAGAGGTCGGAAAAGGCCGAGAAAAGAGAAAATAAAAATTATCGTTCCGTTTCGTTACAGCCCGGCACTAAATAAAAAATTCAGAAAATTAAAAAATACCATAATGGATTCATTTCGAGCCAAAATAGGTCGGAAAAGGCCGATAAAAACTGAAAATAAAAATTATCATTCCTTTTCGTTCCTACCAGGAACTAAATAGAAAATTCAAACAAAATAGCAAAAAAATTCAAAAAATTAAAAAATACAATTATGGCTCCATTTCAATCCAAAATAGGTCGGAAAAGGCCAAGAAAAACAGAAAATAAAAATTATTATTCTGTTTCGTTCCAACCCGGCGCTAAATCTGAAATTCAAAAAAAATAGCAAAAAAAATTAAAAAAATTAAAAAATACCATTATGGATTAATTTCAAGCCAAAATAAGTTGGAAAATGATGAGATAGAGAGAAAATAAAAATTATCGTTTCGTTCTGTTCCTTCCCGACACGAAATAGAAAATTCCAAAACAATAACAAAAAAATTCAAAAAATTAAAGAATACCATTACGGATTCATTTAATGCCAAAATAGGTCGGAAAAGGCCGAGAAAAACAGAAAATCAAAATTATCGTTCCGTTTCGTTCCTACCAGGCACTAAATAGAAAATTCAAACAAAACAGCAAAAAAATTCAAAAAATTAAAAAATACAATTATGGCTTCATTTCAATACAAAATAGGTCGAAAAAGGCCGAGAAAAACAGAAAATAAAAATTACCATCCGTTTCGTTCCATCCTGGCACTATATAGAAAATTCAAAAAAAATAGCAAAAAAATTAAAAAATACTGTTATGGATTCATTTCAAACCGAAATAGGTCGGAAAAGGCCGAGAAAAACAGCAAATAAAAATTACCATCCGTTTCGTTCCATCCTGGCACTATATAGAAAACTCAAAAAAAATAGCAAAGAAATTCAAAAAATTAAAAAATACGGTTATGGATTCATTTCAAGCCAAAATAGATTGGAAAAGGATGAGATAGAGAGAAAATAAAAGTTATCGTTCCGTTTCTTTCCTACCCGACACGAAATTGAAAATTCTAAAACAATAGCATAGAAATTCAAAAAATTAAAGAATACCATTACGGGTTAATTTCAAGACAAAATAGGCCGGAAAAGGCCGAGAAAAACAGAAAATAAAAATTACCATCCGTTTCGTTCCATCCTGGCACTATATAGAAAATTCAAAAAAAAATAGCAAAAAAATTAAAAAAATTTAAAAATAGTGTTATGGATTCATTTCAAGCCAAAATAGATTGGAAAACGATGAGATAGAGAGAAAGTAAAAGTTATCGTTCCATTCCATTCCTACCCGACACGAAATAGAAAATTCTAAAACAATAGCGAAAAAATTCAAAAAATTAAAGAATACCATTACGGGTTCATTTCAAGCAAAAATAGGTCGGAAAAGGCCGAGAAAAACAGAAAATAAAAATTACCATCCGTTTCGTTCCATCCTGGCACTATATAGAAAACTCAAAAAAAATAGCAAAAAAATTCAAAAAATTAAAAAATACTGTTATGGATTCATTTCAAGCCAAAATAGATTGGAAAAGGATGAGATGGAGAGAAAATAAAAGTTATCGTTCCGTTTCTTTCCTACCCGACACGAAATAGAAAATTCTAAAACAATAGCATAGAAATTCAAAAAATTAAAGAATACCATTACGGGTTCATTTCAAGACAAAATAGGTCGGAAAAGGCCGAGAAAAACAGAAAATAAAAATTACCATCCGTTTCGTTCCATCCTGGCACTATATAGAAAATTCAAAAAAAAATTAAAAAAAATTAAAAAATACTGTTATGGATTCATTTCAAGCCAAAATAGATTGGAAAACGATGAGATAGAGAGAAAATAAAAGTTATCGTTCCATTCCATTCCTACCCGACACGGAATAGAAAATTCTAAAACAATATCGAAAAAATTCAAAAAATTAAAGAATACCATTACGGGTTCATTTCAAGCAAAAATAGGTCGGAAAAGGCCGAGAAAAACAGAAAATAAAAATTACCATCCGTTTCGTTCCATCCTGGCACTATATAGAAAACTCAAAAAAATAGCAAAAAAATTCAAAAAATTAAAAAATACTGTTATGGATTCATTTCAAGCCAAAATAGATTGGAAAAGGATGAGATAGAGAGAAAATAAAAATTATCGTTTTGTTCCGTTCCTACCCGACACGAAATAGAAAATTCCAAAACAATAGCAAAAAAATTCAAAAAATTAAAAAATACAATTATGGCTTCATTTCAATCAAAAATATGTCGGAAAAGGCTGAGAAAAACAGAAAATGAAAATTATCGTTCCGTTTCGTTCCTACCCGGCGCTGAATACGAAATTCAAAGAAAATAGCAAAAAAATTAAAAAATACCATTATGGATTCATTTCAAGCCAAAATAAGTTGGAAAAGGATGAGAAAGAGAGAAAATAAAAATTTTAATTCCGTTCCGTTCCTACCCGACGCATAATAGAAAATTCAAGAAAAATAGCAAAAAAATTCAAAGAGTTTAAAAATACGGTTATGGATTCATTTCAAGCAAAAATAGGTTGGAAAATGATGAAATGGAGAGAAAATAAAAGTTATCGTTCCGTTCCGTTCCTACCCGACACGAAATAGAAAATTCCAGAACAATAGCAAAAAAATTCAAAAATACCATTACGGGTACATTTCAAGCCAAAAGAGGTCGGAAAAGGCCGAGAAAAGAGAAAATAAAAATTATCGTTCCGTTTCGTTACAGCCCGGCACTAAATAAAAAATTCAGAAAATTAAAAAATACCATAATGGATTCATTTCGAGCCAAAATAGGTCGGAAAAGGCCGAGAAAAACTGAAAATAAAAATTATCATTCCTTTTCGTTCCTACCAGGAACAAAATAGAATATTCAAACAAAATAGCAAAAAAATTCAAAAAATTAAAAAATACAATTATGGCTCCATTTCAATCCAAAATAGGTCGGAAAAGGCCAAGAAAAACAGAAAATAAAAATTATTATTCTGTTTCGTTCCAACCCGGCGCTAAATCCGAAATTCAAAAAAAATAGCAAAAAAATTAAAAAAAATTAAAAAATACCATTATGGATTAATTTCAAGCCAAAATAAGTTGGAAAAGGATGAGATAGAGAGAAAATAAAAATTATCGTTTCGTTCTGTTCCTTCCCGACACGAAATAGAAAATTCCAAAACAATAACAAAAAAATTCAAAAAATTAAAGAATACCATTACGGATTCATTTAATGCCAAAATAGGTCGGAAAAGGCCGAGAAAAACAGAAAATCAAAATTATCGTTCCGTTTCGTTCCTACAAGGAACTAAATAGAAAATTGAAACAAAATAGCAAAAAAATTCAAAAAATTAAAAAATACAATTATGGCTTCATTTCAATCCAAAATACGTCGGAAAAGGCCAAGAAAAACAGAAAATAAAAATTATTATTCTGTTTCGTTCCAACCCGGCGCTAAATATGAAATTCAAAAAAAATAGCAAAAAAATTAAAAAATTAAAAAATACTGTTATGGATTCATTTCAAGCCAAAATAGATTGGAAAAGGATGAGATGGAGAGAAAATAAAAGTTATCGTTCCGTTCCGTTCCTTCCCGACACGAAATAGAAAATTCCAAAACAATAACTAAAAAATTCAAAAAATTAAAGAATACCATTACGGATTCATTTCATGCCAAAATAGGTCGGAAAAGGCCGAGAAAAACAGAAAATCAAAATTATCGTTCCGTTTCGTTCCTACCAGGCACTAAATAGAAAATTCAAACAAAACAGCAAAAAAATTCAAAAAATTAAAAAATACAATTATGGCTTCATTTCAATACAAAATAGGTCGAAAATGGCCGAGAAAAACAGAAAATAAAAATTACCATCCGTTTCGTTCCATCCTGGCACTATATAGAAAATTCAAAAAAAATAGCAAAAAAATTAAAAAATACTGTTATGGATTCATTTCAAGCCAAAATAGATTGGAAAAGGATGAGATGGAGAGAAAATAAAAGTTATCGTTCCGTTTCTTTCCTACCCGACACGAAATAGAAAATTCTAAAACAATAGCATAGAAATTCAAAAAATTAAAGAATACCATTACGGGTTCATTTCAAGACAAAATAGGTCGGAAAAGGCCGAGAAAAACAGAAAATAAAAATTACCATCCGTTTCGTTCCATCCTGGCACTATATAGAAAATTCAAAAAAAAATAGCAAAAAAATTAAAAAATACTGTTATGGATTCATTTCAAGCCAAAATAGATTGGAAAACGATGAGATAGAGAGAAAATAAAAGTTATCGTTCCATTCCATTCCTACCCGACACGAAATAGAAAATTCTAAAACAATAGCGAAAAAATTCAAAAAATTAAAGAATACCATTACGGGTTCATTTCAAAAAATTAAAGAATACCATTACGGATTCATTTCATGCCAAAATAGGTCGGAAAAGGCCGAGAAAAACAGAAAATCAAAATTATCGTTCCGTTTCGTTCCTACCAGGCACTAAATAGAAAATTCAAACAAAACAGCAAAAAAATTCAAAAAATTAAAAAATACAATTATGGCTTCATTTCAAAACAAAATAGGTCGAAAATGGCCGAGAAAAACAGAAAATAAAAATTACCATCCGTTTCGTTCCATCCTGGCACTATATAGAAAATTCAAAAAAAATAGCAAAAAAATTAAAAAATACTGTTATGGATTCATTTCAAGCCAAAATAGATTGGAAAAGGATGAGATTGAGAGAAAATAAAAGTTATCGTTCCGTTTCTTTCCTACCCGACACGAAATAGAAAATTCTAAAACAATAGCATAGAAATTCAAAAAATTAAAGAATACCATTACGGGTTCATTTCAAGACAAAATAGGTCGGAAAAGGCCGAGAAAAACAGAAAATAAAAATTACCATCCGTTTCGTTCCATACTGGCACTATATAGAAAATTCAAAAAAAAATAGCAAAAAAATTAAAAAATACTGTTATGGATTCATTTCAAGCCAAAATAGATTGGAAAACGATGAGATAGAGAGAAAATAAAAGTTATCGTTCCATTCCATTCCTACCCGACACGAAATAGAAAATTCTAAAACAATAGCGAAAAAATTCAAAAAATTAAAGAATACCATTACGGGTTCATTTCAAGCAAAAATAGGACGGAAAAGGCCGAGAAAAACAGAAAATAAAAATTACCATCCGTTTCGTTCCATCCTGGCACTATATAGAAAACTCAAAAAAATAGCAAAAAAATTCAAAAAATTAAAAAATACTGTTATGGATTCATTTCAAGCCAAAATAGATTGGAAAAGGATGAGATAGAGAGAAAATAAAAATTATCGTTTTGTTCCGTTCCTACCCGACACGAAATAGAAAATTCCAAAACAATAGCCAAAAAATTCAAAAAATTAAAAAATACAATTATGGCTTCATTTCAATCAAAAATATGTCGGAAAAGGCTGAGAAAAACAGAAAATGAAAATTATCGTTCCGTTTCATTCCTACCCGGCGCTGAATACGAAATTCAAAGAAAATAGCAAAAAAATTAAAAAATACCATTATGGATTCATTTCAAGCCAAAATAAGTTGGAAAAGGATGAGAAAGAGAGAAAATAAAAATTTTAATTCCGTTCCGTTCCTACCCCACGCATAATAGAAAATTCAAGAAAAATAGCAAAAAAATTCAAAGAGTTTAAAAATACGGTTATGGATTCATTTCAAGCAAAAATAGGTTGGAAAATGATGAAATAGAGAGAACATAAAAGTTATCGTTCCGTTCCGTTCCTACCCGACACGAAATAGAAAATTCCAGAACAATAGCAAAAAAATTCAAAAATACCATTACGGGTACATTTCAAGCCAAAAGAGGTCGGAAAAGGCCGAGAAAAGAGAAAATAAAAATTATCGTTCCGTTTCGTTACAGCCCGGCGCTAAATAAAAAATTCAGAAAATTAAAAAATACCATAATGGATTCATTTCGAGCCAAAATAGGTCGGAAAAGGCCGAGAAAAACTGAAAATAAAAATTATCATTCCTTTTCGTTCCTACCAGGAACTAAATAGAAAATTCAAACAAAATAGCAAAAAAATTCAAAAAATTAAAAAATACAATTATGGCTCCATTTCAATCCAAAATAGGTCGAAAAAGGCCAAGAAAAACAGAAAATAAAAATTATTATTCTGTTTCGTTCCAACCCGGCGCTAAATCTGAAATTCAAAAAAAATAGCAAAAAAATTAAAAAAATTAAAAAATACCATTATGGATTAATTTCAAGCCAAAATAAGTTGGAAAAGGATGAGATAGAGAGAAAATAAAAATTATCGTTTCGTTCTGTTCCTTCCCGACACGAAATAGAAAATTCCAAAACAATAACAAAAAAATTCAAAAAATTAAAGAATACCATTACGGATTCATTTAATGCCAAAATAGGTCGGAAAAGGCCGAGAAAAGCAGAAAATCAAAATTATCGTTCCGTTTCGTTCCTACCAGGCACTAAATAGAAAATTCAAACAAAACAGCAAAAAAATTCAAAAAATTAAAAAATACAATTATGGCTTCATTTCAATACAAAATAGGTCGAAAAAGGCCGAGAAAAACAGAAAATAAAAATTACCATCCGTTTCGTTCCATCCTGGCACTATATAGAAAATTCAAAAAAAATAGCAAAAAAATTAAAAAATACTGTTATGGATTCATTTCAAACCGAAATAGGTCGGAAAAGGCCGAGAAAAACAGCAAATAAAAATTACCATCCGTTTCGTTCCATCCTGGCACTATATAGAAAACTCAAAAAAAATAGCAAAGAAATTCAAAAAATTAAAAAATACGGTTATGGATTCATTTCAAGCCAAAATAGATTGGAAAAGGATGAGATAGAGAGAAAATAAAAGTTATCGTTCCGTTTCTTTCCTACCCGACACGAAATTGAAAATTCTAAAACAATAGCATAGAAATTCAAAAAATTAAAGAATACCATTACGGGTTAATTTCAAGACAAAATAGGCCGGAAAAGGCCGAGAAAAACAGAAAATAAAAATTACCATCCGTTTCGTTCCATCCTGGCACTATATAGAAAATTCAAAAAAAAATAGCAAAAAAATTAAAAAAATTAAAAAATAGTGTTATGGATTCATTTCAAGCCAAAATAGACTGGAAAACGATGAGATAGAGAGAAAATAAAAGTTATCGTTCCATTCCATTCCTACCCGACACGAAATAGAAAATTCTAAAACAATAGCGAAAAAATTCAAAAAATTAAAGAATACCATTACGGGTTCATTTCAAGCAAAAATAGGTCGGAAAAGGCCGAGAAAAACAGAAAATAAAAATTACCATCCGTTTCGTTCCATCCTGGCACTATATAGAAAACTCAAAAAAAATAGCAAAAAAATTCAAAAAATTAAAAAATACTGTTATGGATTCATTTCAAGCCAAAATAGATTGGAAAAGGATGAGATGGAGAGAAAATAAAAGTTATCGTTCCGTTTCTTTCCTACCCGACACGAAATAGAAAATTCTAAAACAATAGCATAGAAATTCAAAAAATTAAAGAATACCATTACGGGTTCATTTCAAGACAAAATAGGTCGGAAAAGGCCGAGAAAAACAGAAAATAAAAATTACCATCCGTTTCGTTCCATCCTGGCACTATATAGAAAATTCAAAAAAAAATTAAAAAAAATTAAAAAATACTGTTATGGATTCATTTCAAGCCAAAATAGATTGGAAAACGATGAGATAGAGAGAAAATAAAAGTTATCGTTCCATTCCATTCCTACCCGACACGGAATAGAAAATTCTAAAACAATAGCGAAAAAATTCAAAAAATTAAAGAATACCATTACCGGTTCATTTCAAGCAAAAATAGGTCGGAAAAGGCCGAGAAAAATAGAAAATAAAAATTACCATCCGTTTCGTTCCATCCTGGCACTATATAGAAAACTCAAAAAAATAGCAAAAAAATTCAAAAATTTAAAAAATACTGTTATGGATTCATTTCAAGCCAAAATAGATTGGAAAAGGATGAGATAGAGAGAAAATAAAAATTATCGTTTTGTTCCGTTCCTACCCGACACGAAATAGAAAATTCCAAAACAATAGCAAAAAAATTCAAAAAATTAAAAAATACAATTATGGCTTCATTTCAATCAAAAATATGTCGGAAAAGGCTGAGAAAAACAGAAAATGAAAATTATCGTTCCGTTTCGTTCCTACCCGGCGCTGAATACGAAATTCAAAGAAAATAGCAAAAAAATTAAAAAATACCATTATGGATTCATTTCAAGCCAAAATAAGTTGGAAAAGGATGAGAAAGAGAGAAAATAAAAATTTTAATTCCGTTCCGTTCCTACCCGACGCATAATAGAAAATTCAAGAAAAATAGCAAAAAAATTCAAAGAGTTTAAAAATACGGTTATGGATTCATTTCAAGCAAAAATAGGTTGGAAAATGATGAAATGGAGAGAAAATAAAAGTTATCGTTCCGTTCCGTTCCTACCCGACACGAAATAGAAAATTCCAGAACAATAGCAAAAAAATTCAAAAATACCATTACGGGTACATTTCAAGCCAAAAGAGGTCGGAAAAGGCCGAGAAAAGAGAAAATAAAAATTATCGTTCCGTTTCGTTACAGCCCGGCACTAAATAAAAAATTCAGAAAATTAAAAAATACCATAATGGATTCATTTCGAGCCAAAATAGGTCGGAAAAGGCCGAGAAAAACTGAAAATAAAAATTATCATTCCTTTTCGTTCCTACCAGGAACTAAATAGAAAATTCAAACAAAATAGCAAAAAAATTCAAAAAATTAAAAAATACAATTATGGCTCCATTTCAATCCAAAATAGGTCGGAAAAGGCCAAGAAAAACAGAAAATAAAAATTATTATTCTGTTTCGTTCCAACCCGGCGCTAAATCCGAAATTCAAAAAAAATAGCAAAAAAATTAAAAAAAATTAAAAAATACCATTATGGATTAATTTCAAGCCAAAATAAGTTGGAAAAGGATGAGATAGAGAGAAAATAAAAATTATCGTTTCGTTCTGTTCCTTCCCGACACGAAATAGAAAATTCCAAAACAATAACAAAAAAATTCAAAAAATTAAAGAATACCATTACGGATTCATTTAATGCCAAAATAGGTCGGAAAAGGCCGAGAAAAACAGAAAATCAAAATTATCGTTCCGTTTCGTTCCTACCAGGTACTAAATAGAAAATTCAAACAAAACAGCAAAAAAATTCAAAAAATTAAAAAATACAATTATGGCTTCATTTCAATACAAAATAGGTCGAAAAAGGCCGAGAAAAACAGAAAATAAAAATTACCATCCGTTTCGTTCCATCCTGGCACTATATAGAAAATTCAAAAAAAATAGCAAAAAAATTAAAAAATACTGTTATGGATTCATTTCAAACCGAAATAGGTCGGAAAAGGCCGAGAAAAACAGCAAATAAAAATTACCATCCGTTTCGTTCCATCCTGGCACTATATAGAAAACTCAAAAAAAATAGCAAAGAAATTCAAAAAATTAAAAAATACGGTTATGGATTCATTTCAAGCCAAAATAGATTGGAAAAGGATGAGATAGAGAGAAAATAAAAGTTATCGTTCCGTTTCTTTCCTACCCGACACGAAATTGAAAATTCTAAAACAATAGCATAGAAATTCAAAAAATTAAAGAATACCATTACGGGTTAATTTCAAGACAAAATAGGCCGGAAAAGGCCGAGAAAAACAGAAAATAAAAATTACCATCCGTTTCGTTCCATCCTGGCACTATATAGAAAATTCAAAAAAAAATAGCAAAAAAATTAAAAAAATTAAAAAATAGTGTTATGGATTCATTTCAAGCCAAAATAGATTGGAAAACGAGGAGATAGAGAGAAAATAAAAGTTATCGTTCCATTCCATTCCTACCCGACACGAAATAGAAAATTCTAAAACAATAGCGAAAAAATTCAAAAAATTAAAGAATACCATTACGGGTTCATTTCAAGCAAAAATAGGTCGGAAAAGGCCGAGAAAAACAGAAAATAAAAATTACCATCCGTTTCGTTCCATCCTGGCACTATATAGAAAACTCAAAAAAAAATAGCAAAAAAATTCAAAAAATTAAAAAATACTGTTATGGATTCATTTCAAGCCAAAATAGATTGGAAAAGGATGAGATGGAGAGAAAATAAAAGTTATCGTTCCGTTTCTTTCCTACCCGACACGAAATAGAAAATTCTAAAACAATAGCATAGAAATTCAAAAAATTAAAGAATACCATTACGGGTTCATTTCAAGACAAAATAGGTCGGAAAAGGCCGAGAAAAACAGAAAATAAAAATTACCATCCGTTTCGTTCCATCCTGGCACTATATAGAAAATTCAAAAAAAAATTAAAAAAAATTAAAAAATACTGTTATGGATTCATTTCAAGCCAAAATAGATTGGAAAACGATGAGATAGAGAGAAAATAAAAGTTATCGTTCCATTCCATTCCTACCCGACACGGAATAGAAAATTCTAAAACAATAGCGAAAAAATTCAAAAAATTAAAGAATACCATTACCGGTTCATTTCAAGCAAAAATAGGTCGGAAAAGGCCGAGAAAAATAGAAAATAAAAATTACCATCCGTTTCGTTCCATCCTGGCACTATATAGAAAACTCAAAAAAATAGCAAAAAAATTCAAAAATTTAAAAAATACTGTTATGGATTCATTTCAAGCCAAAATAGATTGGAAAAGGATGAGATAGAGAGAAAATAAAAATTATCGTTTTGTTCCGTTCCTACCCGACACGAAATAGAAAATTCCAAAACAATAGCAAAAAAATTCAAAAAATTAAAAAATACAATTATGGCTTCATTTCAATCAAAAATATGTCGGAAAAGGCTGAGAAAAACAGAAAATGAAAATTATCGTTCCGTTTCGTTCCTACCCGGCGCTGAATACGAAATTCAAAGAAAATAGCAAAAAAATTAAAAAATACCATTATGGATTCATTTCAAGCCAAAATAAGTTGGAAAAGGATGAGAAAGAGAGAAAATAAAAATTTTAATTCCGTTCCGTTCCTACCCGACGCATAATAGAAAATTCAAGAAAAATAGCAAAAAAATTCAAAGAGTTTAAAAATACGGTTATGGATTCATTTCAAGCAAAAATAGGTTGGAAAATGATGAAATGGAGAGAAAATAAAAGTTATCGTTCCGTTCCGTTCCTACCCGACACGAAATAGAAAATTCCAGAACAATAGCAAAAAAATTCAAAAATACCATTACGGGTACATTTCAAGCCAAAAGAGGTCGGAAAAGGCCGAGAAAAGAGAAAATAAAAATTATCGTTCCGTTTCGTTACAGCCCGGCACTAAATAAAAAATTCAGAAAATTAAAAAATACCATAATGGATTCATTTCGAGCCAAAATAGGTCGGAAAAGGCCGAGAAAAACTGAAAATAAAAATTATCATTCCTTTTCGTTCCTACCAGGAACTAAATAGAAAATTCAAACAAAATAGCAAAAAAATTCAAAAAATTAAAAAATACAATTATGGCTCCATTTCAATCCAAAATAGGTCGGAAAAGGCCAAGAAAAACAGAAAATAAAAATTATTATTCTGTTTCGTTCCAACCCGGCGCTAAATCCGAAATTCAAAAAAAAATAGCAAAAAAATTAAAAAAAATTAAAAAATACCATTATGGATTAATTTCAAGCCAAAATAAGTTGGAAAAGGATGAGATAGAGAGAAAATAAAAATTATCGTTCCGTTCTGTTCCTTCCCGACACGAAATAGAAAATTCCAAAACAATAACAAAAAAATTCAAAAAATTAAAGAATACCATTACGGATTCATTTAATGCCAAAATAGGTCGGAAAAGGCCGAGAAAAACAGAAAATCAAAATTATCGTTCCGTTTCGTTCCTACCAGGCACTAAATAGAAAATTCAAACAAAACAGCAAAAAAATTCAAAAAATTAAAAAATACAATTATGGCTTCATTTCAATACAAAATAGGTCGAAAAAGGCCGAGAAAAACAGAAAATAAAAATTACCATCCGTTTCGTTCCATCCTGGCACTATATAGAAAATTCAAAAAAAATAGCAAAAAAATTAAAAAATACTGTTATGGATTCATTTCAAACCGAAATAGGTCGGAAAAGGCCGAGAAAAACAGCAAATAAAAATTACCATCCGTTTCGTTCCATCCTGGCACTATATAGAAAACTCAAAAAAAATAGCAAAGAAATTCAAAAAATTAAAAAATACGGTTATGGATTCATTTCAAGCCAAAATAGATTGGAAAAGGATGAGATAGAGAGAAAATAAAAGTTATCGTTCCGTTTCTTTCCTACCCGACACGAAATTGAAAATTCTAAAACAATAGCATAGAAATTCAAAAAATTAAAGAATACCATTACGGGTTAATTTCAAGACAAAATAGGCCGGAAAAGGCCGAGAAAAACAGAAAATAAAAATTACCATCCGTTTCGTTCCATCCTGGCACTATATAGAAAATTCAAAAAAAAATAGCAAAAAAATTAAAAAAATTTAAAAATAGTGTTATGGATTCATTTCAAGCCAAAATAGATTGGAAAACGAGGAGATAGAGAGAAAATAAAAGTTATCGTTCCATTCCATTCCTACCCGACACGAAATAGAAAATTCTAAAACAATAGCGAAAAAATTCAAAAAATTAAAGAATACCATTACGGGTTCATTTCAAGCAAAAATAGGTCGGAAAAGGCCGAGAAAAACAGAAAATAAAAATTACCATCCGTTTCGTTCCATCCTGGCACTATATAGAAAACTCAAAAAAAATAGCAAAAAAATTCAAAAAATTAAAAAATACTGTTATGGATTCATTTCAAGCCAAAATAGATTGGAAAAGGATGAGATGGAGAGAAAATAAAAGTTATCGTTCCGTTTCTTTCCTACCCGACACGAAATAGAAAATTCTAAAACAATAGCATAGAAATTCAAAAAATTAAAGAATACCATTACGGGTTCATTTCAAGACAAAATAGGTCGGAAAAGGCCGAGAAAAACAGGAAATAAAAATTACCATCCGTTTCGTTCCATCCTGGCACTATATAGAAAATTCAAAAAAAAATTAAAAAAAATTAAAAAATACTGTTATGGATTCATTTCAAGCCAAAATAGATTGGAAAACGATGAGATAGAGAGAAAATAAAAGTTATCGTTCCATTCCATTCCTACCCGACACGGAATAGAAAATTCTAAAACAATAGCGAAAAAATTCAAAAAATTAAAGAATACCATTACGGGTTCATTTCAAGCAAAAATAGGTCGGAAAAGGCCGAGAAAAACAGAAAATAAAAATTACCATCCGTTTCGTTCCATCCTGGCACTATATAGAAAACTCAAAAAAATAGCAAAAAAATTCAAAAAATTAAAAAATACTGTTATGGATTCATTTCAAGCCAAACTAGATTGGAAAAGGATGAGATAGAGAGAAAATAAAAATTATCGTTTTGTTCCGTTCCTACCCAACACGAAATAGAAAATTCCAAAACAATAGCAAAAAAATTCAAAAAATTAAAAAATACAATTATGGCTTCATTTCAATCAAAAATATGTCGGAAAAGGCTGAGAAAAACAGAAAATGAAAATTATCGTTCCGTTTCGTTCCTACCCGGCGCTGAATACGAAATTCAAAGAAAATAGCAAAAAAATTAAAAAATACCATTATGGATTCATTTCAAGCCAAAATAAGTTGGAAAAGGATGAGAAAGAGAGAAAATAAAAATTTTAATTCCGTTCCGTTCCTACCCGACGCATAATAGAAAATTCAAGAAAAATAGCAAAAAAATTCAAAGAGTTTAAAAATACGGTTATGGATTCATTTCAAGCAAAAATAGGTTGGAAAATGATGAAATGGAGAGAAAATAAAAGTTATCGTTCCGTTCCGTTCCTACCCGACACGAAATAGAAAATTCCAGAACAATAGCAAAAAAATTCAAAAATACCATTACGGGTACATTTCAAGCCAAAAGAGGTCGGAAAAGGCCGAGAAAAGAGAAAATAAAAATTATCGTTCCGTTTCGTTACAGCCCGGCACTAAATAAAAAATTCAGAAAATTAAAAAATACCATAATGGATTCATTTCGAGCCAAAATAGGTCGGAAAAGGCCGAGAAAAACTGAAAATAAAAATTATCATTCCTTTTCGTTCCTACCAGGAACTAAATAGAAAATTCAAACAAAATAGCAAAAAAATTCAAAAAATTAAAAAATACAATTATGGCTCCATTTCAATCCAAAATAGGTCGGAAAAGGCCAAGAAAAACAGAAAATAAAAATTATTATTCTGTTTCGTTCCAACCCGGCGCTAAATCCGAAATTCAAAAAAAATAGCAAAAAAATTAAAAAAAATTAAAAAATACCATTATGGATTAATTTCAAGCCAAAATAAGTTGGAAAAGGATGAGATAGAGAGAAAATAAAAATTATCGTTTCGTTCTGTTCCTTCCCGACACGAAATAGAAAATTCCAAAACAATAACAAAAAAATTCAAAAAATTAAAGAATACCATTACGGATTCATTTAATGCCAAAATAGGTCGGAAAAGGCCGAGAAAAACAGAAAATCAAAATTATCGTTCCGTTTCGTTCCTACCAGGCACTAAATAGAAAATTCAAACAAAACAGCAAAAAAATTCAAAAAATTAAAAAATACAATTATGGCTTCATTTCAATACAAAATAGGTCGAAAAAGGCCGAGAAAAACAGAAAATAAAAATTACCATCCGTTTCGTTCCATCCTGGCACTATATAGAAAATTCAAAAAAAAAAGCAAAAAAATTAAAAAATACTGTTATGGATTCATTTCAAACCGAAATAGGTCGGAAAAGGCCGAGAAAAACAGCAAATAAAAATTACCATCCGTTTCGTTCCATCCTGGCACTATATAGAAAACTCAAAAAAAATAGCAAAGAAATTCAAAAAATTAAAAAATACGGTTATGGATTCATTTCAAGCCAAAATAGATTGGAAAAGGATGAGATAGAGAGAAAATAAAAGTTATCGTTCCGTTTCTTTCCTACCCGACACGAAATAGAAAATTCTAAAACAATAGCATAGAAATTCAAAAAATTAAAGAATACCATTACGGGTTCATTTCAGGACAAAATAGGCCGGAAAAGGCCGAGAAAAACAGAAAATAAAAATTACCATCCGTTTCGTTCCATCCTGGCACTATATAGAAAATTCAAAAAAAAAATAGCAAAAAAATTAAAAAAATTTAAAAATACTGTTGTGGATTCATTTCAAGCCAAAATAGATTGGAAAACAATGAGATAGAGAGAAAATAAAAGTTATCGTTCCATTCCATTCCTACCCGACACGAAATAGAAAATTCTAAAACAATAGCGAAAAAATTCAAAAAATTAAAGAATACCATTACGGGTTCATTTCAAGCAAAAATAGGTCGGAAAAGGCCGAGAAAAACAGAAAATAAAAATTACCATCCGTTTCGTTCCATCCTGGCACTATATAGAAAATTCAAAAAAAATAGCAAAAAAATTAAAAAATACTGTTATGGATTCATTTCAAACCGAAATAGGTCGGAAAAGGCCGAGAAAAACAGCAAATAAAAATTACCATCGTTTCGTTCCATCCTGGCACTATATAGAAAACTCAAAAAAATAGCAAAGAAATTCAAAAAATTAAAAAATACGGTTATGGATTCATTTCAAGCCAAAATAGATTGGAAAAGGATGAGATAGAGAGAAAATAAAAGTTATCGTTCCATTCCATTCCTACCCGACACGAAATAGAAAATTCTAAAACAATAGCGAAAAAATTCAAAAAATTAAAGAATACCATTACGGGTTCATTTCAAGCAAAAATAGGTCGGAAAAGGCCGAGAAAAACAGAAAATAAAAATTACCATCCGTTTCGTTCCATCCTGGCACTATATAGAAAACTCAAAAAAAATAGCAAAAAAATTAAAAAAATTAAAAAATACGGTTATGGATTCATTTCAAGCCAAAATAGATTGGAAAAGGATGAGATGGAGAGAAAATAAAAGTTATCGTTCCGTTTCTTTCCTACCCGACAGGAAATAGAAAATTCTAAAACAATAGCATAGAAATTCAAAAAATTAAAGAATACCATTACGGGTTCATTTCAGGACAAAATAGGCCGGAAAAGGCCGAGAAAAACAGAAAATAAAAATTACCATCCGTTTCGTTCCATCCTGGCACTATATAGAAAACTCAAAAAAAATAGCAAAAAAATTCAAAAAATTAAAAAAATACGGTTATGGATTCATTTCAAGCCAAAATAGATTGGAAAAGGATGAGATAGAGAGAAAATAAAAGTTATCGTTCCGTTTCTTTCCTACCCGACACGAAATAGAAAATTCTAAAACAATAGCGAAAAAATTCAAAAAATTAAAGAATACCATTACGGGTTCATTTCAAGCAAAAATAGGTCGGAAAAGGCCGAGAAAAACAGAAAATAAAAATTACCATCCGTTTCGTTCCATCCTGGCACTATATAGAAAACTCAAAAAAAATAGCAAAAAAATTCAAAAAATTAAAAAAATACGGTTATGGATTCATTTCAAGCCAAAATAGATTGGAAAAGGATGAGATAGAGAGAAAATAAAAGTTATCGTTCCGTTTCTTTCCTACCCGACACGAAATAGAAAATTCTAAAACAATAGCATAGAAATTCAAAAAATTAAAGAATACCATTACGGGTTCATTTCAGGACAAAATAGGCCGGAAAAGGCCGAGAAAAACAGAAAATAAAAATTACCATCCGTTTCGTTCCATCCTGGCACTATATAGAAAATTCAAAAAAAATAGCAAAAAAATTAAAAAATACTGTTATGGATTCATTTCAAGCCGAAATAGGTCGGAAAAGGCCGAGAAAAACAGCAAATAAAAATTACCATCGTTTCGTTCCATCCTGGCACTATATAGAAAACTCAAAAAAATAGCAAAGAAATTCAAAAAATTAAAAAATACGGTTATGGATTCATTTCAAGCCAAAATAGATTGGAAAAGGATGAGATAGAGAGAAAATAAAAGTTATCGTTCCATTCCATTCCTACCCGACACGAAATAGAAAATTCTAAAACAATAGCGAAAAAATTCAAAAAATTAAAGAATACCATTACGGGTTCATTTCAAGCAAAAATAGGTCGGAAAAGGCCGAGAAAAACAGAAAATAAAAATTACCATCCGTTTCGTTCCATCCTGGCACTATATAGAAAACTCAAAAAAAATAGCAAAAAAATTCAAAAAATTAAAAAATACGGTTATGGATTCATTTCAAGCCAAAATAGATTGGAAAAGGATGAGATAGAGAGAAAATAAAAGTTATCGTTCCGTTTCTTTCCTACCCGACACGAAATAGAAAATTCTAAAACAATAGCATAGAAATTCAAAAAATTAAAGAATACCATTACGGGTTCATTTCAGGACAAAATAGGCCGGAAAAGGCCGAGAAAAACAGAAAATAAAAATTACCATCCGTTTCGTTCCATCCTGGCACTATATAGAAAATTCAAAAAAAAAATAGCAAAAAAATTAAAAAAATTTAAAAATACTGTTATGGATTCATTTCAAGCCAAAATAGATTGGAAAACAATGAGATAGAGAGAAAATAAAAGTTATCGTTCCATTCCATTCCATTCCTACCCGACACGAAATAGAAAATTCTAAAACAATAGCGAAAAAATTCAAAAAATTAAAGAATACCATTACGGGTTCATTTCAAGCAAAAATAGGTCGGAAAAGGCCGAGAAAAACAGAAAATAAAAATTACCATCCGTTTCGTTCCATCCTGGCACTATATAGAAAATTCAAAAAAAATAGCAAAAAAATTAAAAAATACTGTTATGGATTCATTTCAAACCGAAATAGGTCGGAAAAGGCCGAGAAAAACAGCAAATAAAAATTACCATCGTTTCGTTCCATCCTGGCACTATATAGAAAACTCAAAAAAATAGCAAAGAAATTCAAAAAATTAAAAAATACGGTTATGGATTCATTTCAAGCCAAAATAGATTGGAAAAGGATGAGATAGAGAGAAAATAAAAGTTATCGTTCCATTCCATTCCTACCCGACACGAAATAGAAAATTCTAAAACAATAGCGAAAAAATTCAAAAAATTAAAGAATACCATTACGGGTTCATTTCAAGCAAAAATAGGTCGGAAAAGGCCGAGAAAAACAGAAAATAAAAATTACCATCCGTTTCGTTCCATCCTGGCACTATATAGAAAACTCAAAAAAAATAGCAAAAAAATTCAAAAAATTAAAAAATACTGTTATGGATTCATTTCAAGCCAAAATAGATTGGAAAAGGATGAGATGGAGAGAAAATAAAAGTTATCGTTCCGTTTCTTTCCTACCCGACACGAAATAGAAAATTCTAAAACAATAGCATAGAAATTCAAAAAATTAAAGAATACCATTACGGGTTCATTTCAAGACAAAATAGGTCGGAAAAGGCCGAGAAAAACAGAAAATAAAAATTACCATCCGTTTCGTTCCATCCTGTCACTATATGGAAAATTCAAAAAAAAATAGCAAAAAAATAGCAAAAAAATTAAAAAATACTGTTATGGATTCATTTCAAGCCAAAATAGATTGGAAAACGATGAGATAGAGAGAAAATAAAAGTTATCGTTCCATTCCATTCCTACCCGACACGAAATAGAAAATTCTAAAACAATAGCGAAAAAATTCAAAAAATTAAAGAATACCATTACGGGTTCATTTCAAGCAAAAATAAGTCGGAAAAGGCCGAGAAAAACAGAAAATAAAAATTACCATCCGTTTCGTTCCATCCTGGCACTATATAGAAAACTCAAAAAAAATAGCAAAGAAATTCAAAAAATTAAAAAATACGGTTATGGATTCATTCCAAGCCAAAATAGATTGGAAAAGGATGAGATAGAGAGAAAATAAAAGTTATCGTTCCATTCCATTCCTACCCGACACGAAATAGAAAATTCTAAAACAATAGCGAAAAAATTCAAAAAATTAAAGAATACCATTACGGGTTCATTTCAAGCAAAAATAGGTCGGAAAAGGCCGAGAAAAACAGAAAATAAAAATTACCATCCGTTTCGTTCCATCCTGTCACTATATGGAAAATTCAAAAAAAAATAGCAAAAAAATAGCAAAAAAATTAAAAAATACTGTTATGGATTCATTTCAAGCCAAAATAGATTGGAAAACGATGAGATAGAGAGAAAATAAAAGTTATCGTTCCATTCCATTCCTACCCGACACGAAATAGAAAATTCTAAAACAATAGCGAAAAAATTCAAAAAATTAAAGAATACCATTACGGGTTCATTTCAAGCAAAAATAAGTCGGAAAAGGCCGAGAAAAACAGAAAATAAAAATTACCATCCGTTTCGTTCCATCCTGGCACTATATAGAAAACTCAAAAAAAATAGCAAAGAAATTCAAAAAATTAAAAAATACGGTTATGGATTCATTCCAAGCCAAAATAGATTGGAAAAGGATGAGATAGAGAGAAAATAAAAGTTATCGTTCCATTCCATTCCTACCCGACACGAAATAGAAAATTCTAAAACAATAGCGAAAAAATTCAAAAAATTAAAGAATACCATTACGGGTTCATTTCAAGCAAAAATAGGTCGGAAAAGGCCGAGAAAAACAGAAAATAAAAATTACCATCCGTTTCGTTCCATCCTGGCACTATATAGAAAACTCAAAAAAAATAGCAAAAAAATTCAAAAAATTAAAAAATACTGTTATGGATTCATTTCAAGCCAAAATAGATTGGAAAATGATGAGATGGAGAGAAAATAAAAGTTATCGTTCCGTTTCTTTCCTACCCGACACGAAATAGAAAATTCTAAAACAATAGCATAGAAATTCAAAAAATTAAAGAATACCATTACGGGTTCATTTCAAGACAAAATAGGTGGGAAAAGGCCGAGAAAAACAGAAAATAAAAATTACCATCCGTTTCGTTCCATCCTGGCACTATATAGAAAATTCAAAAAAAAATAGCAAAAAAATTAAAAAATACTGTTATGGATTCATTTCAAGCCAAAATAGATTGGAAAACGATGAGATAGAGAGAAAATAAAAGTTATCGTTCCATTCCATTCCTACCCGACACGAAATAGAAAATTCTAAAACAATAGCGAAAAAATTCAAAAAATTAAAGAATACCATTACGGGTTCATTTCAAGCAAAAATAGGTCGGAAAAGGCCGAGAAAAACAGAAAATAAAAATTACCATCCGTTTCGTTCCATCCTGGCACTATATAGAAAACTCAAAAAAAATAGCAAAAAATTAAAAAAATTAAAAAATACTGTTATGGATTCATTTCAAGCCAAAATAGAATGGAAAATGATGAGATAGAGAGAAAATAAAAATTATCGTTTTGTTCCGTTCCTACCCGACACGAAATAGAAAATTCCAAAACAATAGCAAAAAAATTCAAAAAATTAAAAAATACAATTATGGCTTCATTTCAATCAAAAATATGTCGGAAAAGGCTGAGAAAAACAGAAAATGAAAATTATCGTTCCGTTTCGTTCCTACCCGACGCTAAATACGAAATTCAAAGAAAATAGCAAAAAAATTAAAAAATACCATTATGGATTCATTTCAAGCCAAAATAAGTTGGAAAAGGATGAGAAAGAGAGAAAATAAAAATTTTAATTCCGTTCCTTTCCTACCCGACGCATAATAGAAAATTAAAGAAAAATAGCAAAAAAATTCAAAGAGTTTAAAAATACGGTTATGGATTCATTTCAAGCAAAAATAGGTTGGAAAATGATGAAATAGAGAGAAAATAAAAGTTATCGTTCCGTTCCGTTCTTACCCGACACGAAATAGAAAATTCCAGAACAATAGCAAAAAAATTCAAAAATACCATTACGGGTACATTTCAAGCCAAAAGAGGTCGGAAAAGGCCGAGAAAAGAGAAAATAAAAATTATCGTTCCGTTTCGTTACAGCCCGGCACTAAATAAAAAATTCAGAAAATTAAAAAATACCATAATGGATTCATTTCGAGCCAAAATAGGTCGGAAAAGGCCGAGAAAAACTGAAAATAAAAATTATCGTTCCTTTTCGTTACTACCAGGAACTAGATAGAAAATTCAAACAAAATAGCAAAAAAATTCAAAAAATTAAAAAATACAATTATGGCTTCATTTCAATCCAAAATAGGTCGGAAAAGGCCAAGAAAAACAGAAAATAAAAATTATTATTCTGTTTCGTTCCAACCCGGCGCTAAATCTGAAATTCAAAAAAAATAGCAAAAAAATTAAAAAATACCATTATGGATTCATTTCAAGCCAAAATAAGTTGGAAAAGGATGAGATAGAGAGAAAATAAAAATTATCGTTTCGTTCTGTTCCTTCCCGACACGAAATAGAAAATTCCAAAACAATAACAAAAAAATTCAAAAAATTAAAGAATACCATTACAGATTCATTTAATGCCAAAATAGGTCGGAAAAGGCCGAGAAAAACAGAAAATCAAAATTATCGTTCCGTTTCGTTCCTACCAAGCACTAAATAGAAAATTCAAACAAAACAGCAAAAAAATTCAAAAAATTAAAAAATACAATTATGGCTTCATTTCAATACAAAATAGGTCGAAAAAGGCCGAGAAAAACAGAAAATAAAAATTACCATCCGTTTCGTTCCATCCTGGCACTATATAGAAAATTAAAAAAAAATAGCAAAAAAATTAAAAAATACTGTTATGGATTCATTTCAAACCGAAATAGGTCGGAAAAGGCCGAGAAAAACAGCAAATAAAAATTACCATCCGTTTCGTTCCATCCTGGCACTATATAGAAAACTCAAAAAAAATAGCAAAGAAATTAAAAAAATTAAAAAATACGGTTATGGATTCATTTCAAGCCAAAATAGATTGGAAAAGGATGAGATAGAGAGAAAATAAAAGTTATCGTTCCGTTTCTTTCCTACCCGACACGAAATAGAAAATTCTAAAACAATAGCATAGAAATTCAAAAAATTAAAGAATACCATTACGGGTTCATTTCAAGACAAAATAGGTCGGAAAAGGCCGAGAAAAACAGAAAATAAAAATTACCATCCGTTTCGTTCCATCCTGGCACTTTATAGAAAATTCAAAAAAAAATAGCAAAAAAATAGCAAAAAATTTAAAAATACTGTTATGGATTCATTTCAAGCCAAAATAGATTGGAAAACGATGAGATAGAGAGAAAATAAAAGTTATCGTTCCATTCCATTCCTACCCGACACGAAATAGAAAATTCTAAAACAATAGCGAAAAAATTCAAAAAATTAAAGAATACCATTACGGGTTCATTTCAAGCAAAAATAGGTCGGAAAAGGCCGAGAAAAACAGAAAATAAAAATTACCATCCGTTTCGTTCCATCCTGGCACTATATAGAAAATTCAAAAAAAATAGCAAAAAAATTAAAAAATACTGTTATGGATTCATTTCAAACCGAAATAGGTCGGAAAAGGCCGAGAAAAACAGCAAATAAAAATTACCATCGTTTCGTTCCATCCTGGCACTATATAGAAAACTCAAAAAAAATAGCAAAGAAATTCAAAAAATTAAAAAATACGGTTATGGATTCATTTCAAGCCAAAATAGATTGGAAAAGGATGAGATAGAGAGAAAATAAAAGTTATCGTTCCATTCCATTCCTACCCGACACGAAATAGAAAATTCTAAAACAATTGCGAAAAAATTCAAAAAATTAAAGAATACCATTACGGGTTCATTTCAAGCAAAAATAGGTCGGAAAAGGCCGAGAAAAACAGAAAATAAAAATTACCATCCGTTTCGTTCCATCCTGGCACTATATAGAAAACTCAAAAAAAATAGCAAAAAAATTCAAAAAATTAAAAAATGCTGTTATGGATTCATTTCAAGCCAAAATAGATTGGAAAAGGATGAGATGGAGAGAAAATAAAAGTTATCGTTCCGTTTCATTCCTACCCGACACGAAATAGAAAATTCTAAAACAATAGCATAGAAATTCAAAAAATTAAAGAATACCATTACGGGTTCATTTCAATACAAAATAGGTCGGAAAAGGCCGAGAAAAACAGAAAATAAAAATTACCATCCGTTTCGTTCCATCCTGTCACTATATAGAAAATTCAAAAAAAAATAGCAAAAAAATAGCAAAAAAATTAAAAAATACTGTTATGGATTCATTTCAAGCCAAAATAGATTGGAAAACGATGAGATAGAGAGAAAATAAAAGTTATCGTTCCATTCCATTCCTACCCGACACGAAATAGAAAATTCTAAAACAATAGCGAAAAAATTCAAAAAATTAAAGAATACCATTACGGGTTCATTTCAAGCAAAAATAAGTCGGAAAAGGCCGAGAAAAACAGAAAATAAAAATTACCATCCGTTTCGTTCCATCCTGGCACTATATAGAAAACTCAAAAAAAATAGCAAAGAAATTCAAAAAATTAAAAAATACGGTTATGGATTCATTTCAAGCCAAAATAGATTGGAAAAGGATGAGATAGAGAGAAAATAAAAGTTATCGTTCCATTCCATTCCTACCCGACACGAAATAGAAAATTCTAAAACAATAGCGAAAAAATTCAAAAAATTAAAGAATACCATTACGGGTTCATTTCAAGCAAAAATAGGTCGGAAAAAGCCGAGAAAAACAGAAAATAAAAATTACCATCCGTTTCGTTCCATCCTGGCACTATATAGAAAACTCAAAAAAAATAGCAAAAAAATTAAAAAAATTAAAAAATACTGTTATGGATTCATTTCAAGCCAAAATAGATTGGAAAAGGATGAGATGGAGAGAAAATAAAAGTTATCGTTCCGTTTCTTTCCTACCCGACACGAAATAGAAAATTCTAAAACAATAGCATAGAAATTCAAAAAATTAAAGAATACCATTACGGGTTCATTTCAAGACAAAATAGGTGGGAAAAGGCCGAGAAAAACAGAAAATAAAAATTACCATCCGTTTCGTTCCATCCTGGCACTATATAGAAAATTCAAAAAAAAATAGCAAAAAAATTAAAAAATACTGTTATGGATTCATTTCAAGCCAAAATAGATTGGAAAACGATGAGATAGAGAGAAAATAAAAGTTATCGTTCCATTCCATTCCTACCCGACACGAAATAGAAAATTCTAAAACAATAGCGAAAAAATTTAAAAAATTAAAGAATACCATTACGGGTTCATTTCAAGCAAAAATAGGTCGGAAAAGGCCGAGAAAAACAGAAAATAAAAATTACCATCCGTTTCGTTCCATCCTGGCACTATATAGAAAACTCAAAAAAAATAGCAAAAAAATTAAAAAAATTAAAAAATACTGTTATGGATTCATTTCAAGCCAAAATAGAATGGAAAAGGATGAGATAGAGAGAAAATAAAAATTATCGTTTTGTTCCGTTCCTACCCGACACGAAATAGAAAATTCCAAAACAATAGCAAAAAAATTCAAAAAATTAAAAAATACAATTATGGCTTCATTTCAATCAAAAATATGTCGGAAAAGGCTGAGAAAAACAGAAAATGAAAATTATCGTTCCGTTTCGTTCCTACCCGACGCTAAATACGAAATTCAAAGAAAATAGCAAAAAAATTAAAAAATACCATTATGGATTCATTTCAAGCCAAAATAAGTGTGAAAAGGATGAGAAAGAGAGAAAATAAAAATTTTAATTCCGTTCCGTTCCTACCCGACGCATAATAGAAAATTCAAGAAAAATAGCAAAAAAATTCAAAGAGTTTAAAAATACGGTTATGGATTCATTTCAAGCAAAAATAGGTTGGAAAATGATGAAATAGAGAGAAAATAAAAGTTATCGTTCCGTTCCGTTCCTACCCGACACGAAATAGAAAATTCCAGAACAATAGCAAAAAAATTCAAAAATACCATTACGGGTACATTTCAAGCCAAAAGAGGTCGGAAAAGGCCGAGAAAAGAGAAAATAAAAATTATCGTTCCGTTTCGTTACAGCCCGGCACTAAATAAAAAATTCAGAAAATTAAAAAATACCATAATGGATTCATTTCGAGCCAAAATAGGTCGGAAAAGGCCGAGAAAAACTGAAAATAAAAATTATCGTTCCTTTTCGTTACTACCAGGAACTAAATAGAAAATTCAAACAAAATAGCAAAAAAATTCAAAAAATTAAAAAATACAATTATGGCTTCATTTCAATCCAAAATAGGTCGGAAAAGGCCAAGAAAAACAGAAAATAAAAATTATTATTCTGTTTCGTTCCAACCCGGCGCTAAATCTGAAATTCAAAAAAAATAGCAAAAAAATTAAAAAATACCATTATGGATTCATTTCAAGCCAAAATAAGTTGGAAAAGGATGAGATAGAGAGAAAATAAAAATTATCGTTTCGTTCTGTTCCTTCCCGACACGAAATAGAAAATTCCAAAACAATAACAAAAAAATTCAAAAAATTAAAGAATACCATTACAGATTCATTTAATGCCAAAATAGGTCGGAAAAGGCCGAGAAAAACAGAAAATCAAAATTATCGTTCCGTTTCGTTCCTACCAGGCACTAAATAGAAAATTCAAACAAAACAGCAAAAAAATTCAAAAAATTAAAAAAATACAATTATGGCTTCGTTTCAATACAAAATAGGTCGAAAAAGGCCGAGAAAAACAGAAAATAAAAATTACCATCCGTTTCGTTCCATCCTGGCACTATATAGAAAATTAAAAAAAAATAGCAAAAAAATTAAAAAATACTGTTATGGATTCATTTCAAACCGAAATAGGTCGGAAAAGGCCGAGAAAAACAGCAAATAAAAATTACCATCCGTTTCGTTCCATCCTGGCACTATATAGAAAACTCAAAAAAAATAGCAAAGAAATTCAAAAAATTAAAAAATACGGTTATCGATTCATTTCAAGCCAAAATAGATTGGAAAAGGATGAGATAGAGAGAAAATAAAAGTTATCGTTCCGTTTCTTTCCTACCCGACACGAAATAGAAAATTCTAAAACAATAGCATAGAAATTCAAAAAATTAAAGAATACCATTACGGGTTCATTTCAAGACAAAATAGGTCGGAAAAGGCCGAGAAAAACAGAAAATAAAAATTACCATCCGTTTCGTTCCATCCTGGCACTATATAGAAAATTCAAAAAAAAATAGCAAAAAATTTAAAAATACTGTTATGGATTCATTTCAAGCCAAAATAGATTGGAAAACGATGAGATAGAGAGAAAATAAAAGTTATCGTTCCATTCCATTCCTACCCGACACGAAATAGAAAATTCTAAAACAATAGCGAAAAAATTAAAAAAATTAAAGAATACCATTACGGGTTCATTTCAAGCAAAAATAGGTCGGAAAAGGCCGAGAAAAACAGAAAATAAAAATTACCATCCGTTTCGTTCCATCCTGGCACTATATAGAAAATTCAAAAAAAATAGCAAAAAAATTAAAAAATACTGTTATGGATTCATTTCAAACCGAAATAGGTCGGAAAAGGCCGAGAAAAACAGCAAATAAAAATTACCATCGTTTCGTTCCATCCTGGCACTATATAGAAAACTCAAAAAAAATAGCAAAGAAATTAAAAAAATTAAAAAATACGGTTATGGATTCATTTCAAGCCAAAATAGATTGGAAAAGGATGAGATAGAGAGAAAATAAAAGTTATCGTTCCATTCCATTCCTACCCGACACGAAATAGAAAATTCTAAAACAATAGCGAAAAAATTCAAAAAATTAAAGAATACCATTACGGGTTCATTTCAAGCAAAAATAGGTCGGAAAAGGCCGAGAAAAACAGAAAATAAAAATTACCATCCGTTTCGTTCCATCCTGGCACTATATAGAAAACTCAAAAAAAATAGCAAAAAAATTCAAAAAATTAAAAAATACTGTTATGGATTCATTTCAAGCCAAAATAGATTGGAAAAGGATGAGATGGAGAGAAAATAAAAGTTATCGTTCCGTTTCTTTCCTACCCGACACGAAATAGAAAATTCTAAAACAATAGCATAGAAATTCAAAAAATTAAAGAATACCATTACGGGTTCATTTCAAGACAAAATAGGTCGGAAAAGGCCGAGAAAAACAGAAAATAAAAATTACCATCCGTTTCGTTCCATCCTGTCACTATATAGAAAATTCAAAAAAAAATAGCAAAAAAATAGCAAAAAAATTAAAAAATACTGTTATAGATTCATTTCAAGCCAAAATAGATTGGAAAACGATGAGATAGAGAGAAAATAAAAGTTATCGTTCCATTCCATTCCTACCCGACACGAAATAGAAAATTCTAAAACAATAGCGAAAAAATTCAAAAAATTAAAGAATACCATTACGGGTTCATTTCAAGCAAAAATAAGTCGGAAAAGGCCGAGAAAAACAGAAAATAAAAATTACCATCCGTTTCGTTCCATCCTGGCACTATATAGAAAACTCAAAAAAAATAGCAAAGAAATTCAAAAAATTAAAAAATACGGTTATGGATTCATTTCAAGCCAAAATAGATTGGAAAAGGATGAGATAGAGAGAAAATAAAAGTTATCGTTCCATTCCATTCCTACCCGACACGAAATAGAAAATTCTAAAACAATAGCGAAAAAATTCAAAAAATTAAAGAATACCATTACGGGTTCATTTCAAGCAAAAATAGGTCGGAAAAGGCCGAGAAAAACAGAAAATAAAAATTACCATCCGTTTCGTTCCATCCTGGCACTATATAGAAAACTCAAAAAAAATAGCAAAAAAATTCAAAAAATTAAAAAATACTGTTATGGATTCATTTCAAGCCAAAATAGATTGGAAAAGGATGAGATGGAGTGAAAATAAAAGTTATCGTTCCGTTTCTTTCCTACCCGACACGAAATAGAAAATTCTAAAACAATAGCATAGAAATTCAAAAAATTAAAGAATACCATTACGGGTTCATTTCAAGACAAAATAGGTCGGAAAAGGCCGAGAAAAACAGAAAATAAAAATTACCATCCGTTTCGTTCCATCCTGGCACTATATAGAAAATTAAAAAAAAAATAGCAAAAAAATTAAAAAATACTGTTATGGATTCATTTCAAGCCAAAATAGATTGGAAAACGATGAGATAGAGAGAAAATAAAAGTTATCGTTCCATTCCATTCCTACCCGACACGAAATAGAAAATTCTAAAACAATAGCGAAAAGATTCAAAAAATTAAAGAATACCATTACGGGTTCATTTCAAGCAAAAATAGGTCGGAAAAGGCCGAGAAAAACAGAAAATAAAAATTACCATCCGTTTCGTTCCATCCTGGCACTATATAGAAAACTCAAAAAAAATAGCAAAAAAATTAAAAAAATTAAAAAATACTGTTATGGATTCATTTCAAGCCAAAATAGAATGGAAAAGGATGAGATAGAGAGAAAATAAAAATTATCGTTTTGTTCCGTTCCTACCCGACACGAAATAGAAAATTCCAAAACAATAGCAAAAAAATTCAAAAAATTAAAAAATACAATTATGGCTTCATTTCAATCAAAAATATGTCGGAAAAGGCTGAGAAAAACAGAAAATGAAAATTATCGTTCCGTTTCGTTCCTACCCGACGCTAAATACGAAATTCAAAGAAAATAGCAAAAAAATTAAAAAATACCATTATGGATTCATTTCAAGCCAAAATAAGTTGGAAAAGGATGAGAAAGAGAGAAAATAAAAATTTTAATTCCGTTCCGTTCCTACCCGACGCATAATAGAAAATTCAAGAAAAATAGCAAAAAAATTCAAAGAGTTTAAAAATACGGTTATGGATTCATTTCAAGCAAAAATAGGTTGGAAAATGATGAAATAGAGAGAAAATAAAAGTTATCGTTCCGTTCCGTTCCTACCCGACACGAAATAGAAAATTCCAGAACAATAGCAAAAAAATTCAAAAATACCATTACGGGTACATTTCAAGCCAAAAGATGTCGGAAAAGGCCGAGAAAAGAGAAAATAAAAATTATCGTTCCGTTTCGTTACAGCCCGGCACTAAATAAAAAATTCAGAAAATTAAAAAATACCATAATGGATTCATTTCGAGCCAAAATAGGTCGGAAAAGGCCGAGAAAAACTGAAAATAAAAATTATCGTTCCTTTTCGTTACTACCAGGAACTAAATAGAAAATTCAAACAAAATAGCAAAAAAATTCAAAAAATTAAAAAATACAATTATGGCTTCATTTCAATCCAAAATAGGTCGGAAAAGGCCAAGAAAAACAGAAAATAAAAATTATTATTCTGTTTCGTTCCAACCCGGCGCTAAATCTGAAATTCAAAAAAAATAGCAAAAAAATTAAAAAATACCATTATGGATTCATTTCAAGCCAAAATAAGTTGGAAAAGGATGAGATAGAGAGAAAATAAAAATTATCGTTTCGTTCTGTTCCTTCCCGACACGAAATAGAAAATTCCAAAACAATAACAAAAAAATTCAAAAAATTAAAGAATACCATTACAGATTCATTTAATGCCAAAATAGGTCGGAAAAGGCCGAGAAAAACAGAAAATCAAAATTATCGTTCCGTTTCGTTCCTACCAGGCACTAAATAGAAAATTCAAACAAAACAGCAAAAAAATTCAAAAAATTAAAAAATACAATTATGGCTTCATTTCAATACAAAATAGGTCGAAAAAGGCCGAGAAAAACAGAAAATAAAAATTACCATCCGTTTCGTTCCATCCTGGCACTATATAGAAAATTAAAAAAAAATAGCAAAAAAATTAAAAAATACTGTTATGGATTCATTTCAAACCGAAATAGGTCGGAAAAGGCCGAGAAAAACAGCAAATAAAAATTACCATCCGTTTCGTTCCATCCTGGCACTATATAGAAAACTCAAAAAAAATAGCAAAGAAATTCAAAAAATTAAAAAATACGGTTATGGATTCATTTCAAGCCAAAATAGATTGGAAAAGGATGAGATAGAGAGAAAATAAAAGTTATCGTTCCGTTTCTTTCCTACCCGACACGAAATAGAAAATTCTAAAACAATAGCATAGAAATTCAAAAAATTAAAGAATACCATTACGGGTTCATTTCAAGACAAAATAGGTCGGAAAAGGCCGAGAAAAACAGAAAATAAAAATTACCATCCGTTTCGTTCCATCCTGGCACTATATAGAAAATTCAAAAAAAAATAGCAAAAAATTTAAAAATACTGTTATGGATTCATTTCAAGCCAAAATAGATTGGAAAACGATGAGATAGAGAGAAAATAAAAGTTATCGTTCCATTCCATTCCTACCCGACACGAAATAGAAAATTCTAAAACAATAGCGAAAAAATTCAAAAAATTAAAGAATACCATTACGGGTTCATTTCAAGCAAAAATAGGTCGGAAAAGGCCGAGAAAAACAGAAAATAAAAATTACCATCCGTTTCGTTCCATCCTGGCACTATATAGAAAACTCAAAAAAAATAGCAAAAAAATTCAAAAAATTAAAAAATACTGTTATGGATTCATTTCAAGCCAAAATAGCTTGGAAAAGGTTGAGATAGAGAGAAAATAAAAATTATCGTTTTGTTCCGTTCCTACCCGACACGAAATAGAAAATTCCAAAACAATAGCAAAAAAATTCAAAAAATTAAAAAATACAATTATGGCTTCATTTCAATCAAAAATATGTCGGAAAAGGCTGAGAAAAACAGAAAATGAAAATTATCGTTCCGTTTCGTTCCTACCCGGCGCTAAATACGAAATTCAAAGAAAATAGCAAAAAAATTAAAAAATACCATTATGGATTCATTTCAAGCCAAAATAAGTTGGAAAAGGATGAGAAAGAGAGAAAATAAAAATTTTAATTCCGTTCCGTTCCTACCCGACGCATAATAGAAAATTCAAGAAAAATAGCAAAAAAATTCAAAGAGTTTAAAAATACGGTTATGGATTCATTTCAAGCAAAAATAGGTTGGAAAATGATGAAATAGAGAGAAAATAAAAGTTATCGTTCCGTTCCGTTCCTACCCGACACGAAATAGAAAATTCCAGAACAATAGCAAAAAAATTCAAAAATACCATTACGGGTACATTTCAAGCCAAAAGATGTCGGAAAAGGCCGAGAAAAGAGAAAATAAAAATTATCGTTCCGTTTCGTTACAGCCCGGCACTAAATAAAAAATTCAGAAAATTAAAAAATACCATAATGGATTCATTTCGAGCCAAAATAGGTCGGAAAAGGCTGAGAAAAACTGAAAATAAAAATTATCGTTCCGTTTCGTTCCTACCAGGAACTAAATAGAAAATTCAAAAAAAATAGCAAAAAAATTCAAAAAATTAAAAAATACAATTATGGCTTCATTTCAATCCAAAATAGGTCAGAAAAGGCCAAGAAAAACAGAAAATAAAAATTATTATTCTGTTTCGTTCCAACCCGGCGCTAAATATGAAATTCAAAAAAAATAGCAAAAAAATTAAAAAAATTAAAAAATACCATTATGGATTCATTTCAAGCCAAAATAAGTTGGAAAAGGATGAGATAGAGAGAAAATAAAAATTATCGTTTCGTTCCGTTCCTTCCCGACACGAAATAGAAAATTCCAAAACAATAACAAAAAAATTCAAAAAATTAAAGAATACCATTACGGATTCATTTCATGCCAAAATAGGTCGGAAAAGGCCGAGAAAAACAGAAAATCAAAATTATCGTTCCGTTTCGTTCCTACCAGGCACTAAATAGAAAATTCAAACAAAACAGCAAAAAAATTCAAAAAATTAAAAAATACAATTATGGCTTCATTTCAATCCAAAATAGGTCGGAAAAGGCCAAGAAAAACAGAAAATAAAAATTATTATTCTGTTTCGTTCCAACCCGGCGCTAAATATGAAATTAAAAAAAAAATAGCAAAAAAATTAAAAAAATTAAAAAATACCATTATGGATTCATTTCAAGCAAAAATAGGTTGGAAAATGATGAAATAGAGAGAAAACAAAAGTTATCGTTCCGTTCCGTTCCTACCCGACACGAAATAGAAAATTCCAGAACAATAGCAAAAAAATTCAAAAATACCATTACGGGTACATTTTAAGCCAAAAGAGGTCGGAAAAGGCCGAGAAAAGAGAAAATAAAAATTATCGTTCCGTTTCGTTACAGCCCGGCACTAAATAAAAAATTCAGAAAATTAAAAAATACCATAATGGATTCATTTCGAGCCAAAATAGGTCGGAAAAGGCCGAGAAAAACTGAAAATAAAAATTATCGTTCCGTTTCGTTCCTACCAGGAACTAAATAGAAAATTCAAAAAAAATAGCAAAAAAATTAAAAAAATTAAAAAATACCATTATGGATTCATTTCAAGCAAAAATAGGTTGGAAAATGATGAAATAGAGAGAAAACAAAAGTTATCGTTCCGTTCCGTTCCTACCCGACACGAAATAGAAAATTCCAGAACAATAGCAAAAAAATTCAAAAATACCATTACGGGTACATTTCAAGCCAAAAGAGGTCGGAAAAGGCCGAGAAAAGAGAAAATAAAAATTATCGTTCCGTTTCGTTACAGCCCGGCACTAAATAAAAAATTCAGAAAATTAAAAAATACCATAATGGATTCATTTCGAGCCAAAATAGGTCGGAAAAGGCCGAGAAAAACTGAAAATAAAAATTATCGTTCCGTTTCGTTCCTACCAGGAACTAAATAGAAAATTCAAAAAAAATAGCAAAAAAATTAAAAAAATTAAAAAATACCATTATGGATTCATTTCAAGCCAAAATAAGTTGGAAAAGGATGAGATAGAGAGAAAATAAAAATTATCGTTTCGTTCCGTTCCTTCCCGACACGAAATAGAAAATTCCAAAACAATAACAAAAAAATTCAAAAAATTAAAGGATACCATTACGGATTCATTTCATGCCAAAATAGGTCGGAAAAGGCCGAGAAAAACAGAAAATCAAAATTATCGTTCCGTTTCGTTCCTACCCGGCGCTAAATACGAAATTCAAAGAAAATAGCAAAAAAATTAAAAAATACCATTATGGATTCATTTCAAGCCAAAATAAGTTGGAAAAGGATGAGAAAGAGAGAAAATAAAAATTTTAATTCCGTTCCGTTCCTACCCCACGCATAATAGAAAATTCAAGAAAAATAGCAAAAAAATTCAAAGAGTTTAAAAATACGGTTATGGATTCATTTCAAGCAAAAATAGGTTGGAAAATGATGAAATAGAGAGAACATAAAAGTTATCGTTCCGTTCCGTTCCTACCCGACACGAAATAGAAAATTCCAGAACAACAGCAAAAAAATTCAAAAATACCATTACGGGTACATTTCAAGCCAAAAGAGGTCGGAAAAGGCCGAGAAAAGAGAAAATAAAAATTATCGTTCCGTTTCGTTACAGCCCGGCACTAAATAAAAAATTCAGAAAATTAAAAAATACCATAATGGATTCATTTCGAGCCAAAATAGGTCGGAAAAGGCCGAGAAAAACTGAAAATAAAAATTATCATTCCTTTTCGTTCCTACCAGGAACTAAATAGAAAATTCAAACAAAATAGCAAAAAAATTCAAAAAATTAAAAAATACAATTATGGCTCCATTTCAATCCAAAATAGGTCGGAAAAGGCCAAGAAAAACAGAAAATAAAAATTATTATTCTGTTTCGTTCCAACCCAGCGCTAAATCTGAAATTCAAAAAAAATAGCAAAAAAATTAAAAAATACCATTATGGATTAATTTCAAGCCAAAATAAGTTGGAAAAGGATGAGATAGAGAGAAAATAAAAATTATCGTTTCGTTCTGTTCCTTCCCGACACGAAATAGAAAATTCCAAAACAATAACAAAAAAATTCAAAAAATTAAAGAATACCATTACGGATTCATTTAATGCCAAAATAGGTCGGAAAAGGCCGAGAAAAACAGAAAATCAAAATTATCGTTCCGTTTCGTTCCTACCAGGCACTAAATAGAAAATTCAAACAAAACAGCAAAGAAATTCAAAAAATTAAAAAATACAATTATGGCTTCATTTCAATACAAAATAGGTCGAAAAAGGCCGAGAAAAACCGAAAATAAAAATTACCATCCGTTTCGTTCCATCCTGGCACTATATAGAAAATTAAAAAAAAATTGCAAAAAAATTAAAAAATACTGTTATGGATTCATTTCAAACCGAAATAGGTCGGAAAAGGCCGAAAAAAACAGCAAATAAAAATTACCATCCGTTTCGTTCCATCCTGGCACTATATAGAAAACTCAAAAAAAATAGCAAAGAAATTCAAAAAATTAAAAAATACGGTTATGGATTCATTTCAAGCCAAAATAGATTGGAAAAGGATGAGATAGAGAGAAAATAAAAGTTATCGTTCCGTTTCTTTCCTACCCGACACGAAATAGAAAATTCTAAAACAATAGCATAGAAATTCAAAAAATTAAAGAATACCATTACGGGTTCATTTCAAGACAAAATAGGTCGGAAAAGGCCGAGAAAAACAGAAAATAAAAATTACCATCCGTTTCGTTCCATCCTGGCACTATATAGAAAATTCAAAAAAAAATAGCAAAAAATTTAAAAATACTGTTATGGATTCATTTCAAGCCAAAATAGATTGGAAAACGATGAGATAGAGAGAAAATAAAAGTTATCGTTCCATTCCATTCCCACCCGACACGAAATAGAAAATTCTAAAACAATAGCGAAAAAATTCAAAAAATTAAAGAATACCATTACGGGTTCATTTCAAGCAAAAATAGGTCGGAAAAGGCCGAGAAAAACAGAAAATAAAAATTACCATCCGTTTCGTTCCATCCTGGCACTATATAGAAAACTCAAAAAAAATAGCAAAAAAATTCAAAAAATTAAAAAATACTGTTATGGATTCATTTCAAGCCAAAATAGCTTGGAAAAGGTTGAGATAGAGAGAAAATAAAAATTATCGTTTTGTTCCGTTCCTACCCGACACGAAATAGAAAATTCCAAAACAATAGCAAAAAAATTCAAAAAATTAAAAAATACAATTATGGCTTCATTTCAATCAAAAATATGTCGGAAAAGGCTGAGAAAAACAGAAAATGAAAATTATCGTTCCGTTTCGTTCCTACCCTGCGCTAAATACGAAATTCAAAGAAAATAGCAAAAAAATTAAAAAATACCATTATGGATTCATTTCAAGCCAAAATAAGTTGGAAAAGGATGAGAAAGAGAGAAAATAAAAATTTTAATTCCGTTCTGTTCCTACCCGACGCATAATAGAAAATTCAAGAAAAATAGCAAAAAAATTCAAAGAGTTTAAAAATACGGTTATGGATTCATTTCAAGCAAAAATAGGTTGGAAAATGATGAAATAGAGAGAAAACAAAAGTTATCGTTCCGTTCCGTTCCTACCCGACACGAAATAGAAAATTCCAGAACAATAGCAAAAAAATTCAAAAATACCATTACGGGTACATTTCAAGCCAAAAGAGGTCGGAAAAGGCCGAGAAAAGAGAAAATAAAAATTATCGTTCCGTTTCGTTACAGCCCGGCACTAAATAAAAAATTCAGAAAATTAAAAAATACCATAATGGATTCATTTCGAGCCAAAATAGGTCGGAAAAGGCCGAGAAAAACTGAAAATAAAAATTATCGTTCCGTTTCGTTCCTACCAGGAACTAAATAGAAAATTCAAAAAAAATAGCAAAAAAATTCAAAAAATTAAAAAATACAATTATGGCTTCATTTCAATCCAAAATAGGTCAGAAAAGGCCAAGAAAAACAGAAAATAAAAATTATTATTCTGTTTCGTTCCAACCCGGCGCTAAATATGAAATTCAAAAAAAATAGCAAAAAAATTAAAAAAATTAAAAAATACCATTATGGATTCATTTCAAGCCAAAATAAGTTGGAAAAGGATGAGATAGAGAGAAAATAAAAATTATCGTTTCGTTCCGTTCCTTCCCGACACGAAATAGAAAATTCCAAAACAATAACAAAAAAATTCAAAAAATTAAAGAATACCATTACGGATTCATTTCATGCCAAAATAGGTCGGAAAAGGCCGAGAAAAACAGAAAATCAAAATTATCGTTCCGTTTCGTTCCTACCAGGCACTAAATAGAAAATTCAAACAAAACAGCAAAAAAATTCAAAAAATTAAAAAATACAATTATGGCTTCATTTCAATACAAAATAGGTCGAAAAAGGCCGAGAAAAACAGAAAATAAAAATTATCATCCGTTTCGTTCCATCCTGGCACTATATAGAAAATTCAAAAAAAAAAGCAAAAAAATTAAAAAATACTGTTATGGATTCATTTCAAGCCAAAATAGATTGGAAAAGGATGAGATGGAGAGAAAATAAAAGTTATCGTTCCGTTTCTTTCCTACCCGACACGAAATAGAAAATTCTAAAACAATAGCATAGAAATTCAAAAAATTACAGAATACCATTACGGGTTCATTTCAAGACAAAATAGGTCGGAAAAGGCCGAGAAAAACAGAAAATAAAAATTACCATCCGTTTCGTTCCATCCTGGCACTATATAGAAAATTCAAAAAAAAATAGCAAAAAAATTAAAAAAAATTAAAAAATACTGTTATGGATTCGTTTCAAGCCAAAATAGATTGGAAAACGATGAGATAGAGAGAAAATAAAAGTTATCGTTCCATTCCATTCCTACCCGGCACGAAATAGAAAATTCTAAAACAATAGCGAAAAAATTCAAAAAATTAAAGAATACCATTACGGGTTCATTTCAAGCAAAAATAGGTCGGAAAAGGCCGAGAAAAACAGAAAATAAAAATTACCATCCGTTTCGTTCCATCCTGGCACTATATAGAAAACTAAAAAAAAATAGCAAAAAAATTCAAAAAATTAAAGAATACCATTACGGATTCATTTCATGCCAAAATAGGCCGAGAAAAACAGAAAATCAAAATTATCGTTCCGTTTCGTTCCTACCCGGCGCTAAATACGAAATTCAAAGAAAATAGCAAAAAAATTAAAAAATACCATTATGGATTCATTTCAAGCCAAAATAAGTTGGAAAAGGATGAGAAAGAGAGAAAATAAAAATTTTAATTTCGTTCCGTTCCTACCCCACGCATAATAGAAAATTCAAGAAAAATAGCAAAAAAATTCAAAGAGTTTAAAAATACGGTTATGGATTCATTTCAAGCAAAAATAGGTTGGAAAATGATGAAATAGAGAGAACATAAAAGTTATCGTTCCGTTCCGTTCCTACCCGACACGAAATAGAAAATTCCAGAACAATAGCAAAAAAATTCAAAAATACCATTACGGGTACATTTCAAGCCAAAAGAGGTCGGAAAAGGCCGAGAAAAGAGAAAATAAAAATTATCGTTCCGTTTCGTTACAGCCCGGCACTAAATAAAAAATTCAGAAAATTAAAAAATACCATAATGGATTCATTTCGAGCCAAAATAGGTCGGAAAAGGCCGAGAAAAACTGAAAATAAAAATTATCATTCCTTTTCGTTCCTACCAGGAACTAAATAGAAAATTCAAACAAAATAGCAAAAAAATTCAAAAAATTAAAAAATAAAATTATGGCTCCATTTCAATCCAAAATAGGTCAGAAAAGGCCAAGAAAAACAGAAAATAAAAATTATTATTCTGTTTCGTTCCAACCCGGCGCTAAATCTGAAATTCAAAAAAAATAGCAAAAAAATTAAAAAAATTAAAAAATACCATTATGGATTAATTTCAAGCCAAAATAAGTTGGAAAAGGATGAGATAGAGAGAAAATAAAAATTATCGTTTCGTTCTGTTCCTTCCCGACACGAAATAGAAAATTCCAAAACAATAACAAAAAAATTCAAAAAATTAAAGAATACCATTACGGATTCATTTAATGCCAAAATAGGTCGGAAAAGGCCGAGAAAAACAGAAAATCAAAATTATCGTTCCGTTTCGTTCCTACCAGGCACTAAATAGAAAATTCAAACAAAACAGCAAAGAAATTCAAAAAATTAAAAAATACAATTATGGCTTCATTTCAATACAAAATAGGTCGAAAAAGGCCGAGAAAAACAGAAAATAAAAATTACCATCCGTTTCGTTCCATCCTGGCACTATATAGAAAATTAAAAAAAAATAGCAAAAAAATTAAAAAATACTGTTATGGATTCATTTCAAACCGAAATAGGTCGGAAAAGGCCGAGAAAAACAGCAAATAAAAATTACCATCCGTTTCGTTCCATCCTGGCACTATATAGAAAACTCAAAAAAAATAGCAAAGAAATTCAAAAAATTAAAAAATACGGTTATGGATTCATTTCAAGCACTAATAGATTGGAAAAGGATGAGATAGAGAGAAAATAAAAGTTATCGTTCCGTTTCTTTCCTACCCGACACGAAATAGAAAATTCTAAAACAATAGCATAGAAATTCAAAAAATTAAAGAATACCATTACGGGTTCATTTCAAGCAAAAATAGGTCGGAAAAGGCCGAGAAAAACAGAAAATAAAAATTACCATCCGTTTCGTTCCATCCTGGCACTATATAGAAAACTCAAAAAAAATAGCAAAAAAATTCAAAAAATTAAAAAATACTGTTATGGATTCATTTCAAGCCAAAATAGATTGGAAAAGGATGAGATGGAGTGAAAATAAAAGTTATCGTTCCGTTTCTTTCCTACCCGACACGAAATAGAAAATTCTAAAACAATAGCATAGAAATTCAAAAAATTAAAGAATACCATTACGGGTTCATTTCAAGACAAAATAGGTCGGAAAAGGCCGAGAAAAACAGAAAATAAAAATTACCATCCGTTTCGTTCCATCCTGGCACTATATAGAAAATTAAAAAAAAAATAGCAAAAAAATTAAAAAATACTGTTATGGATTCATTTCAAGCCAAAATAGATTGGAAAACGATGAGATAGAGAGAAAATAAAAGTTATCGTTCCATTCCATTCCTACCCGACACGAAATAGAAAATTCTAAAACAATAGCGAAAAGATTCAAAAAATTAAAGAATACCATTACGGGTTCATTTCAAGCAAAAATAGGTCGGAAAAGGCCGAGAAAAACAGAAAATAAAAATTACCATCCGTTTCGTTCCATCCTGGCACTATATAGAAAACTCAAAAAAAATAGCAAAAAAATTCAAAAAATTAAAAAATACTGTTATGGATTCATTTCAAGCCAAAATAGATTGGAAAAGGATGAGATGGAGTGAAAATAAAAGTTATCGTTCCGTTTCTTTCCTACCCGACACGAAATAGAAAATTCTAAAACAATAGCATAGAAATTCAAAAAATTAAAGAATACTATTACGGGTTCATTTCAAGACAAAATAGGTCGGAAAAGGCCGAGAAAAACAGAAAATAAAAATTACCATCCGTTTCGTTCCATCCTGGCACTATATAGAAAATTAAAAAAAAAATAGCAAAAAAATTAAAAAATACTGTTATGGATTCATTTCAAGCCAAAATAGATTGGAAAACGATGAGATAGAGAGAAAATAAAAGTTATCGTTCCATTCCATTCCTACCCGACACGAAATAGAAAATTCTAAAACAATAGCGAAAAGATTCAAAAAATTAAAGAATACCATTACGGGTTCATTTCAAGCAAAAATAGGTCGGAAAAGGCCGAGAAAAACAGAAAATAAAAATTACCATCCGTTCCGTTCCATCCTGGCACTATATAGAAAACTCAAAAAAAATAGCAAAAAAATTAAAAAAATTAAAAAATACTGTTATGGATTCATTTCAAGCCAAAATAGAATGGAAAAGGATGAGATAGAGAGAAAATAAAAATTATCGTTTTGTTCCGTTCCTACCCGACACGAAATAGAAAATTCCAAAACAATAGCAAAAAAATTCAAAAAATTAAAAAATACAATTATGGCTTCATTTCAATCAAAAATATGTCGGAAAAGGCTGAGAAAAACAGAAAATGAAAATTATCGTTCCGTTTCGTTCCTACCCGACGCTAAATACGAAATTCAAAGAAAATAGCAAAAAAATTAAAAAATACCATTATGGATTCATTTCAAGCCAAAATAAGTTGGAAAAGGATGAGAAAGAGAGAAAATAAAAATTTTAATTCCGTTCCGTTCCTACCCGACGCATAATAGAAAATTCAAGAAAAATAGCAAAAAAATTCAAAGTGTTTAAAAATACGGTTATGGATTCATTTCAAGCAAAAATAGGTTGGAAAATGATGAAATAGAGAGAAAATAAAAGTTATCGTTCCGTTCCGTTCCTACCCGACACGAAATAGAAAATTCCAGAACAATAGCAAAAAAATTCAAAAATACCATTACGGGTACATTTCAAGCCAAAAGAGGTCGGAAAAGGCCGAGAAAAGAGAAAATAAAAATTATCGTTCCGTTTCGTTACAGCCCGGCACTAAATAAAAAATTCAGAAAATTAAAAAATACCATAATGGATTCATTTCGAGCCAAAATAGGTCGGAAAAGGCCGAGAAAAACTGAAAATAAAAATTATCGTTCCTTTTCGTTACTACCAGGAACTAAATAGAAAATTCAAACAAAATAGCAAAAAAATTCAAAAAATTAAAAAATACAATTATGGCTTCATTTCAATCCAAAATAGGTCGGAAAAGGCCAAGAAAAACAGAAAATAAAAATTATTATTCTGTTTCGTTCCAACCCGGCGCTAAATCTGAAATTCAAAAAAAATAGCAAAAAAATTAAAAAAATTAAAAAATACCATTATGGATTCATTTCAAGCCAAAATAAGTTGGAAAAGGATGAGATAGAGAGAAAATAAAAATTATCGTTTCGTTCTGTTCCTTCCCGACACGAAATAGAAAATTCCAAAACAATAACAAAAAAATTCAAAAAATTAAAGAATACCATTACAGATTCATTTAATGCCAAAATAGGTCGGAAAAGGCCGAGAAAAACAGAAAATCAAAATTATCGTTCCGTTTCGTTCCTACCAGGCACTAAATAGAAAATTCAAACAAAACAGCAAAAAAATTCAAAAAATTAAAAAATACAATTATGGCTTCATTTCAATACAAAATAGGTCGAAAAAGGCCGAGAAAAACAGAAAATAAAAATTACCATCCGTTTCGTTCCATCCTGGCACTATATAGAAAATTAAAAAAAAATAGCAAAAAAATTAAAAAATACTGTTATGGATTCATTTCAAACCGAAATAGGTCGGAAAAGGCCGAGAAAAACAGCAAATAAAAATTACCATCCGTTTCGTTCCATCCTGGCACTATATAGAAAACTCAAAAAAAATAGCAAAGAAATTCAAAAAATTAAAAAATACGGTTATGGATTCATTTCAAGCCAAAATAGATTGGAAAAGGATGAGATAGAGAGAAAATAAAAGTTATCGTTCCGTTTCTTTCCTACCCGACACGAAATAGAAAATTCTAAAACAATAGCATAGAAATTCAAAAAATTAAAGAATACCATTACGGGTTCATTTCAAGACAAAATAGGTCGGAAAAGGCCGAGAAAAACAGAAAATAAAAATTACCATCCGTTTCGTTCCATCCTGGCACTATATAGAAAATTCAAAAAAAAATAGCAAAAAATTTAAAAATACTGTTATGGATTCATTTCAAGCCAAAATAGATTGGAAAACGATGAGATAGAGAGAAAATAAAAGTTATCGTTCCATTCCATTCCTACCCGACACGAAATAGAAAATTCTAAAACAATAGCGAAAAAATTCAAAAAATTAAAGAATACCATTACGGGTTCATTTCAAGCAAAAATAGGTTGGAAAAGGCCGAGAAAAACAGAAAATAAAAATTACCATCCGTTTCGTTCCATCCTGGCACTATATAGAAAACTCAAAAAAAATAGCAAAAAAATTCAAAAAATTAAAAAATACTGTTATGGATTCATTTCAAGCCAAAATAGCTTGGAAAAGGTTGAGATAGAGAGAAAATAAAAATTATCGTTTTGTTCCGTTCCTACCCGACACGAAATAGAAAATTCCAAAACAATAGCAAAAAAATTCAAAAAATTAAAAAATACAATTATGGCTTCATTTCAATCAAAAATATGTCGGAAAAGGCTGAGAAAAACAGAAAATGAAAATTATCGTTCCGTTTCGTTCCTACCCGGCGCTAAATACGAAATTCAAAGAAAATAGCAAAAAAATTAAAAAATACCATTATGGATTCATTTCAAGCCAAAATAAGTTGGAAAAGGATGAGAAAGAGAGAAAATAAAAATTTTAATTCCGTTCCGTTCCTACCCGACGCATAATAGAAAATTCAAGAAAAATAGCAAAAAAATTCAAAGAGTTTAAAAATACGGTTATGGATTCATTTCAAGCAAAAATAGGTTGGAAAATGATGAAATAGAGAGAAAATAAAAGTTATCGTTCCGTTCCGTTCCTACCCGACACGAAATAGAAAATTCCAGAACAATAGCAAAAAAATTCAAAAATACCATTACGGGTACATTTCAAGCCAAAAGATGTCGGAAAAGGCCGAGAAAAGAGAAAATAAAAATTATCGTTCCGTTTCGTTACAGCCCGGCACTAAATAAAAAATTCAGAAAATTAAAAAATACCATAATGGATTCATTTCGAGCCAAAATAGGTCGGAAAAGGCTGAGAAAAACTGAAAATAAAAATTATCGTTCCGTTTCGTTCCTACCAGGAACTAAATAGAAAATTCAAAAAAAATAGCAAAAAAATTCAAAAAATTAAAAAATACAATTATGGCTTCATTTCAATCCAAAATAGGTCAGAAAAGGCCAAGAAAAACAGAAAATAAAAATTATTATTCTGTTTCGTTCCAACCCGGCGCTAAATATGAAATTCAAAAAAAATAGCAAAAAAATTAAAAAAATTAAAAAATACCATTATGGATTCATTTCAAGCCAAAATAAGTTGGAAAAGGATGAGATAGAGAGAAAATAAAAATTATCGTTTCGTTCCGTTCCTTCCCGACACGAAATAGAAAATTCCAAAACAATAACAAAAAAATTCAAAAAATTAAAGAATACCATTACGGATTCATTTCATGCCAAAATAGGTCGGAAAAGGCCGAGAAAAACAGAAAATCAAAATTATCGTTCCGTTTCGTTCCTACCAGGCACTAAATAGAAAATTCAAACAAAACAGCAAAAAAATTCAAAAAATTAAAAAATACAATTATGGCTTCATTTCAATCCAAAATAGGTCGGAAAAGGCCAAGAAAAACAGAAAATAAAAATTATTATTCTGTTTCGTTCCAACCCGGCGCTAAATATGAAATTAAAAAAAAAATAGCAAAAAAATTAAAAAAATTAAAAAATACCATTATGGATTCATTTCAAGCAAAAATAGGTTGGAAAATGATGAAATAGAGAGAAAACAAAAGTTATCGTTCCGTTCCGTTCCTACCCGACACGAAATAGAAAATTCCAGAACAATAGCAAAAAAATTCAAAAATACCATTACGGGTACATTTTAAGCCAAAAGAGGTCGGAAAAGGCCGAGAAAAGAGAAAATAAAAATTATCGTTCCGTTTCGTTACAGCCCGGCACTAAATAAAAAATTCAGAAAATTAAAAAATACCATAATGGATTCATTTCGAGCCAAAATAGGTCGGAAAAGGCCGAGAAAAACTGAAAATAAAAATTATCGTTCCGTTTCGTTCCTACCAGGAACTAAATAGAAAATTCAAAAAAAATAGCAAAAAAATTAAAAAAATTAAAAAATACCATTATGGATTCATTTCAAGCAAAAATAGGTTGGAAAATGATGAAATAGAGAGAAAACAAAAGTTATCGTTCCGTTCCGTTCCTACCCGACACGAAATAGAAAATTCCAGAACAATAGCAAAAAAATTCAAAAATACCATTACGGGTACATTTCAAGCCAAAAGAGGTCGGAAAAGGCCGAGAAAAAAGAAAATAAAAATTATCGTTCCGTTTCGTTACAGCCCGGCACTAAATAAAAAATTCAGAAAATTAAAAAATACCATAATGGATTCATTTCGAGCCAAAATAGGTCGGAAAAGGCCGAGAAAAACTGAAAATAAAAATTATCGTTCCGTTTCGTTCCTACCAGGAACTAAATAGAAAATTCAAAAAAAATAGCAAAAAAATGAAAAAAATTAAAAAATACCATTATGGATTCATTTCAAGCCAAAATAAGTTGGAAAAGGATGAGATAGAGAGAAAATAAAAATTATCGTTTCGTTCCGTTCCTTCCCGACACGAAATAGAAAATTCCAAAACAATAACAAAAAAATTCAAAAAATTAAAGAATACCATTACGGATTCATTTCATGCCAAAATAGGTCGGAAAAGGCCGAGAAAAACAGAAAATCAAAATTATCGTTCCGTTTCGTTCCTACCCGGCGCTAAATACGAAATTCAAAGAAAATAGCAAAAAAATTAAAAAATACCATTATGGATTCATTTCAAGCCAAAATAAGTTGGAAAAGGATGAGAAAGAGAGAAAATAAAAATTTTAATTCCGTTCCGTTCCTACCCCACGCATAATAGAAAATTCAAGAAAAATAGCAAAAAAATTCAAAGAGTTTAAAAATACGGTTATGGATTCATTTCAAGCAAAAATAGGTTGGAAAATGATGAAATAGAGAGAACATAAAAGTTATCGTTCCGTTCCGTTCCTACCCGACACGAAATAGAAAATTCCAGAACAATAGCAAAAAAATTCAAAAATACCATTACGGGTACATTTCAAGCCAAAAGAGGTCGGAAAAGGCCGAGAAAAGAGAAAATAAAAATTATCGTTCCGTTTCGTTACAGCCCGGCACTAAATAAAAAATTCAGAAAATTAAAAAATACCATAATGGATTCATTTCGAGCCAAAATAGGTCGGAAAAGGCCGAGAAAAACTGAAAATAAAAATTATCGTTCCGTTTCGTTCCTACCAGGAACTAAATAGAAAATTCAAAAAAAATAGCAAAAAAATGAAAAAAATTAAAAAATACCATTATGGATTCATTTCAAGCCAAAATAAGTTGGAAAAGGATGAGATAGAGAGAAAATAAAAATTATCGTTTCGTTCCGTTCCTTCCCGACACGAAATAGAAAATTCCAAAACAATAACAAAAAAATTCAAAAAATTAAAGAATACCATTACGGATTCATTTCATGCCAAAATAGGTCGGAAAAGGCCGAGAAAAACAGAAAATCAAAATTATCGTTCCGTTTCGTTCCTACCCGGCGCTAAATACGAAATTCAAAGAAAATAGCAAAAAAATTAAAAAATACCATTATGGATTCATTTCAAGCCAAAATAAGTTGGAAAAGGATGAGAAAGAGAGAAAATAAAAATTTTAATTCCGTTCCGTTCCTACCCCACGCATAATAGAAAATTCAAGAAAAATAGCAAAAAAATTCAAAGAGTTTAAAAATACGGTTATGGATTCATTTCAAGCAAAAATAGGTTGGAAAATGATGAAATAGAGAGAACATAAAAGTTATCGTTCCGTTCCGTTCCTACCCGACACGAAATAGAAAATTCCAGAACAATAGCAAAAAAATTCAAAAATACCATTACGGGTACATTTCAAGCCAAAAGAGGTCGGAAAAGGCCGAGAAAAGAGAAAATAAAAATTATCGTTCCGTTTCGTTACAGCCCGGCACTAAATAAAAAATTCAGAAAATTAAAAAATACCATAATGGATTCATTTCGAGCCAAAATAGGTCGGAAAAGGCCGAGAAAAACTGAAAATAAAAATTATCATTCCTTTTCGTTCCTACCAGGAACTAAATAGAAAATTCAAACAAAATAGCAAAAAAATTCAAAAAATTAAAAAATACAATTATGGCTCCATTTCAATCCAAAATAGGTCGGAAAAGGCCAAGAAAAACAGAAAATAAAAATTATTATTCTGTTTCGTTCCAACCCAGCGCTAAATCTGAAATTCAAAAAAAATAGCAAAAAAATTAAAAAATACCATTATGGATTAATTTCAAGCCAAAATAAGTTGGAAAAGGATGAGATAGAGAGAAAATAAAAATTATCGTTTCGTTCTGTTCCTTCCCGACACGAAATAGAAAATTCCAAAACAATAACAAAAAAATTCAAAAAATTAAAGAATACCATTACGGATTCATTTAATGCCAAAATAGGTCGGAAAAGGCCGAGAAAAACAGAAAATCAAAATTATCGTTCCGTTTCGTTCCTACCAGGCACTAAATAGAAAATTCAAACAAAACAGCAAAGAAATTCAAAAAATTAAAAAATACAATTATGGCTTCATTTCAATACAAAATAGGTCGAAAAAGGCCGAGAAAAACCGAAAATAAAAATTACCATCCGTTTCGTTCCATCCTGGCACTATATAGAAAATTAAAAAAAAATTGCAAAAAAATTAAAAAATACTGTTATGGATTCATTTCAAACCGAAATAGGTCGGAAAAGGCCGAAAAAAACAGCAAATAAAAATTACCATCCGTTTCGTTCCATCCTGGCACTATATAGAAAACTCAAAAAAAATAGCAAAGAAATTCAAAAAATTAAAAAATACGGTTATGGATTCATTTCAAGCCAAAATAGATTGGAAAAGGATGAGATAGAGAGAAAATAAAAGTTATCGTTCCGTTTCTTTCCTACCCGACACGAAATAGAAAATTCTAAAACAATAGCATAGAAATTCAAAAAATTAAAGAATACCATTACGGGTTCATTTCAAGACAAAATAGGTCGGAAAAGGCCGAGAAAAACAGAAAATAAAAATTACCATCCGTTTCGTTCCATCCTGGCACTATATAGAAAATTCAAAAAAAAATAGCAAAAAATTTAAAAATACTGTTATGGATTCATTTCAAGCCAAAATAGATTGGAAAACGATGAGATAGAGAGAAAATAAAAGTTATCGTTCCATTCCATTCCTACCCGACACGAAATAGAAAATTCTAAAACAATAGCGAAAAAATTCAAAAAATTAAAGAATACCATTACGGGTTCATTTCAAGCAAAAATAGGTCGGAAAAGGCCGAGAAAAACAGAAAATAAAAATTACCATCCGTTTCGTTCCATCCTGGCACTATATAGAAAACTCAAAAAAAATAGCAAAAAAATTCAAAAAATTAAAAAATACTGTTATGGATTCATTTCAAGCCAAAATAGCTTGGAAAAGGTTGAGATAGAGAGAAAATAAAAATTATCGTTTTGTTCCGTTCCTACCCGACACGAAATAGAAAATTCCAAAACAATAGCAAAAAAATTCAAAAAATTAAAAAATACAATTATGGCTTCATTTCAATCAAAAATATGTCGGAAAAGGCTGAGAAAAACAGAAAATGAAAATTATCGTTCCGTTTCGTTCCTACCCTGCGCTAAATACGAAATTCAAAGAAAATAGCAAAAAAATTAAAAAATACCATTATGGATTCATTTCAAGCCAAAATAAGTTGGAAAAGGATGAGAAAGAGAGAAAATAAAAATTTTAATTCCGTTCTGTTCCTACCCGACGCATAATAGAAAATTCAAGAAAAATAGCAAAAAAATTCAAAGAGTTTAAAAATACGGTTATGGATTCATTTCAAGCAAAAATAGGTTGGAAAATGATGAAATAGAGAGAAAACAAAAGTTATCGTTCCGTTCCGTTCCTACCCGACACGAAATAGAAAATTCCAGAACAATAGCAAAAAAATTCAAAAATACCATTACGGGTACATTTCAAGCCAAAAGAGGTCGGAAAAGGCCGAGAAAAGAGAAAATAAAAATTATCGTTCCGTTTCGTTACAGCCCGGCACTAAATAAAAAATTCAGAAAATTAAAAAATACCATAATGGATTCATTTCGAGCCAAAATAGGTCGGAAAAGGCCGAGAAAAACTGAAAATAAAAATTATTATTCTGTTTCGTTCCAACCCGGCGCTAAATATGAAATTCAAAAAAAATAGCAAAAAAATTAAAAAAATTAAAAAATACCATTATGGATTCATTTCAAGCCAAAATAAGTTGGAAAAGGATGAGATAGAGAGAAAATAAAAATTATCGTTTCGTTCCGTTCCTTCCCGACACGAAATAGAAAATTCCAAAACAATAACAAAAAAATTCAAAAAATTAAAGAATACCATTACGGATTCATTTCATGCCAAAATAGGTCGGAAAAGGCCGAGAAAAACAGAAAATCAAAATTATCGTTCCGTTTCGTTCCTACCAGGCACTAAATAGAAAATTCAAACAAAACAGCAAAAAAATTCAAAAAATTAAAAAATACAATTATGGCTTCATTTCAATACAAAATAGGTCGAAAAAGGCCGAGAAAAACAGAAAATAAAAATTATCATCCGTTTCGTTCCATCCTGGCACTATATAGAAAATTCAAAAAAAAAAGCAAAAAAATTAAAAAATACTGTTATGGATTCATTTCAAGCCAAAATAGATTGGAAAAGGATGAGATGGAGAGAAAATAAAAGTTATCGTTCCGTTTCTTTCCTACCCGACACGAAATAGAAAATTCTAAAACAATAGCATAGAAATTCAAAAAATTACAGAATACCATTACGGGTTCATTTCAAGACAAAATAGGTCGGAAAAGGCCGAGAAAAACAGAAAATAAAAATTACCATCCGTTTCGTTCCATCCTGGCACTATATAGAAAATTCAAAAAAAAATAGCAAAAAAATTAAAAAAAATTAAAAAATACTGTTATGGATTCGTTTCAAGCCAAAATAGATTGGAAAACGATGAGATAGAGAGAAAATAAAAGTTATCGTTCCATTCCATTCCTACCCGGCACGAAATAGAAAATTCTAAAACAATAGCGAAAAAATTCAAAAAATTAAAGAATACCATTACGGGTTCATTTCAAGCAAAAATAGGTCGGAAAAGGCCGAGAAAAACAGAAAATAAAAATTACCATCCGTTTCGTTCCATCCTGGCACTATATAGAAAACTAAAAAAAAATAGCAAAAAAATTCAAAAAATTAAAGAATACCATTACGGATTCATTTCATGCCAAAATAGGCCGAGAAAAACAGAAAATCAAAATTATCGTTCCGTTTCGTTCCTACCCAGCGCTAAATACGAAATTCAAAGAAAATAGCAAAAAAATTAAAAAATACCATTATGGATTCATTTCAAGCCAAAATAAGTTGGAAAAGGATGAGAAAGAGAGAAAATAAAAATTTTAATTTCGTTCCGTTCCTACCCCACGCATAATAGAAAATTCAAGAAAAATAGCAAAAAAATTCAAAGAGTTTAAAAATACGGTTATGGATTCATTTCAAGCAAAAATAGGTTGGAAAATGATGAAATAGAGAGAACATAAAAGTTATCGTTCCGTTCCGTTCCTACCCGACACGAAATAGAAAATTCCAGAACAATAGCAAAAAAATTCAAAAATACCATTACGGGTACATTTCAAGCCAAAAGAGGTCGGAAAAGGCCGAGAAAAGAGAAAATAAAAATTATCGTTCCGTTTCGTTACAGCCCGGCACTAAATAAAAAATTCAGAAAATTAAAAAATACCATAATGGATTCATTTCGAGCCAAAATAGGTCGGAAAAGGCCGAGAAAAACTGAAAATAAAAATTATCATTCCTTTTCGTTCCTACCAGGAACTAAATAGAAAATTCAAACAAAATAGCAAAAAAATTCAAAAAATTAAAAAATAAAATTATGGCTCCATTTCAATCCAAAATAGGTCAGAAAAGGCCAAGAAAAACAGAAAATAAAAATTATTATTCTGTTTCGTTCCAACCCGGCGCTAAATCTGAAATTCAAAAAAAATAGCAAAAAAATTAAAAAAATTAAAAAATACCATTATGGATTAATTTCAAGCCAAAATAAGTTGGAAAAGGATGAGATAGAGAGAAAATAAAAATTATCGTTTCGTTCTGTTCCTTCCCGACACGAAATAGAAAATTCCAAAACAATAACAAAAAAATTCAAAAAATTAAAGAATACCATTACGGATTCATTTAATGCCAAAATAGGTCGGAAAAGGCCGAGAAAAACAGAAAATCAAAATTATCGTTCCGTTTCGTTCCTACCAGGCACTAAATAGAAAATTCAAACAAAACAGCAAAGAAATTCAAAAAATTAAAAAATACAATTATGGCTTCATTTCAATACAAAATAGGTCGAAAAAGGCCGAGAAAAACAGAAAATAAAAATTACCATCCGTTTCGTTCCATCCTGGCACTATATAGAAAATTAAAAAAAAATAGCAAAAAAATTAAAAAATACTGTTATGGATTCATTTCAAACCGAAATAGGTCGGAAAAGGCCGAGAAAAACAGCAAATAAAAATTACCATCCGTTTCGTTCCATCCTGGCACTATATAGAAAACTCAAAAAAAATAGCAAAGAAATTCAAAAAATTAAAAAATACGGTTATGGATTCATTTCAAGCACTAATAGATTGGAAAAGGATGAGATAGAGAGAAAATAAAAGTTATCGTTCCGTTTCTTTCCTACCCGACACGAAATAGAAAATTCTAAAACAATAGCATAGAAATTCAAAAAATTAAAGAATACCATTACGGGTTCATTTCAAGACAAAATAGGTCGGAAAAGGCCGAGAAAAACAGAAAATAAAAATTACCATCCGTTTCGTTCCATCCTGGCACTATATAGAAAATTCAAAAAAAAATAGCAAAAAATTTAAAAATACTGTTATGGATTCATTTCAAGCCAAAATAGATTGGAAAACGATGAGATAGAGAGAAAATAAAAGTTATCGTTCCATTCCATTCCTACCCGACACGAAATAGAAAATTCTAAAACAATAGCGAAAAAATTCAAAAAATTAAAGAATACCATTACGGGTTCATTTCAAGCAAAAATAGGTCGGAAAAGGCCGAGAAAAACAGAAAATAAAAATTACCATCCGTTTCGTTCCATCCTGGCACTATATAGAAAACCAAAAAAAAATAGCAAAAAAATTCAAAAAATTAAAAAATACTGTTATGGATTCATTTCAAGCCAAAATAGCTTGGAAAAGGTTGAGATAGAGAGAAAATAAAAATTATCGTTTTGTTCCGTTCCTACCCGACACGAAATAGAAAATTCCAAAACAATAGCAAAAAAATTCAAAAAATTAAAAAATACAATTATGGCTTCATTTCAATCAAAAATATGTCGGAAAAGGCTGAGAAAAACAGAAAATGAAAATTATCGTTCCGTTTCGTTCCTACCCAGCGCTAAATACGAAATTCAAAGAAAATAGCAAAAAAATTAAAAAATACCATTATGGATTCATTTCAAGCCAAAATAAGTTGGAAAAGGATGAGAAAGAGAGAAAATAAAAATTTTAATTCCGTTCTGTTCCTACCCGACGCATAATAGAAAATTCAAGAAAAATAGCAAAAAAATTCAAAGAGTTTAAAAATACGGTTATGGATTCATTTCAAGCAAAAATAGGTTGGAAAATGATGAAATAGAGAGAAAACAAAAGTTATCGTTCCGTTCCGTTCCTACCCGACACGAAATAGAAAATTCCAGAACAATAGCAAAAAAATTCAAAAATACCATTACGGGTACATTTCAAGCCAAAAGAGGTCGGAAAAGGCCGAGAAAAGAGAAAATAAAAATTATCGTTCCGTTTCGTTACAGCCCGGCACTAAATAAAAAATTCAGAAAATTAAAAAATACCATAATGGATTCATTTCGAGCCAAAATAGGTCGGAAAAGGCCGAGAAAAACTGAAAATAAAAATTATCGTTCCGTTTCGTTCCTACCAGGAACTGAATAGAAAATTCAAAAAAAATAGCAAAAAAATTCAAAAAATTAAAAAATACAATTATGGCTTCATTTCAATCCAAAATAGGTCAGAAAAGGCCAAGAAAAACAGAAAATAAAAATTATTATTCTGTTTCGTTCCAACCCGGCGCTAAATATGAAATTCAAAAAAAATAGCAAAAAAATTAAAAAAATTAAAAAATACCATTATGGATTCATTTCAAGCCAAAATAAGTTGGAAAAGGATGAGATAGAGAGAAAATAAAAATTATCGTTTCGTTCCGTTCCTTCCCGACACGAAATAGAAAATTCCAAAACAATAACAAAAAAATTCAAAAAATTAAAGAATACCATTACGGATTCATTTCATGCCAAAATAGGTCGGAAAAGGCCGAGAAAAACAGAAAATCAAAATTATCGTTCCGTTTCGTTCCTACCAGGCACTAAATAGAAAATTCAAACAAAACAGCAAAAAAATTCAAAAAATTAAAAAATACAATTATGGCTTCATTTCAATACAAAATAGGTCGAAAAAGGCCGAGAAAAACAGAAAATAAAAATTACCATCCGTTTCGTTCCATCCTGGCACTATATAGAAAATTCAAAAAAAAAAGCAAAAAAATTAAAAAATACTGTTATGGATTCATTTCAAGCCAAAATAGATTGGAAAAGGATGAGATGGAGAGAAAATAAAAGTTATCGTTCCGTTTCTTTCCTACCCGACACGAAATAGAAAATTCTAAAACAATAGCATAGAAATTCAAAAAATTACAGAATACCATTACGGGTTCATTTCAAGACAAAATAGGTCGGAAAAGGCCGAGAAAAACAGAAAATAAAAATTACCATCCGTTTCGTTCCATCCTGGCACTATATAGAAAATTCAAAAAAAAATAGCAAAAAAATTAAAAAATACTGTTATGGATTCATTTCAAGCCAAAATAGATTGGAAAACGATGAGATAGAGAGAAAATAAAAGTTATCGTTCCATTCCATTCCTACCCGGCACGAAATAGAAAATTCTAAAACAATAGCGAAAAAATTCAAAAAATTAAAGAATACCATTACGGGTTCATTTCAAGCAAAAATAGGTCGGAAAAGGCCGAGAAAAACAGAAAATAAAAATTACCATCCGTTTCGTTCCATCCTGGCACTATATAGAAAACTAAAAAAAAATAGCAAAAAAATTCAAAAAATTAAAGAATACCATTACGGATTCATTTCATGCCAAAATAGGTCGGAAAAGGCCGAGAAAAACAGAAAATCAAAATTATCGTTCCGTTTCGTTCCTACCCGGCGCTAAATACGAAATTCAAAGAAAATAGCAAAAAAATTAAAAAATACCATTATGGATTCATTTCAGGCCAAAATAAGTTGGAAAAGGATGAGAAAGAGAGAAAATAAAAATTTTAATTTCGTTCCGTTCCTACCCCACGCATAATAGAAAATTCAAGAAAAATAGCAAAAAAATTCAAAGAGTTTAAAAATACGGTTATGGATTCATTTCAAGCAAAAATAGGTTGGAAAATGATGAAATAGAGAGAACATAAAAGTTATCGTTCCGTTCCGTTCCTACCCGACACGAAATAGAAAATTCCAGAACAATAGCAAAAAAATTCAAAAATACCATTACGGGTACATTTCAAGCCAAAAGAGGTCGGAAAAGGTCGAGAAAAGAGAAAATAAAAATTATCGTTCCGTTTCGTTACAGCCCGGCACTAAATAAAAAATTCAGAAAATTAAAAAATACCATAATGGATTCATTTCGAGCCAAAATAGGTCGGAAAAGGCCGAGAAAAACTGAAAATAAAAATTATCATTCCTTTTCGTTCCTACCAGGAACTAAATAGAAAATTCAAACAAAATAGCAAAAAAATTCAAAAAATTAAAAAATAAAATTATGGCTCCATTTCAATCCAAAATAGGTCAGAAAAGGCCAAGAAAAACAGAAAATAAAAATTATTATTCTGTTTCGTTCCAACCCGGCGCTAAATCTGAAATTCAAAAAAAATAGCAAAAAAATTAAAAAAATTAAAAAATACCATTATGGATTAATTTCAAGCCAAAATAAGTTGGAAAAGGATGAGATAGAGAGAAAATAAAAATTATCGTTTCGTTCTGTTCCTTCCCGACACGAAATAGAAAATTCCAAAACAATAACAAAAAAATTCAAAAAATTAAAGAATACCATTACGGATTCATTTAATGCCAAAATAGGTCGGAAAAGGCCGAGAAAAACAGAAAATCAAAATTATCGTTCCGTTTCGTTCCTACCAGGCACTAAATAGAAAATTCAAACAAAACAGCAAAGAAATTCAAAAAATTAAAAAATACAATTATGGCTTCATTTCAATACAAAATAGGTCGAAAAAGGCCGAGAAAAACAGAAAATAAAAATTACCATCCGTTTCGTTCCATCCTGGCACTATATAGAAAATTAAAAAAAAATAGCAAAAAAATTAAAAAATACTGTTATGGATTCATTTCAAACCGAAATAGGTCGGAAAAGGCCGAGAAAAACAGCAAATAAAAATTACCATCCGTTTCGTTCCATCCTGGCACTATATAGAAAACTCAAAAAAAATAGCAAAGAAATTCAAAAAATTAAAAAATACGGTTATGGATTCATTTCAAGCCAAAATAGATTGGAAAAGGATGAGATAGAGAGAAAATAAAAGTTATCGTTCCGTTTCTTTCCTACCCGACACGAAATAGAAAATTCTAAAACAATAGTATAGAAATTCAAAAAATTAAAGAATACCATTACGGGTTCATTTCAAGACAAAATAGGTCGGAAAAGGCCGAGAAAAACAGAAAATAAAAATTACCATCCGTTTCGTTCCATCCTGGCACTATATAGAAAATTCAAAAAAAAATAGCAAAAAATTTAAAAATACTGTTATGGATTCATTTCAAGCCAAAATAGATTGGAAAACGATGAGATAGAGAGAAAATAAAAGTTATCGTTCCATTCCATTCCTACCCGACACGAAATAGAAAATTCTAAAACAATAGCGAAAAAATTCAAAAAATTAAAGAATACCATTACGGGTTCATTTCAAGCAAAAATAGGTCGGAAAAGGCCGAGAAAAACAGAAAATAAAAATTACCATCCGTTTCGTTCCATCCTGGCACTATATAGAAAACTCAAAAAAAATAGCAAAAAAATTCAAAAAATTAAAAAATACTGTTATGGATTCATTTCAAGCCAAAATAGCTTGGAAAAGGTTGAGATAGAGAGAAAATAAAAATTATCGTTTTGTTCCGTTCCTACCCGACACGAAATAGAAAATTCCAAAACAATAGCAAAAAAATTCAAAAAATTAAAAAATACAATTATGGCTTCATTTCAATCAAAAATATGTCGGAAAAGGCTGAGAAAAACAGAAAATGAAAATTATCGTTCCGTTTCGTTCCTACCCAGCGCTAAATACGAAATTCAAAGAAAATAGCAAAAAAATTAAAAAATACCATTATGGATTCATTTCAAGCCAAAATAAGTTGGAAAAGGATGAGAAAGAGAGAAAATAAAAATTTTAATTCCGTTCTGTTCCTACCCGACGCATAATAGAAAATTCAAGAAAAATAGCAAAAAAATTCAAAGAGTTTAAAAATACGGTTATGGATTCATTTCAAGCAAAAATAGGTTGGAAAATGATGAAATAGAGAGAAAACAAAAGTTATCGTTCCGTTCCGTTCCTACCCGACACGAAATAGAAAATTCCAGAACAATAGCAAAAAAATTCAAAAATACCATTACGGGTACATTTCAAGCCAAAAGAGGTCGGAAAAGGCCGAGAAAAGAGAAAATAAAAATTATCGTTCCGTTTCGTTACAGCCCGGCACTAAATAAAAAATTCAGAAAATTAAAAAATACCATAATGGATTCATTTCGAGCCAAAATAGGTCGGAAAAGGCCGAGAAAAACTGAAAATAAAAATTATCGTTCCGTTTCGTTCCTACCAGGAACTGAATAGAAAATTCAAAAAAAATAGCAAAAAAATTCAAAAAATTAAAAAATACAATTATGGCTTCATTTCAATCCAAAATAGGTCAGAAAAGGCCAAGAAAAACAGAAAATAAAAATTATTATTCTGTTTCGTTCCAACCCGGCGCTAAATATGAAATTCAAAAAAAATAGCAAAAAAATTAAAAAAATTAAAAAATACCATTATGGATTCATTTCAAGCCAAAATAAGTTGGAAAAGGATGAGATAGAGAGAAAATAAAAATTATCGTTTCGTTCCGTTCCTTCCCGACACGAAATAGAAAATTCCAAAACAATAACAAAAAAATTCAAAAAATTAAAGAATACCATTACGGATTCATTTCATGCCAAAATAGGTCGGAAAAGGCCGAGAAAAACAGAAAATCAAAATTATCGTTCCGTTTCGTTCCTACCAGGCACTAAATAGAAAATTCAAACAAAACAGCAAAAAAATTCAAAAAATTAAAAAATACAATTATGGCTTCATTTCAATACAAAATAGGTCGAAAAAGGCCGAGAAAAACAGAAAATAAAAATTACCATCCGTTTCGTTCCATCCTGGCACTATATAGAAAATTAAAAAAAAAAAGCAAAAAAATTAAAAAATACTGTTATGGATTCATTTCAAGCCAAAATAGATTGGAAAAGGATGAGATGGAGAGAAAATAAAAGTTATCGTTCCGTTTCTTTCCTACCCGACACGAAATAGAAAATTCTAAAACAATAGCATAGAAATTCAAAAAATTACAGAATACCATTACGGGTTCATTTCAAGACAAAATAGGTCGGAAAAGGCCGAGAAAAACAGAAAATAAAAATTACCATCCGTTTCGTTCCATCCTGGCACTATATAGAAAATTCAAAAAAAAATAGCAAAAAAATTAAAAAAAATTAAAAAATACTGTTATGGATTCATTTCAAGCCAAAATAGATTGGAAAACGATGAGATAGAGAGAAAATAAAAGTTATCGTTCCATTCCATTCCTACCCGGCACGAAATAGAAAATTCTAAAACAATAGCGAAAAAATTCAAAAAATTAAAGAATACCATTACGGGTTCATTTCAAGCAAAAATAGGTCGGAAAAGGCCGAGAAAAACAGAAAATAAAAATTACCATCCGTTTCGTTCCATCCTGGCACTATATAGAAAACTAAAAAAAAATAGCAAAAAAATTCAAAAAATTAAAGAATACCATTACGGATTCATTTCATGCCAAAATAGGTCGGAAAAGGCCGAGAAAAACAGAAAATCAAAATTATCGTTCCGTTTCGTTCCTACCCGGCGCTAAATACGAAATTCAAAGAAAATAGCAAAAAAATTAAAAAATACCATTATGGATTCATTTCAAGCCAAAATAAGTTGGAAAAGGATGAGAAAGAGAGAAAATAAAAATTTTAATTCCGTTCCGTTCCTACCCCACGCATAATAGAAAATTCAAGAAAAATAGCAAAAAAATTCAAAGAGTTTAAAAATACGGTTATGGATTCATTTCAAGCAAAAATAGGTTGGAAAATGATGAAATAGAGAGAACATAAAAGTTATCGTTCCGTTCCGTTCCTACCCGACACGAAATAGAAAATTCCAGAACAATAGCAAAAAAATTCAAAAATACCATTACGGGTACATTTCAAGCCAAAAGAGGTCGGAAAAGGCCGAGAAAAGAGAAAATAAAAATTATCGTTCCGTTTCGTTACAGCCCGGCACTAAATAAAAAATTCAGAAAATTAAAAAATACCATAATGGATTCATTTCGAGCCAAAATAGGTCGGAAAAGGCCGAGAAAAACTGAAAATAAAAATTATCATTCCTTTTCGTTCCTACCAGGAACTAAATAGAAAATTCAAACAAAATAGCAAAAAAATTCAAAAAATTAAAAAATAAAATTATGGCTCCATTTCAATCCAAAATAGGTCAGAAAAGGCCAAGAAAAACAGAAAATAAAAATTATTATTCTGTTTCGTTCCAACCCGGCGCTAAATCTGAAATTCAAAAAAAATAGCAAAAAAATTAAAAAAATTAAAAAATACCATTATGGATTAATTTCAAGCCAAAATAAGTTGGAAAAGGATGAGATAGAGAGAAAATAAAAATTATCGTTTCGTTCTGTTCCTTCCCGACACGAAATAGAAAATTCCAAAACAATAACAAAAAAATTCAAAAAATTAAAGAATACCATTACGGATTCATTTAATGCCAAAATAGGTCGGAAAAGGCCGAGAAAAACAGAAAATCAAAATTATCGTTCCGTTTCGTTCCTACCAGGCACTAAATAGAAAATTCAAACAAAACAGCAAAGAAATTCAAAAAATTAAAAAATAAAATTATGGCTTCATTTCAATACAAAATAGGTCGAAAAAGGCCGAGAAAAACAGAAAATAAAAATTACCATCCGTTTCGTTCCATCCTGGCACTATATAGAAAATTAAAAAAAAATAGCAAAAAAATTAAAAAATACTGTTATGGATTCATTTCAAACCGAAATAGGTCGGAAAAGGCCGAGAAAAACAGCAAATAAAAATTACCATCCGTTTCGTTCCATCCTGGCACTATATAGAAAACTCAAAAAAAATAGCAAAGAAATTCAAAAAATTAAAAAATACGGTTATGGATTCATTTCAAGCCAAAATAGATTGGAAAAGGATGAGATAGAGAGAAAATAAAAGTTATCGTTCCGTTTCTTTCCTACCCGACACGAAATAGAAAATTCTAAAACAATAGCATAGAAATTCAAAAAATTAAAGAATACCATTACGGGTTCATTTCAAGACAAAATAGGTCGGAAAAGGCCGAGAAAAACAGAAAATAAAAATTACCATCCGTTTCGTTCCATCCTGGCACTATATAGAAAATTCAAAAAAAAATAGCAAAAAATTTAAAAATACTGTTATGGATTCATTTCAAGCCAAAATAGATTGGAAAACGATGAGATAGAGAGAAAATAAAAGTTATCGTTCCATTCCATTCCTACCCGACACGAAATAGAAAATTCTAAAACAATAGCGAAAAAATTCAAAAAATTAAAGAATACCATTACGGGTTCATTTCAAGCAAAAATAGGTCGGAAAAGGCTGAGAAAAACAGAAAATAAAAATTACCATCCGTTTCGTTCCATCCTGGCACTATATAGAAAACTCAAAAAAAATAGCAAAAAAATTCAAAAAATTAAAAAATACTGTTATGGATTCATTTCAAGCCAAAATAGCTTGGAAAAGGTTGAGATAGAGAGAAAATAAAAATTATCGTTTTGTTCCGTTCCTACCCGACACGAAATAGAAAATTCCAAAACAATAGCAAAAAAATTCAAAAAATTAAAAAATACAATTATGGCTTCATTTCAATCAAAAATATGTCGGAAAAGGCTGAGAAAAACAGAAAATGAAAATTATCGTTCCGTTTCGTTCCTACCCAGCGCTAAATACGAAATTCAAAGAAAATAGCAAAAAAATTAAAAAATACCATTATGGATTCATTTCAAGCCAAAATAAGTTGGAAAAGGATGAGAAAGAGAGAAAATAAAAATTTTAATTCCGTTCTGTTCCTACCCGACGCATAATAGAAAATTCAAGAAAAATAGCAAAAAAATTCAAAGAGTTTAAAAATACGGTTATGGATTCATTTCAAGCAAAAATAGGTTGGAAAATGATGAAATAGAGAGAAAACAAAAGTTATCGTTCCGTTCCGTTCCTACCCGACACGAAATAGAAAATTCCAGAACAATAGCAAAAAAATTCAAAAATACCATTACGGGTACATTTCAAGCCAAAAGAGGTCGGAAAAGGCCGAGAAAAGAGAAAATAAAAATTATCGTTCCGTTTCGTTACAGCCCGGCACTAAATAAAAAATTCAGAAAATTAAAAAATACCATAATGGATTCATTTCGAGCCAAAATAGGTCGGAAAAGGCCGAGAAAAACTGAAAATAAAAATTATCGTTCCGTTTCGTTCCTACCAGGAACTAAATAGAAAATTCAAAAAAAAATAGCAAAAAAATTCAAAAAATTAAAAAATACAATTATGGCTTCATTTCAATCCAAAATAGGTCAGAAAAGGCCAAGAAAAACAGAAAATAAAAATTATTATTCTGTTTCGTTCCAACCCGGCGCTAAATATGAAATTCAAAAAAAATAGCAAAAAAATTAAAAAAATTAAAAAATACCATTATGGATTCATTTCAAGCCAAAATAAGTTGGAAAAGGATGAGATAGAGAGAAAATAAAAATTATCGTTTCGTTCCGTTCCTTCCCGACACGAAATAGAAAATTCCAAAACAATAACAAAAAAATTCAAAAAATTAAAGAATACCATTACGGATTCATTTCATGCCAAAATAGGTCGGAAAAGGCCGAGAAAAACAGAAAATCAAAATTATCGTTCCGTTTCGTTCCTACCAGGCACTAAATAGAAAATTCAAACAAAACAGCAAAAAAATTCAAAAAATTAAAAAATACAATTATGGCTTCATTTCAATACAAAATAGGTCGAAAAAGGCCGAGAAAAACAGAAAATAAAAATTACCATCCGTTTCGTTCCATCCTGGCACTATATAGAAAATTCAAAAAAAAAAGCAAAAAAATTAAAAAATACTGTTATGGATTCATTTCAAGCCAAAATAGATTGGAAAAGGATGAGATGGAGAGAAAATAAAAGTTATCGTTCCGTTTCTTTCCTACCCGACACGAAATAGAAAATTCTAAAACAATAGCATAGAAATTCAAAAAATTACAGAATACCATTACAGGTTCATTTCAAGACAAAATAGGTCGGAAAAGGCCGAGAAAAACAGAAAATAAAAATTACCATCCGTTTCGTTCCATCCTGGCACTATATAGAAAATTCAAAAAAAAATAGCAAAAAAATTAAAAAAAATTAAAAAATACTGTTATGGATTCATTTCAAGCCAAAATAGATTGGAAAACGATGAGATAGAGAGAAAATAAAAGTTATCGTTCCATTCCATTCCTACCCGGCACGAAATAGAAAATTCTAAAACAATAGCGAAAAAATTCAAAAAATTAAAGAATACCATTACGGGTTCATTTCAAGCAAAAATAGGTCGGAAAAGGCCGAGAAAAACAGAAAATAAAAATTACCATCCGTTTCGTTCCATCCTGGCACTATATAGAAAACTAAAAAAAAATAGCAAAAAAATTCAAAAAATTAAAGAATACCATTACGGATTCATTTCATGCCAAAATAGGTCGGAAAAGGCCGAGAAAAACAGAAAATCAAAATTATCGTTCCGTTTCGTTCCTACCCGGCGCTAAATACGAAATTCAAAGAAAATAGCAAAAAAATTAAAAAATACCATTATGGATTCATTTCAAGCCAAAATAAGTTGGAAAAGGATGAGAAAGAGAGAAAATAAAAATTTTAATTCCGTTCTGTTCCTACCCGACGCATAATAGAAAATTCAAGAAAAATAGCAAAAAAATTCAAAGAGTTTAAAAATACGGTTATGGATTCATTTCAAGCAAAAATAGGTTGGAAAATGATGAAATAGAGAGAAAACAAAAGTTATCGTTCCGTTCCGTTCCTACCCGACACGAAATAGAAAATTCCAGAACAATAGCAAAAAAATTCAAAAATACCATTACGGGTACATTTCAAGCCAAAAGAGGTCGGAAAAGGCCGAGAAAAGAGAAAATAAAAATTATCGTTCCGTTTCGTTACAGCCCGGCACTAAATAAAAAATTCAGAAAATTAAAAAATACCATAATGGATTCATTTCGAGCCAAAATAGGTCGGAAAAGGGCGAGAAAAACTGAAAATAAAAATTATCGTTCCGTTTCGTTCCTACCAGGAACTAAATAGAAAATTCAAAAAAAATAGCAAAAAACTTCAAAAAATTAAAAAATACAATTATGGCTTCATTTCAATCCAAAATAGGTCAGAAAAGGCCAAGAAAAACAGAAAATAAAAATTATTATTCTGTTTCGTTCCAACCCGGCGCTAAATATGAAATTCAAAAAAAATAGCAAAAAAATTAAAAAAATTAAAAAATACCATTATGGATTCATTTCAAGCCAAAATAAGTTGGAAAAGGATGAGATAGAGAGAAAATAAAAATTATCGTTTCGTTCCGTTCCTTCCCGACACGAAATAGAAAATTCCAAAACAATAACAAAAAAATTCAAAAAATTAAAGAATACCATTACGGATTCATTTCATGCCAAAATAGGTCGGAAAAGGCCGAGAAAAACAGAAAATCAAAATTATCGTTCCGTTTCGTTCCTACCAGGCACTAAATAGAAAATTCAAACAAAACAGCAAAAAAATTCAAAAAATTAAAAAATACAATTATGGCTTCATTTCAATCAAAAATATGTCGGAAAAGGCTGAGAAAAACAGAAAATGAAAATTATCGTTCCGTTTCGTTCCTACCCGGCGCTAAATACGAAATTCAAAGAAAATAGCAAAAAAATTAAAAAATACCATTATGGATTCATTTCAAGCCAAAATAAGTTGGAAAAGGATGAGAAAGAGAGAAAATAAAAATTTTAATTCCGTTCCGTTCCTACCCGACGCATAATAGAAAATTCAAGAAAAATAGCAAAAAAATTCAAAGAGTTTAAAAATACGGTTATGGATTCATTTCAAGCAAAAATAGGTTGGAAAATGATGAAATAGAGAGAAAACAAAAGTTATCGTTCCGTTCCGTTCCTACCCGACACGAAATAGAAAATTCCAGAACAATAGCAAAAAAACTCAAAAATACCATTACGGGTACATTTCAAGCCAAAAGAGGTCGGAAAAGGCCGAGAAAAGAGAAAATAAAAATTATCGTTCCGTTTCGTTACAGCCCGGCACTAAATAAAAAATTCAGAAAATTAAAAAATACCATAATGGATTCATTTCAATCCAAAATAGGTCGGAAAAGGCCAAGAAAAACTGAAAATAAAAATTATTATTCTGTTTCGTTCCAACCCGGCGCTAAATCTGAAATTCAAAAAAAATAGCAAAAAAATTAAAAAAATTAAAAAATACCATTATGGATTCATTTCAAGCCAAAATAAGTTGGAAAAGGATGAGATAGAGAGAAAATAAAAATTATCGTTTCGTTCTGTTCCTTCCCGACACGAAATAGAAAATTCCAAAACAATAACAAAAAAATTCAAAAAATTAAAGAATACCATTACGGATTCATTTAATGCCAAAATAGGTCGGAAAAGGCCGAGAAAAACAGAAAATCAAAATTATCGTTCCGTTTCGTTCCTACCAGGCACTAAATAGAAAATTCAAACAAAACAGCAAAAAAATTCAAAAAATTAAAAAATACAATTATGGCTTCATTTCAATACAAAATTGGTCGAAAAAGGCCGAGAAAAACAGAAAATAAAAATTACCATCCGTTTCGTTCCATCCTGGCACTATATAGAAAATTCAAAAAAAATAGCAAAAAAATTAAAAAATACTGTTATGGATTCATTTCAAACCGAAATAGGTCGGAAAAGGCCGAGAAAAACAGCAAATAAAAATTACCATCGTTTCGTTCCATCCTGGCACTATATAGAAAACTCAAAAAAAATAGCAAAGAAATTCAAAAAATTAAAAAATACGGTTATGGATTCATTTCAAGCCAAAATAGATTGGAAAAGGATGAGATAGAGAGAAAATAAAAGTTATCGTTCCATTCCATTCCTACCCGACACGAAATAGAAAATTCTAAAACAATAGCGAAAAAATTCAAAAAATTAAAGAATACCATTACGGGTTCATTTCAAGCAAAAATAGGTCGGAAAAGGCCGAGAAAAACAGAAAATAAAAATTACCATCCGTTTCGTTCCATCCTGGCACTATATAGAAAACTCAAAAAAAATAGCAAAAAAATTCAAAAAATTAAAAAATACTGTTATGGATTCATTTCAAGCCAAAATAGATTGGGAAAGGATGAGATTGAGAGAAAATAAAAGTTATCGTTCCGTTTCTTTCCTACCCGACACGAAATAGAAAATTCTAAAACAATAGCATAGAAATTCAAAAATTAAAGAATACCATTACGGGTTCATTTCAAGACAAAATAGGTCGGAAAAGGCCGAGAAAAACAGAAAACAAAAATTACCATCCGTTTCGTTCCATCCTGGCACTATATAGAAAATTCAAAAAAAAATAGCAAAAAAATTAAAAAATACTGTTATGGATTCATTTCAAGCCAAAATAGATTGGAAAACGATGAGATAGAGAGAAAATAAAAGTTATCGTTCCATTCCATTCCTACCCGACACGAAATAGAAAATTCTAAAACAATAGCGAAAAAATTCAAAAAATTAAAGAATACCATTACGGGTTCATTTCAAGCAAAAATAGGTCGGAAAAGGCCGAGAAAAACAGAAAATAAAAATTACCATCCGTTTCGTTCCATCCTGGCACTATATAGAAAACTCAAAAAAAATAGCAAAGAAATTCAAAAAATTAAAAAATACTGTTATGGATTCATTTCAAGCCAAAATAGCTTGGAAAAGGTTGAGATAGAGAGAAAATAAAAATTATCGTTTTGTTCCGTTCCTACCCGACACGAAATAGAAAATTCCAAAACAATAGCAAAAAAATTCAAAAAATTAAAAAATACAATTATGGCTTCATTTCAATCAAAAATATGTCGGAAAAGGCTGAGAAAAACAGAAAATGAAAATTATCGTTCCGTTTCGTTCCTACCCGACGCTAAATACGAAATTCAAAGAAAATAGCAAAAAAATTAAAAAATACCATTATGGATTCATTTCAAGCCAAAATAAGTTGGAAAAGGATGAGAAAGAGAGAAAATAAAAATTGTTATTCCGTTCCGTTCCTACCCGACGCATAATAGAAAATTCAAGAAAAATAGCAAAAAAATTCAAAGAGTTTAAAAATACGGTTATGGATTCATTTCAAGCAAAAATAGGTTGGAAAATGATGAAATAGAGAGAAAATAAAAGTTATCGTTCCGTTCCGTTCCTACCCGACACGAAATAGAAAATTCCAGAACAATAGCAAAAAAATTCAAAAATACCATTACGGGTACATTTCATGCGAAAAGAGGTCGGAAAAGGCCGAGAAAAGAGAAAATAAAAATTATCGTTCCGTTTCGTTACAGCCCGGCACTAAATAAAAAATTCAGAAAATTAAAAAATACCATAATGGATTCATTTCGAGCCAAAATAGGTCGGAAAAGGCCGAGAAAAACTGAAAATAAAAATTATCGTTCCTTTTCGTTCCTACCAGGAACTAAATAGAAAATTCAAACAAAATAGCAAAAAAATTCAAAAAATTAAAAAATACAATTATGGCTTCATTTCAATCCAAAATAGGTCGGAAAAGGCCAAGAAAAACAGAAAATAAAAATTATTATTCTGTTTCGTTCCAACCCGGCGCTAAATCTGAAATTCAAAAAAAATAGCAAAAAAATTAAAAAAATTAAAAAATACCATTATGGATTCATTTCAAGCCAAAATAAGTTGGAAAAGGATGAGATAGAGAGAAAATAAAAATTATCGTTTCGTTCTGTTCCTTCCCGACACGAAATTGAAAATTCCAAAACAATAACAAAAAAATTCAAAAAATTAAAGAATACCATTACGGATTCATTTAATGCCAAAATAGTTCGGAAAAGGCCGAGAAAAACAGAAAATCAAAATTATCGTTCCGTTTCGTTCCTACCAGGCACTAAATAGAAAATTCAAACAAAACAGCAAAAAAATTCAAAAAATTAAAAAATACAATTATGGCTTCATTTCAATACAAAATAGGTCGAAAAAGGCCGAGAAAAACAGAAAATAAAAATTACCATCCGTTTCGTTCCATCCTGGCACTATATAGAAAATTCAAAAAAAATAGCAAAAAAATTAAAAAATACTGTTATGGATTCATTTCAAACCGAAATCGGTCGAAAAAGGCCGAGAAAAACAGCAAATAAAAATTACCATCGTTTCGTTCCATCCTGGCACTATATAGAAAACTCAACAAAAATAGCAAAGAAATTCAAAAAATTAAAAAATACGGTTATGGATTCATTTCAAGCCAAAATAGATTGGAAAAGGATGAGATAGAGAGAAAATAAAAGTTATCGTTCCATTCCGTTCCTACCCGACACGAAATAGAAAATTCTAAAACAATAGCGAAAAAATTCAAAAAATTAAAGAATACCATTACGGGTTCATTTCAAGCAAAAATAGGTCGGAAAAGGCCGAGAAAAACAGAAAATAAAAATTACCATCCGTTTCATTCCATCCTGGCACTATATAGAAAACTCAAAAAAAATAGCAAAAAAATTCAAAAAATTAAAAAATACAGTTATGGATTCATTTCAAGCCAAAATAGATTGGAAAAGGATGAGATGGAGAGAAAATAAAAGTTATCGTTCCGTTTCTGTCCTACCCGACACGAAATAGAAAATTCTAAAACAATAGCATAGAAATTCAAAAAATTAAAGAATACCATTACGGGTTCATTTCAAGACAAAATAGGTCGGAAAAGGCCGAGAAAAACAGAAAATAAAAATTAACATCCGTTTCGTTCCATCCTGGCACTATATAGAAAATTCAAAAAAAAATAGCAAAAAAATTAAAAAATACTGTTATGGATTCATTTCAAGCCAAAATAGATTGGAAAACGATGAGATAGAGAGAAAATAAAAGTTATCGTTCCATTCCATTCCTACCCGACACGAAATAGAAAATTCTAAAACAATAGCGAAAAAATTCAAAAAATTAAAGAATACCATTACGGGTTCATTTCAAGCAAAAATAGGTCGGAAAAGGCCGAGAAAAACAGAAAATAAAAATTAACATCCGTTTCGTTCCATCCTGGCACTATATAGAAAACTCAAAAAAAATAGCAAAAAAATTCAAAAAATTAAAAAATACTGTTATGGATTCATTTCAAGCCAAAATAGAATGGAAAAGGATGAGATAGAGAGAAAATAAAAATTATCGTTTTGTTCCGTTCCTACCCGACACGAAATAGAAAATTCCAAAACAATAGCAAAAAAATTCAAAAAATTAAAAAATACAATTATGGCTTCATTTCAATCAAAAATATGTCGGAAAAGGCTGAGAAAAACAGAAAATGAAAATTATCGTTCCGTTTCGTTCCTACCCGACGCTAAATACGAAATTCAAAGAAAATAGCAAAAAAATTAAAAAATACCATTATGGATTCATTTCAAGCCAAAATAAGTTGGAAAAGGATGAGAAAGAGAGAAAATAAAAATTTTAATTCCGTTCCGTTCCTACCCGACGCATAATAGAAAATTCAAGAAAAATAGCAAAAAAATTCAAAGAGTTTAAAAATACGGTTATGGATTCATTTCAAGCAAAAATAGGTTGGAAAATGATGAAATAGAGAGAAAATAAAAGTTATCGTTCCGTTCCGTTCCTACCCGACACGAAATAGAAAATTCCAGAACAATAGCAAAAAAATTCAAAAATACCATTACGGGTACATTTCAAGCCAAAAGAGGTCGGAAAAGGCCGAGAACAGAGAAAATAAAAATTATCGTTCCGTTTCGTTACAGCCCGGCACTAAATAAAAAATTCAGAAAATTAAAAAATACCATAATGGATTCATTTCGAGCCAAAATAGGTCGGAAAAGGCCGAGAAAAACTGAAAATAAAAATTATCGTTCCTTTTCGTTACTACCAGGAACTAAATAGAAAATTCAAACAAAATAGCAAAAAAATTCAAAAAATTAAAAAATACAATTATGGCTTCATTTCAATCCAAAATAGGTCGGAAAAGGCCAAGAAAAACAGAAAATAAAAATTATTATTCTGTTTCGTTCCAACCCGGCGCTAAATCTAAAATTCAAAAAAAATAGCAAAAAAATTAAAAAAATTAAAAAATACCATTATGGATTCATTTCAAGCCAAAATAAGTTGGAAAAGGATGAGATAGAGAGAAAATAAAAATTATCGTTTCGTTCTGTTCCTTCCCGACACGAAATAGAAAATTCCAAAACAATAACAAAAAAATTCAAAAAATTAAAGAATACCATTACAGATTCATTTAATGCCAAAATAGGTCGGAAAAGGCCGAGAAAAACAGAAAATCAAAATTATCGTTCCGTTTCGTTCCTACCAGGCACTAAATAGAAAATTCAAACAAAACAGCAAAAAAATTCAAAAAATTAAAAAATACAATTATGGCTTCATTTCAATACAAAATAGGTCGAAAAAGGCCGAGAAAAACAGAAAATAAAAATTACCATCCGTTTCGTTCCATCCTGGCACTATATAGAAAATTAAAAAAAAATAGCAAAAAAATTAAAAAATGCTGTTATGGATTCATTTCAAACCGAAATAGGTCGGAAAAGGCCGAGAAAAACAGCAAATAAAAATTACCATCCGTTTCGTTCCATCCTGGCACTATATAGAAAACTCAAAAAAAATAGCAAAGAAATTCAAAAAATTAAAAAATACGGTTATGGATTCATTTCAAGCCAAAATAGATTGGAAAAGGATGAGATAGAGAGAAAATAAAAGTTATCGTTCCGTTTCTTTCCTACCCGACACGAAATAGAAAATTCTAAAACAATAGCATAGAAATTCAAAAAATTAAAGAATACCATTACGGGTTCATTTCAAGACAAAATAGGTCGGAAAAGGCCGAGAAAAACAGAAAATAAAAATTACCATCCGTTTCGTTCCATCCTGGCACTATATAGAAAATTAAAAAAAAAATAGCAAAAAAATAGCAAAAAATTTAAAAATACTGTTATGGATTCATTTCAAGCCAAAATAGATTGGAAAACGATGAGATAGAGAGAAAATAAAAGTTATCGTTCCATTCCATTCCTACCCGACACGAAATAGAAAATTCTAAAACAATAGCGAAAAAATTCAAAAAATTAAAGAATACCATTACGGGTTCATTTCAAGCAAAAATAGGTCGGAAAAGGCCGAGAAAAACAGAAAATAAAAATTACCATCCGTTTCGTTCCATCCTGGCACTATATAGAAAACTCAAAAAAAATAGCAAAAAAATTCAAAAAATTAAAAAATACTGTTATGGATTCATTTCAAGCCAAAATAGCTTGGAAAAGGTTGACATAGAGAGAAAATAAAAATTATCGTTTTGTTCCGTTCCTACCCGACACGAAATAGAAAATTCCAAAACAATAGCAAAAAAATTCAAAAAATTAAAAAATACAATTATGGCTTCATTTCAATCAAAAATATGTCGGAAAAGGCTGAGAAAAACAGAAAATGAAAATTATCGTTCCGTTTCGTTCCTACCCGGTGCTAAATACGAAATTCAAAGAAAATAGCAAAAAAATTAAAAAATACCATTATGGATTCATTTCAAGCCAAAATAAGTTGGAAAAGGATGAGAAAGAGAGAAAATAAAAATTTTAATTCCGTTCTGTTCCTACCCGACGCATAATAGAAAATTCAAGAAAAATAGCAAAAAAATTCAAAGAGTTTAAAAATACGCTTACGGATTCATTTCAAGCAAAAATAGGTTGGAAAATGATGAAATAGAGAGAAAACAAAAGTTATCGTTCCGTTCCGTTCCTACCCGACACGAAATAGAAAATTCCAGAACAATAGCAAAAAAATTCAAAAATACCATTACGGGTACATTTCAAGCCAAAAGAGGTCGGAAAAGGCCGAGAAAAGAGAAAATAAAAATTATCGTTCCGTTTCGTTACAGCCCGGCACTAAATAAAAAATTCAGAAAATTAAAAAATACCATAATGGATTCATTTCGAGCCAAAATAGGTCGGAAAAGGCCGAGAAAAACTGAAAATAAAAATTATCGTTCCGTTTCGTTCCTACCAGGAACTAAATAGAAAATTCAAAAAAAATAGCAAAAAAATTCAAAAAATTAAAAAATACAATTATGGCTTCATTTCAATCCAAAATAGGTCAGAAAAGGCCAAGAAAAACAGAAAATAAAAATTATTATTCTGTTTCGTTCCAACCCGGCGCTAAATATGAAATTAAAAAAAAATAGCAAAAAAATTAAAAAAATTAAAAAAATACCATTATGGATTCATTTCAAGCCAAAATAAGTTGGAAAAGGATGAGATAGAGAGAAAATAAAAATTATCGTTTCGTTCCGTTCCTTCCCGACACGAAATAGAAAATTCCAAAACAATAACAAAAAAATTCAAAAAATTAAAGAATACCATTACGGATTCATTTCATGCCAAAATAGGTCGGAAAAGGCCGGGAAAAACAGAAAATCAAAATTATCGTTCCGTTTCGTTCCTACCAGGCACTAAATAGAAAATTCAAACAAAACAGCAAAAAAATTCAAAAAATTAAAAAATACAATTATGGCTTCATTTCAATACAAATAGGTCGAAAAAGGCCGAGAAAAACAGAAAATAAAAATTACCATCCGTTTCGTTCCATCCTGGCACTATATAGAAAATTCAAAAAAAAAAGCAAAAAAATTAAAAACTACTGTTATGGATTCATTTCAAGCCAAAATAGATTGGAAAAGGATGAGATGGAGAGAAAATAAAAGTTATCGTTCCGTTTCTTTCCTACCCGACACGAAATAGAAAATTCTAAAACAATAGCATAGAAATTCAAAAAATTACAGAATACCATTACGGGTTCATTTCAAGACAAAATAGGTCGGAAAAGGCCGAGAAAAACAGAAAATAAAAATTACCATCCGTTTCGTTCCATCCTGGCACTATATAGAAAATTCAAAAAAAAATAGCAAAAAAATTAAAAAAAATTTAAAAAATACTGTTATGGATTCATTTCAAGCCAAAATAGATTGGAAAACGATGAGATAGAGAGAAAATAAAAGTTATCGTTCCATTCCATTCCTACCCGGCACGAAATAGAAAATTCTAAAACAATAGCGAAAAAATTCAAAAAATTAAAGAATACCATTACGGGTTCATTTCAAGCAAAAATAGGTCGGAAAAGGCCGAGAAAAACAGAAAATAAAAATTACCATCCGTTTCGTTCCATCCTGGCACTATATAGAAAACTCAAAAAAATAGCAAAAAAATTCAAAAAATTAAAAAATACTGTTATGGATTCATTTCAAGCCAAAATAGCTTGGAAAAGGTTGAGATAGAGAGAAAATAAAAATTATCGTTTTGTTCCGTTCCTACCCGACACGAAATAGAAAATTCCAAAACAATAGCAAAAAAATTCAAAAAATTAAAAAATACAATTATGGCTTCATTTCAATCAAAAATATGTCGGAAAAGGCTGAGAAAAACAGAAAATGAAAATTATCGTTCCGTTTCGTTCCTACCCGGCGCTAAATACGAAATTCAAAGAAAATAGCAAAAAAATTAAAAAATACCATTATGGATTCATTTCAAGCCAAAATAAGTTGGAAAAAGATGAGAAAGAGAGAAAATAAAAATTTTAATTCCGTTCTGTTCCTACCCGACGCATAATAGAAAATTCAAGAAAAATAGCAAAAAAATTCAAAGAGTTTAAAAATACGGTTACGGATTCATTTCAAGCAAAAATAGGTTGGAAAATGATGAAATAGAGAGAAAACAAAAGTTATCGTTCCGTTCCGTTCCTACCCGACACGAAATAGAAAATTCCAGAACAATAGCAAAAAAATTCAAAAACACCATTACGGGTACATTTCAAGCCAAAAGAGGTCGGAAAAGGCCGAGAAAAGAGAAAATAAAAATTATCGTTCCGTTTCGTTACAGCCCGGCACTAAATAAAAAATTCAGAAAATTAAAAAATACCATAATGGATTCATTTCGAGCCAAAATAGGTCGGAAAAGGCCGAGAAAAACTGAAAATAAAAATTATCGTTCCGTTTCGTTCCTACCAGGAACTAAATAGAAAATTCAAAAAAAATAGCAAAAAAATTCAAAAAATTAAAAAATACAATTATGGCTTCATTTCAATCCAAAATAGGTCGAAAAAGGCCGAGAAAAACAGAAAATAAAAATTACCATCCGTTTCGTTCCATCCTGGCACTATATAGAAAATTCAAAAAAAAAAGCAAAAAAATTAAAAAATACTGTTATGGATTCATTTCAAGCCAAAATAGATTGGAAAAGGATGAGATGGAGAGAAAATAAAAGTTATCGTTCCGTTTCTTTCCTACCCGACACGAAATAGAAAATTCTAAAACAATAGCATAGAAATTCAAAAAATTACAGAATACCATTACGGGTTCATTTCAAGACAAAATAGGTCAGAAAAGGCCGAGAAAAACAGAAAATAAAAATTACCATCCGTTTCGTTCCATCCTGGCACTATATAGAAAATTCAAAAAAAAATAGCAAAAAAATTAAAAAAAATTAAAAAATACTGTTATGGATTCATTTCAAGCCAAAATAGATTGGAAAACGATGAGATAGAGAGAAAATAAAAGTTATCGTTCCATTCCATTCCTACCCGGCACGAAATAGAAAATTCTAAAACAATAGCGAAAAAATTCAAAAAATTAAAGAATACCATTACGGGTTCATTTCAAGCAAAAATAGGTCGGAAAAGGCCGAGAAAAACAGAAAATAAAAATTACCATCCGTTTCGTTCCATCCTGGCACTATATAGAAAACTAAAAAAAAATAGCAAAAAAATTCAAAAAATTAAAAAATACTGTTATGGATTCATTTCAAGCCAAAATAGATTGGAAAAGGATGAGATAGAGAGAAAATAAAAATTATCGTTTTGTTCCGTTCCTTCCCGACACGAAATAGAAAATTCCAAAATAATAGCAAAAAAATTCAAAAAATTAAAAAATACAATTATGGCTTCATTTCAATCAAAAATATGTCGGAAAAGGCTGAGAAAAACAGAAAATGAAAATTTTCGTTCCGTTTCGTTCCTACCCGGCGCTAAATACGAAATTCAAAGAAAATAGCAAAAAAATTAAAAAATACCATTATGGATTCATTTCAAGCCAAAATAAGTTGGAAAAGGATGAGAAAGAGAGAAAATAAAAATTTTAATTCCGTTCCGTTCCTACCCGACGCATAATAGAAAATTCAAGAAAAATAGCAAAAAAGTTCAAAGAGTTTAAAAATACGGTTATGGATTCATTTCAAGCAAAAATAGGTTGGAAAATGATGAAATAGAGAGAAAACAAAAGTTATCGTTCCGTTCCGTTCCTACCCGACACGAAATAGAAAATTCCAGAACAATAGCAAAAAAATTCAAAAATACCATTACGGGTACATTTCAAGCCAAAAGAGGTCGGAAAAGGCCGAGAAAAGAGAAAATAAAAATTATCGTTCCGTTTCGTTACAGCCCGGCACTAAATAAAAAATTCAGAAAATTAAAAAATACCATAATGGATTCATTTCGAGCCAAAATAGGTCGGAAAAGGCCGAGAAAAACTGAAAATAAAAATTATCGTTCCGTTTCGTTCCTACCAGGAACTAAATAGAAAATTCAAAAAAAATAGCAAAAAAATTCAAAAAATTAAAAAATACAATTATGGCTCCATTTCAATCCAAAATAGGTCGGAAAAGGCCAAGAAAAACAGAAAATAAAAATTATTATTCTGTTTCGTTCCAACCCGGCGCTCAATCTGAAATTCAAAAAAAATAGCAAAAAAATTAAAAAAATTAAAAAATACCATTATGGATTAATTTCAAGCCAAAATAAGTTGGAAAAGGATGAGATAGAGAGAAAATAAAAATTATCGTTTCGTTCTGTTCCTTCCCGACACGAAATAGAAAATTCCAAAACAATAACAAAAAAATTCAAAAAATTAAAGAATACCATTACGGATTCATTTAATGCCAAAATAGGTCGGAAAAGGCCGAGAAAAACAGAAAATCAAAATTATCGTTCCGTTTCGTTCCTACCAGGCACTAAATAGAAAATTCAAACAAAACAGCAAAAAAATTCAAAAAATTAAAAAATACAATTATGGCTTCATTTCAATACAAAATAGGTCGAAAAAGGCCGAGAAAAACAGAAAATAAAAATTACCATCCGTTTCGTTCCATCCTGGCACTATATAGAGAATTCAAAAAAAATAGCAAAAAAATTAAAAAATACTGTTATGGATTCATTTCAAACCGAAATAGGTCGGAAAAGGCCGAGAAAAACAGCAAATAAAAATTACCATCCGTTTCGTTCCATCCTGGCACTATATAGAAAACTCAAAAAAAATAGCAAAGAAATTCAAAAAATTAAAAAATACGGTTATGGATTCATTTCAAGCCAAAATAGATTGGAAAAGGATGAGATAGAGAGAAAATAAAAGTTATCGTTCCGTTTCTTTCCTACCCGACACGAAATAGAAAATTCTAAAACAATAGCATAGAAATTCAAAAAATTAAAGAATACCATTACGGGTTCATTTCAAGACAAAATAGGCCGGAAAAGGCTGAGAAAAACAGAAAATAAAAATTACCATCCGTTTCGTTCCATCCTGGCACTATATAGAAAATTCAAAAAAAAATAGCAAAAAAATTAAAAAAATTTAAAAATACTGTTATGGATTCATTTCAAGCCAAAATAGATTGGAAAACGATGAGATAGAGAGAAAATAAAAGTTATCGTTCCATTCCATTCCTACCCGACACGAAATAGAAAATTCTAAAACAATAGCGAAAAAATTCAAAAAATTAAAGAATACCATTACGGTTTCATTTCAAGCAAAAATAGGTCGGAAAAGGCCGAGAAAAACAGAAAATAAAAATTACCATCCGTTTCGTTCCATCCTGGCACTATATAGAAAACTAAAAAAAAATAGCAAAAAAATTCAAAAAATTAAAAAATACTGTTATGGATTCATTTCAAGCCAAAATAGATTGGAAAAGGATGAGATGGAGAGAAAATAAAAGTTATCGTTCCGTTTCTTTCCTACCCGACACGAAATAGAAAATTCTAAAACAATAGCATAGAAATTCAAAAAATTAAAGAATACCATTACGGGTTCATTTCAAGACAAAATAGGTCGGAAAAGGCCGAGAAAAACAGAAAATAAAAATTACCATCCGTTTCGTTCCATCCTGGCACTATATAGAAAATTCAAAAAAAAATAGCAAAAAAATTAAAAAAAATTAAAAAATACTGTTATGGATTCATTTCAAGCCAAAATAGATTGGAAAACGATGAGATAGAGAGAAAATAAAAGTTATCGTTCCATTCCATTCCTACCCGACACGAAATAGAAAATTCTAAAACAATAGCGAAAAAATTCAAAAAATTAAAGAATACCATTACGGGTTCATTTCAAGCAAAAATAGGTCGGAAAAGGCCGAGAAAAAAAGAAAATAAAAATTACCATCCGTTTCGTTCCATCCTGGCACTATATAGAAAACTCAAAAAAATAGCAAAAAAATTCAAAAAATTAAAAAATACTGTTATGGATTCATTTCAAGCCAAAATAGATTGGAAAAGGATGAGATAGAGAGAAAATAAAAATTATCGTTTTGTTCCGTTCCTACCCGACACGAAATAGAAAATTCCAAAACAATAGCAAAAAAATTCAAAAAATTAAAAAATACAATTATGGCTTCATTTCAATCAAAAATATGTCGGAAAAGGCTGAGAAAAGAAAATGAAAATTATCGCTCCGTTTCGTTCCTACCCGGCGCTGAATACGAAATTCAAAGAAAATAGCAAAAAAATTAAAAAATACCATTATGGATTCATTTCAAGCCAAAATAAGTTGGAAAAGGATGAGAAAGATAGAAAATAAAAATTTTAATTCCGTTCCGTTCCTACCCGACGCATAATAGAAAATTCAAGAAAAATAGCAAAAAAATTCAAAGAGTTTAAATATACGGTTATGGATTCATTTCAAGCAAAAATAGGTTGGAAAATGATGAAATGGAGAGAAAATAAAAGTTATCGTTCCGTTCCGTTCCTACCCGACACGAAATAGAAAATTCCAGAACAATAGCAAAAAAATTCAAAAATACCATTACGGGTACATTTCAAGCCAAAAGAGGTCGGAAAAGGCCGAGATAAGAGAAAATAAAAATTATCGTTCCGTTTCGATACAGCCCGGCACTAAATAAAAAATTCAGAAAATTAAAAAATACCATAATGGATTCATTTCGAGCCAAAATAGGTCGGAAAAGGCCGAGAAAAACTGAAAATAAAAATTATCATTCCTTTTCGTTCCTACCAGGAACTAAATAGAAAATTCAAACAAAATAGCAAAAAAATTCAAAAAATTAAAAAATACAATTATGGCTCCATTTCAATCCAAAATAGGTCGGAAAAGGCCAAGAAAAACAGAAAATAAAAATTATTATTCTGTTTCGTTCCAACCCGGCGCTAAATCTGAAATTCAAAAAAAATAGCAAAAAAATTAAAAAAATTAAAAAATACCATTATGGATTAATTTCAAGCCAAAATAAGTTGGAAAAGGATGAGATAGAGAGAAAATAAAAATTATCGTTTCGTTCTGCTCCTTCCCGACACGAAATAGAAAATTCCAAAACAATAACAAAAAAATTCAAAAAATTAAAGAATACCATTACGGATTCATTTAATGCCAAAATAGGTCGGAAAAGGCCGAGAAAAACAGAAAATCAAAATTATCGTTCCGTTTCGTTCCTATTAGGCACTAAATAGAAAATTCAAACAAAACAGCAAAAAAATTCAAAAAATTAAAAAATACAATTATGGCTTCATTTCAATACAAAATAGGTCGAAAAAGGCCGAGAAAAACAGAAAATAAAAATTACCATCCGTTTCGTTCCATCCTGGCACTATATAGAAAATTCAAAAAAAATAGCAAAAAAATTAAAAAATACTGTTATGGATTCATTTCAAACCGAAATAGGTCGGAAAAGGCCGAGAAAAACAGCAAATAAAAATTACCATCCGTTTCGTTCCATCCTGGCACTATATAGAAAACTCAAAAAAAATAGCAAAGAAATTCAAAAAATTAAAAAATACGGTTATGGATTCATTTCAAGCCAAAATAGATTGGAAAAGGATGAGATAGAGAGAAAATAAAAGTTATCGTTCCGTTTCTTTCCTACCCGACACGAAATAGAAAATTCTAAAACAATAGCATAGAAATTCAAAAAATTAAAGAATACCATTACGGGTTCATTTCAAGACAAAATAGGGCGGAAAAGGCCGAGAAAAACAGAAAATGAAAATTACCATCCGTTTCGTTCCATCCTGGCACTATATAGAAAATTCAAAAAAAAATAGCAAAAAAATTTAAAAAATTTAAAAATAGTGTTATGGATTCATTTCAAGCCAAAATAGATTGGAAAACGATGAGATAGAGAGAAAATAAAAGTTATCGTTCCATTCCATTCCTACCCGACACGAAATAGAAAATTCTAAAACAATAGCGAAAAAATTCAAAAAATTAAAGAATACCATTACGGGTTCATTTCAAGCAAAAATAGGTCGGAAAAGGCCGAGAAAAACAGAAAATAAAAATTACTATCCGTTTCGTTCCATCCTGGCACTATATAGAAAACTCAAAAAAAATAGCAAAAAAATTCAAAAAATTAAAAAATACTGTTATGGATTCATTTCAAGCCAAAATAGATTGGAAAAGGATGAGATGGAGAGAAAATAAAAGTTATCGTTCCGTTTCTTTCCTACCCGACACGAAATAGAAAATTCTAAAACAATAGCATAGAAATTCAAAAAATTAAAGAATACCATTACGGGTTCATTTCAAGACAAAATAGGTCGGAAAAGGCCGAGAAAAACAGAAAATAAAAATTACCATCCGTTTCGTTCCATCCTGGCACTATATAGAAAATTAAAAAAAAAAATAGCAAAAAAATTAAAAAAAATTAAAAAATACTGTTATGGATTCATTTCAAGCCAAAATAGATTGGAAAACGATGAGATAGAGAGAAAATAAAAGTTATCGTTCCATTCCATTCCTACCCGACACGAAATAGAAAATTCTAAAACAATAGCGAAAAAATTCAAAAAATTAAAGAATACCATTACGGGTTCATTTCAAGCAAAAATAAGTCGGAAAAGGCCGAGAAAAACAGAAAATAAAAATTACCATCCGTTTCGTTCCATCCTGGCACTATATAGAAAATTCAAAAAAAAAAGCAAAAAAATTAAAAAATACTGTTATGGATTCATTTCAAGCCAAAATAGATTGGAAAAGGATGAGATGGAGAGAAAATAAAAGTTATCGTTCCGTTTCTTTCCTACCCGACACGAAATAGAAACTTCTAAAACAATAGCATAGAAATTCAAAAAATTACAGAATACCATTACGGGTTCATTTCAAGACAAAATAGGTCGGAAAAGGCCGAGAAAAACAGAAAATAAAAATTACCATCCATTTCGTTCCATCCTGGCACTATATAGAAAATTCAAAAAAAAATAGCAAAAAAATTAAAAAATACTGTTATGGATTCATTTCAAGCCAAAATAGATTGGAAAACGATGAGATAGAGAGAAAATAAAAGTTATCGTTCCATTCCATTCCTACCCGACACGAAATAGAAAATTCTAAAACAATAGCGAAAAAATTCAAAAAATTAAAGAATACCATTACGGGTTCATTTCAAGCAAAAATAAGTCGGAAAAGGCCGAGAAAAACAGAAAATAAAAATTACCATCCGTTTCGTTCCATCCTGGCACTATATAGAAAATTCAAAAAAAAAAGCAAAAAAATTAAAAAATACTGTTATGGATTCATTTCAAGCCAAAATAGATTGGAAAAGGATGAGATGGAGAGAAAATAAAAGTTATCGTTCCGTTTCTTTCCTACCCGACACGAAATAGAAACTTCTAAAACAATAGCATAGAAATTCAAAAAATTACAGAATACCATTACGGGTTCATTTCAAGACAAAATAGGTCGGAAAAGGCCGAGAAAAACAGAAAATAAAAATTACCATCCGTTTCGTTCCATCCTGGCACTATATAGAAAATTCAAAAAAAAATAGCAAAAAAATTAAAAAAAATTAAAAAATACTGTTATGGATTCATTTCAAGCCAAAATAGATTGGAAAACGATGAGATAGAGAGAAAATAAAAGTTATCGTTCCATTCCATTCCTACCCGGCACGAAATAGAAAATTCTAAAACAATAGCGAAAAAATTCAAAAAATTAAAGAATACCATTACGGGTTCATTTCAAGCAAAAATAGGTCGGAAAAGGCCGAGAAAAACAGAAAATAAAAATTACCATCCGTTTCGTTCCATCTTGGCACTATATAGAAAACTAAAAAAAAATAGCAAAAAAATTCAAAAAATTAAAAAATACTGTTATGGATTCATTTCAAGCCAAAATAGATTGGAAAATGATGAGATAGAGAGAAAATAAAAATTATCGTTTTGTTCCGTTCCTACCCGACACGAAATAGAAAATTCCAAAATAATAGCAAAAAAATTCAAAAAATTAAAAAATACAATTATGGCTTCATTTCAATCAAAAATATGTCGGAAAAGGCTGAGAAAAACAGAAAATGAAAATTATCGTTCCGTTTCGTTCCTACCCGGCGCTAAATACGAAATTCAAAGAAAATAGCAAAAAAATTAAAAAATACCATTATGGATTCATTTCAAGCCAAAATAAGTTGGAAAAGGATGAGAAAGAGAGAAAATAAAAATTTTAATTCCGTTCCGTTCCTACCCGACGCATAATAGAAAATTCAAGAAAAATAGCAAAAAAATTCAAAGAGTTTAAAAATACGGTTATGGATTCATTTCAAGCAAAAATAGGTTGGAAAATGATGAAATAGAGAGAAAACAAAAGTTATCGTTCCGTTCCGTTCCTACCCGACACGAAATAGAAAATTCCAGAACAATAGCAAAAAAATTCAAAAATACCATTACGGGTACATTTCAAGCCAAAAGAGGTCGGAAAAGGCCGAGAAAAGAGAAAATAAAAATTATCGTTCCGTTTCGTTACAGCCCGGCACTAAATAAAAAATTCAGAAAATTAAAAAATACCATAATGGATTCATTTCGAGCCAAAATAGGTCGGAAAAGGCCGAGAAAAACTGAAAATAAAAATTATCGTTCCGTTTCGTTCCTACCAGGAACTAAATAGAAAATTCAAAAAAAATAGCAAAAAAATTCAAAAAATTAAAAAATACAATTATGGCTTCATTTCAATCCAAAATAGGTCGGAAAAGGCCAAGAAAAACAGAAAATAAAAATTATTATTCTGTTTCGTTCCAACCCGGCGCTAAATATGAAATTAAAAAAAAATAGCAAAAAAATTAAAAAAATTAAAAAATACCATTATGGATTCATTTCAAGCCAAAATAAGTTGGAAAAGGATGAGATAGAGAGAAAATAAAAATTATCGTTTCGTTCCGTTCCTTCCCGACACGAAATAGAAAATTCCAAAACAATAACAAAAAAATTCAAAAAATTAAAGAATACCATTACGGATTCATTTCATGCCAAAATAGGTCGGAAAAGGCCGAGAAAAACAGAAAATCAAAATTATTGTTCCGTTTCGTTCCTACCAGGCACTAAATAGAAAATTCAAACAAAACAGCAAAAAAATTCAAAAAATTAAAAAATACAATTATGGCTTCATTTCAATCCAAAATAGGTCAGAAAAGGCCAAGAAAAACAGAAAATAAAAATTATTATTCTGTTTCGTTCCAACCCGGCGCTAAATATGAAATTCAAAAAAAATAGCAAAAAAATTAAAAAAATTAAAAAATACCATTATGGATTCATTTCAAGCCAAAATAAGTTGGAAAAGGATGAGATAGAGAGAAAATAAAAATTATCGTTTCGTTCCGTTCCTTCCCGACACGAAATAGAAAATTCCAAAACAATAACAAAAAAATTCAAAAAATTAAAGAATACCATTACGGATTCATTTCATGCCAAAATAGGTCGGAAAAGGCCGAGAAAAACAGAAAATCAAAATTATCGTTCCGTTTCGTTCCTACCCGGCGCTAAATACGAAATTCAAAGAAAATAGCAAAAAAATTAAAAAATACCATTATGGATTCATTTCAAGCCAAAATAAGTTGGAAAAGGATGAGAAAGAGAGAAAATAAAAATTTTAATTCCGTTCCGTTCCTACCCCACGCATAATAGAAAATTCAAGAAAAATAGCAAAAAAATTCAAAGAGTTTAAAAATACGGTTATGGATTCATTTCAAGCAAAAATAGGTTGGAAAATGATGAAATAGAGAGAACATAAAAGTTATCGTTCCGTTCCGTTCCTACCCGACACGAAATAGAAAATTCCAGAACAATAGCAAAAAAATTCAAAAATACCATTACGGGTACATTTCAAGCCAAAAGAGGTCGGAAAAGGCCGAGAAAAGAGAAAATAAAAATTATCGTTCCGTTTCGTTACAGCCCGGCACTAAATAAAAAATTCAGAAAATTAAAAAATACCATAATGGATTCATTTCGAGCCAAAATAGGTCGGAAAAGGCCGAGAAAAACTGAAAATAAAAATTATCATTCCTTTTCGTTCCTACCAGGAACTAAATAGAAAATTCAAACAAAATAGCAAAAAAATTCAAAAAATTAAAAAATACAATTATGGCTCCATTTCAATCCAAAATAGGTCGGAAAAGGTCAAGAAAAACAGAAAATAAAAATTATTATTCTGTTTCGTTCCAACCCGGCGCTAAATCTGAAATTCAAAAAAAATAGCAAAAAAATTAAAAAAATTAAAAAATACCATTATGGATTAATTTCAAGCCAAAATAAGTTGGAAAAGGATGAGATAGAGAGAAAATAAAAATTATCGTTTCGTTCTGTTCCTTCCCGACACGAAATAGAAAATTCCAAAACAATAACAAAAAAATTCAAAAAATTAAAGAATACGATTACGGATTCATTTAATGCCAAAATAGGTCGAAAAAGGCCGAGAAAAACAGAAAATCAAAATTATCGTTCCGTTTCGTTCCTACCAGGCACTAAATAGAAAATTCAAACAAAACAGCAAAAAAATTCAAAAAATTAAAAAATACAATTATGGCTTCATTTCAATACAAAATAGGTCGAAAAAGGCCGAGAAAAACAGAAAATAAAAATTACCATCCGTTTCGTTCCATCCTGGCACTATATAGAAAATTCAAAAAAAATAGCAAAAAAATTAAAAAATACTGTTATGGATTCATTTCAAACCGAAATAGGTCGGAAAAGGCCGAGAAAAACAGCAAATAAAAATTACCATCCGTTTCGTTCCATCCTGGCACTATATAGAAAACTCAAAAAAAATAGCAAAGAAATTCAAAAAATTAAAAAATACGGTTATGGATTCATTTCAAGCCAAAATAGATTGGAAAAGGATGAGATAGAGAGAAAATAAAAGTTATCGTTCCGTTTCTTTCCTACCCGACACGAAATAGAAAATTCTAAAACAATAGCATAGAAATTCAAAAAATTAAAGAATACCATTACGGGTTCATTTCAAGACAAAATAGGCCGGAAAAGGCCGAGAAAAACAGAAAATAAAAATTACCATCCGTTTCGTTCCATCCTGGCACTATATAGAAAATTAAAAAAAAAATAGCAAAAAAATTAAAAAAATTTAAAAATAGTGTTATGGATTCATTTCAAGCCAAAATAGATTGGAAAACGATGAGATAGAGAGAAAATAAAAGTTATCGTTCCATTCCATTCCTACCCGACACGAAATAGAAAATTCTAAAACAATAGCGAAAAAATTCAAAAAATTAAAGAATACCATTACGGGTTCATTTCAAGCAAAAATAGGTCGGAAAAGGCCGAGAAAAACAGAAAATAAAAATTACCATCCGTTTCGTTCCATCCTGGCACTATATAGAAAACTCAAAAAAAATAGCAAAAAAATTCAAAAAATTAAAAAATACTGTTATGGATTCATTTCAAGCCAAAATAGATTGGAAAAGGATGAGATGGAGAGAAAATAAAAGTTATCGTTCCGTTTCTTTCCTACCCGACACGAAATAGAAAATTCTAAAACAATAGCATAGAAATTCAAAAAATTAAAGAATACCATTACGGGTTCATTTCAAGACAAAATAGGATGGAAAAGGCCGAGAAAAACAGAAAATAAAAATTACCATCCGTTTCGTTCCATCCTGGCACTATATAGAAAATTCAAAAAAAAAATAGCAAAAAAATTAAAAAAAATTAAAAAATACTGTTATGGATTCATTTCAAGCCAAAATAGATTGGAAAACGATGAGATAGAGAGAAAATAAAAGTTATCGTTCCATTCCATTCCTACCCGACACGAAATAGAAAATTCTAAAACAATAGCGAAAAAATTCAAAAAATTAAAGAATACCATTACGGGTTCATTTCAAGCAAAAATAGGTCGGAAAAGGCCGAGAAAAACAGAAAATAAAAATTACCATCCGTTTCGTTCCATCCCGGCACTATATGGAAAACTCAAAAAAATAGCAAAAAAATTCAAAAAATTAAAAAATACTGTTATGGATTCATTTCAAGCCAAAATAGATTGGAAAAGGATGAGATGGAGAGAAAATAAAAGTTATCGTTCCGTTTCTTTCCTACCCGACACGAAATAGAAAATTCTAAAACAATAGCATAGAAATTCAAAAAATTAAAGAATACCATTACGGGTTCATTTCAAGACAAAATAGGATGGAAAAGGCCGAGAAAAACAGAAAATAAAAATTACCATCCGTTTCGTTCCATCCTGGCACTATATAGAAAATTCAAAAAAAAAATAGCAAAAAAATTAAAAAAAATTAAAAAATACTATTATGGATTCATTTCAAGCCAAAATAGATTGGAAAACGATGAGATAGAGAGAAAATAAAAGTTATCGTTCCATTCCATTCCTACCCGACACGAAATAGAAAATTCTAAAACAATAGCGAAAAAATTCAAAAAATTAAAGAATACCATTACGGGTTCATTTCAAGCAAAAATAGGTCGGAAAAGGCCGAGAAAAACAGAAAATAAAAATTACCATCCGTTTCGTTCCATCCTGGCACTATATGGAAAACTCAAAAAAATAGCAAAAAAATTCAAAAAATTAAAAAATACTGTTATGGATTCATTTCAAGCCAAAATAGATTGGAAAAGGATGAGATAGAGAGAAAATAAAAATTATCGTTTTGTTCCGTTCCTACCCGACACGAAATAGAAAATTCCAAAACAATAGCAAAAAAATTCAAAAAATTAAAAAATACAATTATGGCTTCATTTCAATCAAAAATATGTCGGAAAAGGCTAAGAAAAACAGAAAATGAAAATTATCGTTCCGTTTCGTTCCTACCCGGCACTGAATACGAAATTCAAAGAAAATAGCAAAAAAATTAAAAAATACCATTATGGATTCATTTCAAGCTAAAATAAGTTGGAAAAGGATGAGAAAGAGAGAAAATAAAAATTTTAATTCCGTTCCGTTCCTACCCGACGCATAATAGAAAATTCAAGAAAAATAGCAAAAAAATTCAAAGAGTTTAAAAATACGGTTATGGATTCATTTCAAGCAAAAATAGGTTGGAAAATGATGAAATGGAGAGAAAATAAAAGTTATCGTTCCGTTCCGTTCCTACCCGACACGAAATAGAAAATTCCAGAACAATAGCAAAAAAATTCAAAAATACCATTACGGGTACATTTCAAGCCAAAAGAGGTCGGAAAAGGCCGAGAAAAGAGAAAATAAAAATTATCGTTCCGTTTCGTTACAGCCCGGCACTAAATAAAAAATTCAGAAAATTAAAAAATACCATAATGGATTCATTTCGAGCCAAAATAGGTCGGAAAAGGCCGAGAAAAACTGAAAATAAAAATTATCATTCCTTTTCGTTCCTACCAGGAACTAAATAGAAAATTCAAACAAAATAGCAAAAAAATTCAAAAAATTAAAAAATACAATTATGGCTCCATTTCAATCCAAACTAGGTCGGAAAAGGCCAAGAAAAACAGAAAATAAAAATTATTATTCTGTTTCGTTCCAACCCGGCGCTAAATCTGAAATTCAAAAAAAATAGCAAAAAAATTAAAAAAATTAAAAAATACCATTATGGATTAATTTCAAGCCAAAATAAGTTGGAAAAGGATGAGATAGAGAGAAAATAAAAATTATCGTTTCGTTCCGCTCCTTCCCGACACGAAATAGAAAATTCCAAAACAATAACAAAAAAATTCAAAAAATTAAAGAATACCGTTACGGATTCATTTAATGCCAAAATAGGTCGGAAAAGGCCGAGAAAAACAGAAAATCAAAATTATCGTTCCGTTTCGTTCCTACCAGGCACTAAATAGAAAATTCAAACAAAACAGCAAAAAAATTCAAAAAATTAAAAAATACAATTATGGCTTCATTTCAATACAAAATAGGTCGAAAAAGGCCGAGAAAAACAGAAAATAAAAATTACCATCCGTTTCGTTCCATCCTGGCACTATATAGAAAATTCAAAAAAAATAGCAAAAAAATTAAAAAATACTGTTATGGATTCATTTCAAACCGAAATAGGTCGGAAAAGGCCGAGAAAAACAGCAAATAAAAATTACCATCCGTTTCGTTCCATCCTGGCACTATATAGAAAACTCAAAAAAAATAGCAAAGAAATTCAAAAAATTAAAAAATACGGTTATGGATTCATTTCAAGCCAAAATAGATTGGAAAAGGATGAGATAGAGAGAAAATAAAAGTTATCGTTCCGTTTCTTTCCTACCCGACACGAAATAGAAAATTCTAAAACAATAGCATAGAAATTCAAAAAATTAAAGAATACCATTACGGGTTCATTTCAAGACAAAATAGGGCGGAAAAGGTCGAGAAAAACAGAAAATAAAAATTACCATCCGTTTCGTTCCATCCTGGCACTATATAGAAAATTCAAAAAAAAATAGCAAAAAAATTTAAAAAATTTAAAAATAGTGTTATGGATTCATTTCAAGCCAAAATAGATTGGAAAACGATGAGATAGAGAGAAAATAAAAGTTATCGTTCCATTCCATTCCTACCCGACACGAAATAGAAAATTCTAAAACAATAGCGAAAAAATTCAAAAAATTAAAGAATACCATTACGGGTTCATTTCAAGCAAAAATAGGTCGGAAAAGGCCGAGAAAAACAGAAAATAAAAATTACCATCCGTTTCGTTCCATCCTGGCACTATATAGAAAACTCAAAAAAAATAGCAAAAAAATTCAAAAAATTAAAAAATACTGTTATGGATTCATTTCAAGCCAAAATAGATTGGAAAAGGATGAGATGGAGAGAAAATAAAAGTTATCGTTCCGTTTCTTTCCTACCCGACACGAAATAGAAAATTCTAAAACAATAGCATAGAAATTCAAAAAATTAAAGAATACCATTACGGGTTCATTTCAAGACAAAATAGGTCGGAAAAGGCCGAGAAAAACAGAAAATAAAAATTACCATTCGTTTCGTTCCATCCTGGCACTATATAGAAAATTCAAAAAAAAATAGCAAAAAAATTAAAAAAAATTAAAAAATACTGTTATGGATTCATTTCAAGCCAAAATAGATTGGAAAACGATGAGATAGAGAGAAAATAAAAGTTATCGTTCCATTCCATTCCTACCCGACACGAAATAGAAAATTCTAAAACAATAGCGAAAAAATTCAAAAAATTAAAGAATACCATTACGGGTTCATTTCAAGCAAAAATAGGTCGGAAAAGGCCGAGAAAAACAGAAAAGAAAAATTACCATCCGTTTCGTTCCATCCTGGCACTGTATAGAAAACTCAAAAAAAATAGCAAAAAAATTCAAAAAATTAAAAAATACTGTTATGGATTCATTTCAAGCCAAAATAGATTGGAAAAGGATGAGATGGAGAGAAAATAAAAGTTATCGTTCCGTTTCTTTCCTACCCGACACGAAATAGAAAATTCTAAAACAATAGCATAGAAATTCAAAAAATTAAAGCATACCATTACGGGTTCATTTCAAGACAAAATAGGTCGGAAAAGGCCGAGAAAAACAGAAAATAAAAATTATCATCCGTTTCGTTCCATCCTGGCACTATATAGAAAATTCAAAAAAAAATAGCAAAAAAATAGCAAAAAAATTAAAAAATACTGTTATGGATTCATTTCAAGCCAAAATAGATTGGAAAACGATGAGATAGAGAGAAAATAAAAGTTATCGTTCCATTCCATTCCTACCCGACACGAAATAGAAAATTCTAAAACAATAGCGAAAAAATTCAAAAAATTAAAGAATACCATTACGGGTTCATTTCAAGCAAAAATAGGTCGGAAAAGGCCGAGAAAAACAGAAAATAAAAATTACCATCCGTTTCGTTCCATCCTGGCACTATATAGAAAACTCAAAAAAAATAGCAAGAAAATTCAAAAAATTAAAAAATACTGTTATGGATTCATTTCAAGCCAAAATAGAATGGAAAAGGATGAGATAGAAAGAAAATAAAAATTATCGTTTTGTTCCGTTCCTACCCGACACGAAATAGAAAATTCCAAAACAATAGTAAAAAAATTCAAAAAATTAAAAAATACAATTATGGCTTCATTTCAATCAAAAATATGTCGGAAAAGGCTGAGAAAAACAGAAAATGAAAATTATCGTTCCGTTTCGTTCCTACCCGACGCTAAATACGAAATTCAAAGAAAATAGCAAAAAAATTAAAAAATACCATTATGGATTCATTTCAAGCCAAAATAAGTTGGAAAAGGATGAGAAAGAGAGAAAATAAAAATTTTAATTCCGTTCCGTTCCTACCCGACGCATAATAGAAAATTCAAGAAAAATAGCAAAAAAATTCAAAGAGTTTAAAAATACGGTTATGGATTCATTTCAAGCAAAAATAGGTTGGAAAATGATGAAATGGAGAGAAAATAAAAGTTATCGTTCCGTTCCGTTCCTACCCGACACGAAATAGAAAATTCCAGAACAATAGCAAAAAAATTCAAAAATACCATTACGGGTACATTTCAAGCCAAAAGAGGTCGGAAAAGGCCGAGAAAAGAGAAAATAAAAATTATCGTTCCGTTTCGTTACAGCCCGGCACTAAATAAAAAATTCAGAAAATTAAAAAATACCATAATGGATTCATTTCGATCCAAAATAGGTCGGAAAAGGCCGAGAAAAACTGAAAATAAAAATTATCATTCCTTTTCGTTCCTACCAGGAACTAAATAGAAAATTCAAACAAAATAGCAAAAAAATTCAAAAAATTAAAAAATACAATTATGGCTCCATTTCAATCCAAACTAGGTCGGAAAAGGCCAAGAAAAACAGAAAATAAAAATTATTATTCTGTTTCGTTCCAACCCGGCGCTAAATCTGAAATTCAAAAAAAATAGCAAAAAAATTAAAAAAATTAAAAAATACCATTATGGATTAATTTCAAGCCAAAATAAGTTGGAAAAGGATGAGATAGAGAGAAAATAAAAATTATCGTTTCGTTCCGCTCCTTCCCGACACGAAATAGAAAATTCCAAAACAATAACAAAAAAATTCAAAAAATTAAAGAATACCATTACGGATTCATTTAATGCCAAAATAGGTCGGAAAAGGCCGAGAAAAACAGAAAATCAAAATTATCGTTCCGTTTCGTTCCTACCAGACACTAAATAGAAAATTCAAACAAAACAGCAAAAAAATTCAAAAAATTAAAAAATACAATTATGGCTTCATTTCAATACAAAATAGGTCGAAAAAGGCCGAGAAAAACAGAAAATAAAAATTACCATCCGTTTCGTTCCATCCTGGCACTATATAGAAAATTCAAAAAAAATAGCAAAAAAATTAAAAAATACTGTTATGGATTCATTTCAAACCGAAATAGGTCGGAAAAGGCCGAGAAAAACAGCAAATAAAAATTACCATCCGTTTCGTTCCATCCTGGCACTATATAGAAAACTCAAAAAAAATAGCAAAGAAATTCAAAAAATTAAAAAATACGGTTATGGATTCATTTCAAGCCAAAATAGATTGGAAAAGGATGAGATAGAGAGAAAATAAAAGTTATCGTTCCGTTTCTTTCCTACCCGACACGAAATAGAAAATTCTAAAACAATAGCATAGAAATTCAAAAAATTAAAGAATACCATTACGGGTTCATTTCAAGACAAAATAGGGCGGAAAAGGCCGAGAAAAACAGAAAATAAAAATTACCATCCGTTTCGTTCCATCCTGGCACTATATAGAAAATTCAAAAAAAAATAGCAAAAAAATTAAAAAAATTTAAAAATACTGTTATGGATTCATTTCAAGCCAAAATAGATTGGAAAACGATGAGATAGAGAGAAAATAAAAGTTATCGTTCCATTCCATTCCTACCCGACACGAAATAGAAAATTCTAAAACAATAGCGAAAAAATTCAAAAAATTAAAGAATACCATTACGGGTTCATTTCAAGCAAAAATAGGTCGGAAAAGGCCGAGAAAAACAGAAAATAAAAATTACCATCCGTTTCGTTCCATCTTGGCACTATATAGAAAACTCAATAAAAATAGCAAAAAAATTCAAAAAATTAAAAAATACTGTTATGGATTCATTTCAAGCCAAAATAGATTGGAAAAGGATGAGATGGAGAGAAAATAAAAGTTATCGTTCCGTTTCTTTCCTACCCGACACGAAATAGAAAATTCTAAAACAATAGCATAGAAATTCAAAAAATTAAAGAATACCATTACGGGTTCATTTCAAGACAAAATAGGTCGGAAAAGGCCGAGAAAAACAGAAAATAAAAATTACCATCCGTTTCGTTCCATCCTGGCACTATATAGAAAATTCAAAAAAAAATAGCAAAAAAATTAAAAAAAATTAAAAAATACTGTTATGGATTCATTTCAAGCCAAAATAGATTGGAAAACGATGAGATAGAGAGAAAATAAAAGTTATCGTTCCATTCCATTCCTACCCGACACGAAATAGAAAATTCTAAAACAATAGCGAAAAAATTCAAAAAATTAAAGAATACCATTACGGGTTCATTTCAAGCAAAAATAGGTCGGAAAAGGCCGAGAAAAACAGAAAATAAAAATTACCATCCGTTTCGTTCCATCCTGGCACTGTATAGAAAACTCAAAAAAAATAGCAAAAAAATTCAAAAAATTAAAAAATACTGTTATGGATTCATTTCAAGCCAAAATAGATTGGAAAAGGATGAGATGGAGAGAAAATAAAAGTTATCGTTCCGTTTCTTTCCTACCCGACACGAAATAGAAAATTCTAAAACAATAGCATAGAAATTCAAAAAATTAAAGAATACCATTACGGGTTCATTTCAAGACAAAATAGGTCGGAAAAGGCCGAGAAAAACAGAAAATAAAAATTACCATCCGTTTCGTTCCATCCTGGCACTATATAGAAAATTCAAAAAAAAATAGCAAAAAAATTAAAAAATACTGTTATGGATCCATTTCAAGCCAAAATAGATTGGAAAACGATGAGATAGAGAGAAAATAAAAGTTATCGTTCCATTCCATTCCCACCCGACACGAAATAGAAAATTCTAAAACAATAGCGAAAAAATTCAAAAAATTAAAGAATACCATTACGGGTTCATTTCAAGCAAAAATAGGTCGGAAAAGGCCGAGAAAAACATAAAATAAAAATTACCATCCGTTTCGTTCCATCCTGGCACTATATAGAAAACTAAAAAAAAATAGCAAAAAAATTCAAAAAATTAAAAAATACTGTTATGGATTCATTTCAAGCCAAAATAGAATGGAAAAGGATGAGATAGAAAGAAAATAAAAATTATCGTTTTGTTCCGTTCCTACCCGACACGAAATAGAAAATTCCAAAACAATAGCAAAAAAATTCAAAAAATTAAAAAATACAATTATGGCTTCATTTCAATCAAAAATATGTCGGAAAAGGCTGAGAAAAACAGAAAATGAAAATTATCGTTCCGTTTCGTTCCTACCCGACGCTAAATACGAAATTCAAAGAAAATAGCAAAAAAATTAAAAAATACCATTATGGATTCATTTCAAGCCAAAATAAGTTGGAAAAGGATGAGAAAGAGAGAAAATAAAAATTTTAATTCCGTTCCGTTCCTACCCGACGCATAATAGAAAATTCAAGAAAAATAGCAAAAAAATTCAAAGAGTTTAAAAATACGGTTATGGATTCATTTCAAGCAAAAATAGGTTGGAAAATGGTGAAATAGAGAGAAAATAAAAGTTATCGTTCCGTTCCGTTCCTACCCGACACGAAATAGAAAATTCCAGAACAATAGCAAAAAAATTCAAAAATACCATTACGGGTACATTTCAAGCCAAAAGAGGTCGGAAAAGGCCGAGAAAAGAGAAAATAAAAATTATCGTTCCGTTTCGTTACAGCCCGGCACTAAATAAAAAATTCAGAAAATTAAAAAATACCATAATGGATTCATTTCGAGCCAAAATAGGTCGGAAAAGGCCGAGAAAAACTGAAAATAAAAATTATCGTTCCTTTTCGTTACTACCAGGAACTAAATAGAAAATTCAAACAAAATAGCAAAAAAATTCAAAAAATTAAAAAATACAATTATGGCTTCATTTCAATCCAAAATAGGTAGGAAAAGGCCAAGAAAAACAGAAAACAAAAATTATTATTCTGTTTCGTTCCAACCCGGCGCTAAATCTGAAATTCAAAAAAAATAGCAAAAAAATTAAAAAAATTAAAAAATACCATTATGGATTCATTTCAAGCCAAAATAAGTTGGAAAAGGATGAGATAGAGAGAAAATGAAAATTATCGTTTCGTTCTGTTCCTTCCCGACACGAAATAGAAAATTCCAAAACAATAACAAAAAAATTCAAAAAATTAAAGAATACCATTACAGATTCATTTAATGCCAAAATAGGTCGGAAAAGGCCGAGAAAAACAGAAAATCAAAATTATCGTTCCGTTTCGTTCCTACCAGGCACTAAATAGAAAATTCAAACAAAACAGCAAAAAAATTCAAAAAATTAAAAAATACAATTATGGCTTCATTTCAATACAAAATAGGTCGAAAAAGGCCGAGAAAAACAGAAAATAAAAATTACCATCCGTTTCGTTCCATCCTGGCACTATATAGAAAATTCAAAAAAAATATCAAAAAAATTAAAAAATACTGTTATGGATTCATTTCAAACCGAAATAGGTCGGAAAAGGCCGAGAAAAACAGCAAATAAAAATTACCATCCGTTTCGTTCCATCCTGGCACTATATAGAAAACTCAAAAAAAATAGCAAAGAAATTCAAAAAATTAAAAAATACGGTTATGGATTCATTTCAAGCCAAAATAGATTGGAAAAGGATGAGATAGAGAGAAAATAAAAGTTATCGTTCCGTTTCTTTCCTACCCGACACGAAATAGAAAATTCTAAAACAATAGCATAGAAATTCAAAAAATTAAAGAATACCATTACGGGTTCATTTCAAGACAAAATAGGTCGGAAAAGGCCGAGAAAAACAGAAAATAAAAATTACCATCCGTTTCGTTCCATCCTGGCACTATATAGAAAATTCAAAAAAAAATAGCAAAAAAATAGCAAAAAATTTAAAAATACTGTTATGGATTCATTTCAAGCCAAAATAGATTGGAAAACGATGAGATAGAGAGAAAATAAAAGTTATCGTTCCATTCCATTCCTACCCGACACGAAATAGAAAATTCTAAAACAATAGCGAAAAAATTCAAAAAATTAAAGAATACAATTACGGGTTCATTTCAAGCAAAAATAGGTCGGAAAAGGCCGAGAAAAACAGAAAATAAAAATTACCATCCGTTTCGTTCCATCCTGGCACTATATAGAAAACTCAAAAAAAATAGCAAAAAAATTCAAAAAATTAAAAAATACTGTTATGGATTCATTTCAAGCCAAAATAGATTGGAAAAGGTTGAGATAGAGAGAAAATAAAAATTATCGTTTTGTTCCGTTCCTACCCGACACGAAATAGAAAATTCCAAAACAATAGCAAAAAAATTCAAAAAATTAAAAAATACAATTATGGCTTCATTTCAATCAAAAATATGTCGGAAAAGGCTGAGAAAAACAGAAAATGAAAATTATCGTTCCGTTTCGTTCCTACCCGGCGCTAAATACGAAATTCAAAGAAAATAGCAAAAAAATTAAAAAATACCATTATGGATTCATTTCAAGCCAAAATAAGTTGGAAAAGGATGAGAAAGAGAGAAAATAAAAATTTTAATTCCGTTCTGTTCCTACCCGACGCATAATAGAAAATTCAAGAAAAATAGCAAAAAAATTCAAAGAGTTTAAAAATACGGTTATGGATTCATTTCAAGCAAAAATAGGTTGGAAAATGATGAAATAGAGAGAAAACAAAAGTTATCGTTCCGTTCCGTTCCTACCCGACACGAAATAGAAAATTCCAGAACAATAGCAAAAAAATTCAAAAATACCATTACGGGTACATTTCAAGCCAAAAGAGGTCGGAAAAGGCCGAGAAAAGAGAAAATAAAAATTATCGTTCCGTTTCGTTACAGCCCGGCACTAAATAAAAAATTCAGAAAATTAAAAAATACCATAATGGATTCATTTCGAGCCAAAATAGGTCGGAAAAGGCCGAGAAAAACTGAAAATAAAAATTATCGTTCCGTTTCGTTCCTACAAGGAACTAAATAGAAAATTCAAAAAAAATAGCAAAAAAATTCAAAAAATTAAAAAATACAATTATGGCTTCATTTCAATCCAAAATAGGTCAGAAAAGGCCAAGAAAAACAGAAAATAAAAATTATTATTCTGTTTCGTTCCAACCCGGCGCTAAATATGAAATTCAAAAAAAATAGCAAAAAAATTAAAAAAATTAAAAAATACCATTATGGATTCATTTCAAGCCAAAATAAGTTGGAAAAGGATGAGATAGAGAGAAAATAAAAATTATCGTTTCGTTCCGTTCCTTCCCGACACGAAATAGAAAATTCCAAAACAATAACAAAAAAATTCAAAAAATTAAAGAATACCGTTACGGATTCATTTCATGCCAAAATAGGTCGGAAAAGGCCGAGAAAAACAGAAAATCAAAATTATCGTTCCGTTTCGTTCCTACCAGGCACTAAATAGAAAATTCAAACAAAACAGCAAAAAAATTCAAAAAATTAAAAAATACAATTATGGCTTCATTTCAATACAAAATAGGTCGGAAAAGGCCGAGAAAAACAGAAAATAAAAATTACCATCCGTTTCGTTCCATCCTGGCACTATATAGAAAATTCAAAAAAAAAAAGCAAAAAAATTAATAAATACTGTTATGGATTCATTTCAAGCCAAAATAGATTGGAAAAGGATGAGATGGAGAGAAAATAAAAGTTATCGTTCCGTTTCTTTCCTACCCGACACGAAATAGAAAATTCTAAAACAATAGCATAGAAATTCAAAAAATTACAGAATACCATTACGGGTTCATTTCAAGACAAAATAGGTCGGAAAAGGCCGAGAAAAACAGAAAATAAAAATTACCATCCGTTTCGTTCCATCCTGGCACTATATAGAAAATTCAAAAAAAAAAAGCGAAAAAATTAAAAAAAATTAAAAAATACTGTTATGGATTCATTTCAAGCCAAAATAGATTGGAAAACGATGAGATAGAGAGAAAATAAAAGTTATCGTTCCATTCCATTCCTACCCGGCACGAAATAGAAAATTCTAAAACAATAGCGAAAAAATTCAAAAAATTAAAGAATACCATTACGGGTTCATTTCAAGCAAAAATAGGTCGGAAAAGGCCGAGAAAAACAGAAAATAAAAATTACCATCCGTTTCGTTCCATCCTGGCACTATATAGAAAACTAAAAAAAAATAGCAAAAAAATTCAAAAAATTAAAAAATACTGTTATGGATTCATTTCAAGCCAAAATAGATTGGAAAAGGATGAGATAGAGGGAAAATAAAAATTATCGTTTTGTTCCGTTCCTACCCGACACGAAATTGAAAATTCCAAAATAATAGCAAAAAAATTCAAAAAATTAAAAAATACAATTATGGCTTCATTTCAATCAAAAATATGTCGGAAAAGGCTGAGAAAAACAGAAAATGAAAATTATCGTTCCGTTTCGTTCCTACCCGGCGCTAAATACGAAATTCAAAGAAAACAGCAAAAAAATTAAAAAATACCATTATGGATTCATTTCAAGCCAAAATAAGTTGGAAAAGGATGAGAAAGAGAGAAAATAAAAATTTTAATTCCGTTCCGTTCCTACCCGACGCATAATAGAAAATTCAAGAAAAATAGCAAAAAAATTCAAAGAGTTTAAAAATACGGTTATGGATTCATTTCAAGCAAAAATAGGTTGGAAAATGATGAAATCGAGAGAAAACAAAAGTTATCGTTCCGTTCCGTTCCTACCCGACACGAAATAGAAAATTCCAGAACAATAGCAAAAAAATTCAAAAATACCATTACGGGTACATTTCAAGCCAAAAGAGGTCGGAAAAGGCCGAGAAAAGAGAAAATAAAAATTATCGTTCCGTTTCGTTACAGCCCGGCACTAAATAAAAAATTCAGAAAATTAAAAAATACCATAATGGATTCATTTCGAGCCAAAATAGGTCGGAAAAGGCCGAGAAAAACTGAAAATAAAAATTATCGTTCCGTTTCGTTCCTACCAGGAACTAAATAGAAAATTCAAAAAAAATAGCAAAAAAATTCAAAAAATTAAAAAATACAATTATGGCTTCATTTCAATCCAAAATAGGTCGGAAAAGGCCAAGAAAAACAGAAAATAAAAATTATTATTCTGTTTCATTCCAACCCGGCGCTAAATATGAAATTCAAAAAAAATAGCAAAAAAATTAAAAAAATTAAAAAATACCATTATGGATTCATTTCAAGCCAAAATAAGTTGGAAAAGGATGAGATAGAGAGAAAATAAAAATTATCGTTTCGTTCCGTTCCTTCCCGACACGAAATAGAAAATTCCAAAACAATAACAAAAAAATTCAAAAAATTAAAGAATACCATTACGGATTCATTTCATGCCAAAATAGGTCGGAAAAGGCCGAGAAAAACAGAAAATCAAAATTATCTTTCCGTTTCGTTCCTACCAGGCACTAAATAGAAAATTCAAACAAAACAGCAAAAAAATTCAAAAAATTAAAAAATACAATTATGGCTTCATTTCAATCCAAAATAGGTCAGAAAAGGCCAAGAAAAACAGAAAATAAAAATTATTATTCTGTTTCGTTCCAACCCGGCGCTAAATATGAAATTCAAAAAAAATAGCAAAAAAATTAAAAAAATTAAAAAATACCATTATGGATTCATTTCAAGCCAAAATAAGTTGGAAAAGGATGACATAGAGAGAAAATAAAAATTATCGTTTCGTTCCGTTCCTTCCCGACAATAAATAGAAAATTCCAAAACAATAACAAAAAAATTCAAAAAATTAAAGAATACCATTACGGATTCATTTCATGCCAAAATAGGTCGGAAAAGGCCGAGAAAAACAGAAAATCAAAATTATCGTTCCGTTTCGTTCCTACCAGGCACTAAATAGAAAATTCAAACAAAACAGCAAAAAAATTCAAAAAATTAAAAAATACAATTATGGCTTCATTTCAATACAAAATAGGCCGAAAAAGGCCGAGAAAAACTGAAAATAAAAATTATCGTTCCGTTTCGTTCCTACCAGGAACTAAATAGAAAATTCAAAAAAAATAGCAAAAAAATTCAAAAAATTAAAAAATACAATTATGGCTTCATTTCAATCCAAAATAGGTCGGAAAAGGCCAAGAAAAACAGAAAATAAAAATTATTATTCTGTTTCATTCCAACCCGGCGCTAAATATGAAATTCAAAAAAAATAGCAAAAAAATTAAAAAAATTAAAAAATACCATTATGGATTCATTTCAAGCCAAAATAAGTTGGAAAAGGATGAGATAGAGAGAAAATAAAAATTATCGTTTCGTTCCGTTCCTTCCCGACACGAAATAGAAAATTCCAAAACAATAACAAAAAAATTCAAAAAATTAAAGAATACCATTACGGATTCATTTCATGCCAAAATAGGTCGGAAAAGGCCGAGAAAAACAGAAAATCAAAATTATCGTTCCGTTTCGTTCCTACCAGGCACTAAATAGAAAATTCAAACAAAACAGCAAAAAAATTCAAAAAATTAAAAAATACAATTATGGCTTCATTTCAATCCAAAATAGGTCAGAAAAGGCCAAGAAAAACAGAAAATAAAAATTATTATTCTGTTTCGTTCCAACCCGGCGCTAAATATGAAATTCAAAAAAAATAGCAAAAAAATTAAAAAAATTAAAAAATACCATTATGGATTCATTTCAAGCCAAAATAAGTTGGAAAAGGATGAGATAGAGAGAAAATAAAAATTATCGTTTCATTCCGTTCCTTCCCGACACGAAATAGAAAATTCCAAAACAATAACAAAAAAATTCAAAAAATTAAAGAATACCATTACGGATTCATTTCATGCCAAAATAGGTCGGAAAAGGCCGGGAAAAACAGAAAATCAAAATTATCGTTCCGTTTCGTTCCTACCAGGCACTAAATAGAAAATTCAAACAAAACAGCAAAAAAATTCAAAAAATTAAAAAATACAATTATGGCTTCATTTCAATACAAAATAGGTCGAAAAAGGCCGAGAAAAACAGAAAATAAAAATTACCATCCGTTTCGTTCCATCCTGGCACTATATAGAAAATTCAAAAAAAAAAGCAAAAAAATTAAAAAATACTGTTATGGATTCATTTCAAGCCAAAATAGATTGGAAAAGGATGAGATGGAGAGAAAATAAAAGTTATCGTTCCGTTTCTTTCCTACCCGACACGAAATAGAAAATTCTAAAACAATAGCATAGAAATTCAAAAAATTACAGAATACCATTACGGGTTCATTTCAAGACAAAATAGGTCGGAAAAGGCCGAGAAAAACAGAAAATAAAAATTACCATCCGTTTCGTTCCATCCTGGCACTATATAGAAAATTCAAAAAAAAAAAGCAAAAAAATTAAAAAATACTGTTATGGATTCATTTCAAGCCAAAATAGATTGGAAAAGGATGAGATGGAGAGAAAATAAAAGTTATCGTTCCGTTTCTTTCCTACCCGACACGAAATAGAAAATTCTAAAACAATAGCATAGAAATTCAAAAAATTACAGAATACCATTACGGGTTCATTTCAAGACAAAATAGGTCGGAAAAGGCCGAGAAAAACAGAAAATAAAAATTACCATCCGTTTCGTTCCATCCTGGCACTATATAGAAAATTCAAAAAAAAAAAGCAAAAAAATTAAAAAAAATTAAAAAATACTGTTATGGATTCATTTCAAGCCAAAATAGATTGGAAAACGATGAGATAGAGAGAAAATAAAAGTTATCGTTCCATTCCATTCCTACCCGGCACGAAATAGAAAATTCTAAAACAATAGCGAAAAAATTCAAAAAATTAAAGAATACCATTACGGGTTCATTTCAAGCAAAAATAGGTCGGAAAAGGCCGAGAAAAACAGAAAATAAAAATTACCATCCGTTTCGTTCCATCCTGGCACTATATAGAAAACTAAAAAAAAATAGCAAAAAAATTCAAAAAATTAAAAAATACTGTTATGGATTCATTTCAAGCCAAAATAGATTGGAAGAGGATGAGATAGAGAGAAAATAAAAATTATCGTTTTGTTCCGTTCCTACCCGACACGAAATTGAAAATTCCAAAATAATAGCAAAAAAATTCAAAAAATTAAAAAATACAATTATGGCTTCATTTCAATCAAAAATATGTCGGAAAAGGCTGAGAAAAACAGAAAATGAAAATTATCGTTCCGTTTCGTTCCTACCCGGCGCTAAATACGAAATTCAAAGAAAATAGCAAAAAAATTAAAAAATACCATTATGGATTCATTTCAAGCCAAAATAAGTTGGAAAAGGATGAGAAAGAGAGAAAATAAAAATTTTAATTCCGTTCCGTTCCTACCCGACGCATAATAGAAAATTCAAGAAAAATAGCAAAAAAATTCAAAGAGTTTAAAAATACGGTTATGGATTCATTTCAAGCAAAAATAGGTTGGAAAATGATGAAATAGAGAGAAAACAAAAGTTATCGTTCCGTTCCGTTCCTACCCGACACGAAATAGAAAATTCCAGAACAATAGCAAAAAAATTCAAAAATACCATTACGGGTACATTTCAAGCCAAAAGAGGTCGGAAAAGGCCGAGAAAAGAGAAAATAAAAATTATCGTTCCGTTTCGTTACAGCCCGGCACTAAATAAAAAATTCAGAAAATTAAAAAATACCATAATGGATTCATTTCGAGCCAAAATAGGTCGGAAAAGGCCGAGAAAAACTGAAAATAAAAATTATCGTTCCGTTTCGTTCCTATCAGGAACTAAATAGAAAATTCAAAAAAAATAGCAAAAAAATTCAAAAAATTAAAAAATACAATTATGGCTTCATTTCAATCCAAAATAGGTCGGAAAAGGCCAAGAAAAACAGAAAATAAAAATTATTATTCTGTTTCATTCCAACCCGGCGCTAAATATGAAATTCAAAAAAAATAGCAAAAAAATTAAAAAAATTAAAAAATACCATTATGGATTCATTTCAAGCCAAAATAAGTTGGAAAAGGATGAGATAGAGAGAAAATAAAAATTATCGTTTCGTTCCGTTCCTTCCCGACACGAAATAGAAAATTCCAAAACAATAACAAAAAAATTCAAAAAATTAAAGAATACCATTACGGATTCATTTCATGCCAAAATAGGTCGGAAAAGGCCGAGAAAAACAGAAAATCAAAATTATCGTTCCGTTTCGTTCCTACCAGGCACTAAATAGAAAATTCAAACAAAACAGCAAAAAAATTCAAAAAATTAAAAAATACAATTATGGCTTCATTTCAATCCAAAATAGGTCAGAAAAGGCCAAGAAAAACAGAAAATAAAAATTATTATTCTGTTTCGTTCCAACCCGGCGCTAAATATGAAATTCAAAAAAAATAGCAAAAAAATTAAAAAAATTAAAAAATACCATTATGGATTCATTTCAAGCCAAAATAAGTTGGAAAAGGATGAGATAGAGAGAAAATAAAAATTATCGTTTCGTTCCGTTCCTTCCCGACACGAAATAGAAAATTCCAAAACAATAACAAAAAAATTCAAAAAATTAAAGAATACCATTACGGATTCATTTCATGCCAAAATAGGTCGGAAAAGGCCGAGAAAAACAGAAAATCAAAATTATCGTTCCGTTTCGTTCCTACCAGGCACTAAATAGAAAATTCAAACAAAACAGCAAAAAAATTCAAAAAATTAAAAAATACAATTATGGCTTCATTTCAATACAAAATAGGTCGAAAAAGGCCGAGAAAAACAGAAAATAAAAATTACCATCCGTTTCGTTCCATCCTGGCACTATATAGAAAACTAAAAAAAACTAGCAAAAAAATTCAAAAAATTAAAAAATACTGTTATGGATTCATTTCAAGCCAAAATAGATTGGAAAAGGATGAGATAGAGAGAAAATAAAAATTATCGTTTTGTTCCGTTCCTACCCGACACGAAATTGAAAATTCCAAAATAATAGCAAAAAAATTCAAAAAATTAAAAAATACAATTATGGCTTCATTTCAATCAAAAATATGTCGGAAAAGGCTGAGAAAAACAGAAAATGAAAATTATCGTTCCGTTTCGTTCCTACCCGGCGCTAAATACGAAATTCTAAGAAAATAGCAAAAAAATTAAAAAATACCATTATGGATTCATATCAAGCCAAAATAAGTTGGAAAAGGATGAGAAAGAGAGAAAATAAAAATTTTAATTCCGTTCCGTTCCTACCCGACGCATAATAGAAAATTCAAGAAAAATAGCAAAAAAATTCAAAGAGTTTAAAAATACGGTTATGGATTCATTTCAAGCAAAAATAGGTTGGAAAATGATGAAATAGAGAGAAAACAAAAGTTATCGTTCCGTTCCGTTCCTACCCGACACGAAATAGAAAATTCCAGAACAATAGCAAAAAAATTCAAAAATACCATTACGGGTACATTTCAAGCCAAAAGAGGTCGGAAAAGGCCGAGAAAAGAGAAAATAAAAATTATCGTTCCGTTTCGTTACAGCCCGGCACTAAATAAAAAATTCAGAAAATTAAAAAATACCATAATGGATTCATTTCGAGCCAAAATAGGTCGGAAAAGGCCGAGAAAAACTGAAAATAAAAATTATCGTTCCGTTTCGTTCCTACCAGGAACTAAATAGAAAATTCAAAAAAAATAGCAAAAAAATTCAAAAAATTAAAAAATACAATTATGGCTTCATTTCAATCCAAAATAGGTCGGAAAAGGCCAAGAAAAACAGAAAATAAAAATTATTATTCTGTTTCATTCCAACCCTGCGCTAAATATGAAATTCAAAAAAAATAGCAAAAAAATTAAAAAAATTAAAAAATACCATTATGGATTCATTTCAAGCCAAAATAAGTTGGAAAAGGATGAGATAGAGAGAAAATAAAAATTATCGTTTCGTTCCGTTCCTTCCCGACACGAAATAGAAAATTCCAAAACAATAACAAAAAAATTCAAAAAATTAAAGAATACCATTACGGATTCATTTCATGCCAAAATAGGTCGGAAAAGGCCGAGAAAAACAGAAAATCAAAATTATCGTTCCGTTTCGTTCCTACCAGGCACTAAATAGAAAATTCAAACAAAACAGCAAAAAAATTCAAAAAATTAAAAAATACAATTATGGCTTCATTTCAATCCAAAATAGGTCAGAAAAGGCCAAGAAAAACAGAAAATAAAAATTATTATTCTGTTTCGTTCCAACCCGGCGCTAAATATGAAATTCAAAAAAAATAGCAAAAAAATTAAAAAAATTAAAAAATACCATTATGGATTCATTTCAAGCCAAAATAAGTTGGAAAAGGATGAGATAGAGAGAAAATAAAAATTATCGTTTCGTTCCGTTCCTTCCCGACACGAAATAGAAAATTCCAAAACAATAACAAAAAAATTCAAAAAATTAAAGAATACCATTACGGATTCATTTCATGCCAAAATAGGTCGGAAAAGGCCGAGAAAAACAGAAAATCAAAATTATCGTTCCGTTTCGTTCCTACCAGGCACTAAATAGAAAATTCAAACAAAACAGCAAAAAAATTCAAAAAATTAAAAAATACAATTATGGCTTCATTTCAATACAAAATAGGTCGAAAAAGGCCGAGAAAAACAGAAAATAAAAATTACCATCCGTTTCGTTCCATCCTGGCACTATATAGAAAATTCAAAAAAAAAAGCAAAAAAATTAAAAAATACTGTTATGGATTCATTTCAAGCCAAAATAGATTGGAAAAGGATGAGATGGAGAGAAAATAAAAGTTATCGTTCCGTTTCTTTCCTACCCGACACGAAATAGAAAATTCTAAAACAATAGCATAGAAATTCAGAAAATTACAGAATACCATTACGGGTTCATTTCAAGACAAAATAGGTCGGAAAAGGCCGAGAAAAACAGAAAATAAAAATTACCATCCGTTTCGTTCCATCCTGGCACTATATAGAAAATTCAAAAAAAAAAAGCAAAAAAATTAAAAAATACTGTTATGGATTCATTTCAAGCCAAAATAGATTGGAAAAGGATGAGATGGAGAGAAAATAAAAGTTATCGTTCCGTTTCTTTCCTACCCGACACGAAATAGAAAATTCTAAAACAATAGCATAGAAATTCAAAAAATTACAGAATACCATTACGGGTTCATTTCAAGACAAAATAGGTCGGAAAAGGCCGAGAAAAACAGAAAATAAAAATTACCATCCGTTTCGTTCCATCCTGGCACTATATAGAAAATTCAAAAAAAAAAGCAAAAAAATTAAAAAAAATTAAAAAATACTGTTATGGATTCATTTCAAGCCAAAATAGATTGGAAAACGATGAGATAGAGAGAAAATAAAAGTTATCGTTCCATTCCATTCCTACCCGGCACGAAATAGAAAATTCTAAAACAATAGCGAAAAAATTCAAAAAATTAAAGAATACCATTACGGGTTCATTTCAAGCAAAAATAGGTCGGAAAAGGCCGAGAAAAACAGAAAATAAAAATTACCATCCGTTTCGTTCCATCCTGGCACTATATAGAAAACTAAAAAAAAATAGCAAAAAAATTCAAAAAATTAAAAAATACTGTTATGGATTCATTTCAAGCCAAAATAGATTGGAAAAGGATGAGATAGAGAGAAAATAAAAATTATCGTTTTGTTCCGTTCCTACCCGACACGAAATTGAAAATTCCAAAATAATAGCAAAAAAATTCAAAAAATTAAAAAATACAATTATGGCTTCATTTCAATCAAAAATATGTCGGAAAAGGCTGAGAAAAACAGAAAATGAAAATTATCGTTCCGTTTCGTTCCTACCCGGCGCTAAATACGAAATTCAAAGAAAATAGCAAAAAAATTAAAAAATACCATTATGGATTCATTTCAAGCCAAAATAAGTTGGAAAAGGATGAGAAAGAGAGAAAATAAAAATTTTAATTCCGTTCCGTTCCTACCCGACGCATAATAGAAAATTCAAGAAAAATAGCAAAAAAATTCAAAGAGTTTAAAAATACGGTTATGGATTCATTTCAAGCAAAAATAGGTTGGAAAATGATGAAATAGAGAGAAAACAAAAGTTATCGTTCCGTTCCGTTCCTACCCGACACGAAATAGAAAATTCCAGAACAATAGCAAAAAAATTCAAAAATACCATTACGGGTACATTTCAAGCCAAAAGAGGTCGGAAAAGGCCGAGAAAAGAGAAAATAAAAATTATCGTTCCGTTTCGTTACAGCCCGGCACTAAATAAAAAATTCAGAAAATTAAAAAATACCATAATGGATTCATTTCGAGCCAAAATAGGTCGGAAAAGGCCGAGAAAAACTGAAAATAAAAATTATCGTTCCGTTTCGTTCCTACCAGGAACTAAATAGAAAATTCAAAAAAAATAGCAAAAAAATTCAAAAAATTAAAAAATACAATTATGGCTTCATTTCAATCCAAAATAGGTCGGAAAAGGCCAAGAAAAACAGAAAATAAAAATTATTATTCTGTTTCATTCCAACCCTGCGCTAAATATGAAATTCAAAAAAAATAGCAAAAAAATTAAAAAAATTAAAAAATACCATTATGGATTCATTTCAAGCCAAAATAAGTTGGAAAAGGATGAGATAGAGAGAAAATAAAAATTATCGTTTCGTTCCGTTCCTTCCCGACACGAAATAGAAAATTCCAAAACAATAACAAAAAAATTCAAAAAATTAAAGAATACCATTACGGATTCATTTCATGCCAAAATAGGTCGGAAAAGGCCGAGAAAAACAGAAAATCAAAATTATCGTTCCGTTTCGTTCCTACCAGGCACTAAATAGAAAATTCAAACAAAACAGCAAAAAAATTCAAAAAATTAAAAAATACAATTATGGCTTCATTTCAATCCAAAATAGGTCAGAAAAGGCCAAGAAAAACAGAAAATAAAAATTATTATTCTGTTTCGTTCCAACCCGGCGCTAAATATGAAATTCAAAAAAAATAGCAAAAAAATTAAAAAAATTAAAAAATACCATTATGGATTCATTTCAAGCCAAAATAAGTTGGAAAAGGATGAGATAGAGAGAAAATAAAAATTATCGTTTCGTTCCGTTCCTTCCCGACACGAAATAGAAAATTCCAAAACAATAACAAAAAAATTCAAAAAATTAAAGAATACCATTACGGATTCATTTCATGCCAAAATAGGTCGGAAAAGGCCGAGAAAAACAGAAAATCAAAATTATCGTTCCGTTTCGTTCCTACCAGGCACTAAATAGAAAATTCAAACAAAACAGCAAAAAAATTCAAAAAATTAAAAAATACAATTATGGCTTCATTTCAATACAAAATAGGTCGAAAAAGGCCGAGAAAAACAGAAAATAAAAATTACCATCCGTTTCGTTCCATCCTGGCACTATATAGAAAATTCAAAAAAAAAAGCAAAAAAATTAAAAAATACTGTTATGGATTCATTTCAAGCCAAAATAGATTGGAAAATGATGAGATGGAGAGAAAATAAAAGTTATCGTTCCGTTTCTTTCCTACCCGACACGAAATAGAAAATTCTAAAACAATAGCATAGAAATTCAAAAAATTACAGAATACCATTACGGGTTCATTTCAAGACAAAATAGGTCGGAAAAGGCCGAGAAAAACAGAAAATAAAAATTACCATCCGTTTCGTTCCATCCTGGCACTATATAGAAAATTCAAAAAAAAAAAAGCAAAAAAATTAAAAAATACTGTTATGGATTCATTTCAAGCCAAAATAGATTGGAAAAGGATGAGATGGAGAGAAAATAAAAGTTATCGTTCCGTTTCTTTCCTACCCGACACGAAATAGAAAATTCTAAAACAATAGCATAGAAATTCAAAAAATTACAGAATACCATTACGGGTTCATTTCAAGACAAAATAGGTCGGAAAAGGCCGAGAAAAACAGAAAATAAAAATTACCATCCGTTTCGTTCCATCCTGGCACTATATAGAAAATTCAAAAAAAAAAAGCAAAAAAATTAAAAAAAATTAAAAAATACTGTTATGGATTCATTTCAAGCCAAAATAGATTGGAAAACGATGAGATAGAGAGAAAATAAAAGTTATCGTTCCATTCCATTCCTACCCGGCACGAAATAGAAAATTCTAAAACAATAGCGAAAAAATTCAAAAAATTAAAGAATACCATTACGGGTTCATTTCAAGCAAAAATAGGTCGGAAAAGGCCGAGAAAAACAGAAAATAAAAATTACCATCCGTTTCGTTCCATCCTGGCACTATATAGAAAACTAAAAAAAAATAGCAAAAAAATTCAAAAAATTAAAAAATACTGTTATGGATTCATTTCAAGCCAAAATAGATTGGAAAAGGATGAGATAGAGAGAAAATAAAAATTATCGTTTTGTTCCGTTCCTACCCGACACGAAATAGAAAATTCCAAAACAATAGCAAAAAAATTCAAAAAATTAAAAAATACAATTATGGCTTCATTTCAATCAAAAATATGTCGGAAAAGGCTGAGAAAAACAGAAAATGAAAATTATCGTTCCGTTTCGTTCCTACCCGGCGCTAAATACGAAATTCAAAGAAAATAGCAAAAAAATTAAAAAATACCATTATGGATTCATTTCAAGCCAAAATAAGTTGGAAAAGGATGAGAAAGAGAGAAAATAAAAATTTTAATTCCGTTCCGTTCCTACCCGACGCATAATAGAAAATTCAAGAAAAATAGCAAAAAAATTCAAAGAGTTTAAAAATACGGTTATGGATTCATTTCAAGCAAAAATAGGTTGGAAAATGATGAAATAGAGAGAAAACAAAAGTTATCGTTCCGTTCCTTTCCTACCCGACACGAAATAGAAAATTCCAGAACAATAGCAAAAAAATTCAAAAATACCATTACGGGTACATTTCAAGCCAAAAGAGGTCGGAAAAGGCCGAGAAAAGAGAAAATAAAAATTATCGTTCCGTTTCGTTACAGCCCGGCACTAAATAAAAAATTCAGAAAATTAAAAAATACCATAATGGATTCATTTCGAGCCAAAATAGGTCGGAAAAGGCCGAGAAAAACTGAAAATAAAAATTATCGTTCCGTTTCGTTCCTACCAGGAACTAAATAGAAAATTCAAAAAAAATAGCAAAAAAATTCAAAAAATTAAAAAATACAATTATGGCTTCATTTCAATCCAAAATAGGTCGGAAAAGGCCAAGAAAAACACAAAATAAAAATTATTATTCTGTTTCGTTCCAACCCGGCGCTAAATATGAAATTCAAAAAAAATAGCAAAAAAATTAAAAAAATTAAAAAATACCATTATGGATTCATTTCAAGCCAAAATAAGTTGGAAAAGGATGAGATAGAGAGAAAATAAAAATTATCGTTTCGTTCCGTTCCTTCCCGACACGAAATAGAAAATTCCAAAACAATAACAAAAAAATTCAAAAAATTAAAGAATACCATTACGGATTCATTTCATGCCAAAATAGGTCGGAAAAGGCCGAGAAAAACAGAAAATCAAAATTATCGTTCCGTTTCGTTCCTACCAGGCACTAAATAGAAAATTCAAACAAAACAGCAAAAAAATTCAAAAAATTAAAAAATACAATTATGGCTTCATTTCAATACAAAATAGGTCGAAAAAGGCCGAGAAAAACAGAAAATAAAAATTACCATCCGTTTCGTTCCATCCTGGCACTATATAGAAAATTAAAAAAAAAAAGCAAAAAAATTAAAAAATACTGTTATGGATTCATTTCAAGCCAAAATAGATTGGAAAAGGATGAGATAGAGAGAAAATAAAAGTTATCGTTCCGTTTCTTTCCTACACGGCACGAAATAGAAAATTCTAAAACAATAGCATAGAAATTCAAAAAATTACAGAATACCATTACGGGTTCATTTCAAGACAAAATAGGTCGGAAAAGGCCGAGAAAAACAGAAAATAAAAATTACCATCCGTTTCGTTCCATCCTGGCACTATATAGAAAATTCAAAAAAAAATAGCAAAAAAATTAAAAAAAATTAAAAAATACTGTTATGGATTCATTTCAAGCCAAAATAAGTTGGAAAAGGATGAGATAGAGAGAAAATAAAAATTATCGTTTCGTTCCGTTCCCTCCCGACACGAAATAGAAAATTCCAAAACAATAACAAAAAAATTCAAAAAATTAAAGAATACCATTACGGATTCATTTCATGCCAAAATAGGTCGGAAAAGGCCGAGAAAAACAGAAAATCAAAATTATCGTTCCGTTTCGTTCCTACCAGGCACTAAATAGAAAATTCAAACAAAACAGCAAAAAAATTCAAAAAATTAAAAAATACAATTATGGCTTCATTTCAATCCAAAATAGGTCAGAAAAGGCCAAGAAAAACAGAAAATAAAAATTATTATTCTGTTTCGTTCCAACCCGGCGCTAAATATGAAATTCAAAAAAAATAGCAAAAAAATTAAAAAAATTAAAAAATACCATTATGGATTCATTTCAAGCCAAAATAAGTTGGAAAAGGATGAGATAGAGAGAAAATAAAAATTATCGTTTCGTTCCGTTCCCTCCCGACACGAAATAGAAAATTCCAAAACAATAACAAAAAAATTCAAAAAATTAAAGAATACCATTACGGATTCATTTCATGCCAAAATAGGTCGGAAAAGGCCGAGAAAAACAGAAAATCAAAATTATCGTTCCGTTTCGTTCCTACCAGGCACTAAATAGAAAATTCAAACAAAACAGCAAAAAAATTCAAAAAATTAAAAAATACAATTATGGCTTCATTTCAATCCAAAATAGGTCAGAAAAGGCCAAGAAAAACAGAAAATAAAAATTATTATTCTGTTTCGTTCCAACCCGGCGCTAAATATGAAATTCAAAAAAAATAGCAAAAAAATTAAAAAAATTAAAAAATACCATTATGGATTCATTTCGAGCCAAAATAAGTTGGAAAAGGATGAGATAGAGAGAAAATAAAAATTATCGTTTCGTTCCGTTCCTTCCCGACACGAAATAGAAAATTCCAAAACAATAACAAAAAAATTCAAAAAATTAAAGAATACCATTACGGATTCATTTCATGCCAAAATAGGTCGGAAAAGGCCGAGAAAAACAGAAAATCAAAATTATCGTTCCGTTTCGTTCCTACCAGGCACTAAATAGAAAATTCAAACAAAACAGCAAAAAAATTCAAAAAATTAAAAAATACAATTATGGCTTCATTTCAATACAAAATAGGTCGAAAAAGGCCGAGAAAAACAGAAAATAAAAATTACCATCCGTTTCGTTCCATCCTGGCACTATATAGAAAATTCAAAAAAAAAAGCAAAAAAATTAAAAAATACTGTTATGGATTCATTTCAAGCCAAAATAGATTGGAAAAGGATGAGATGGAGAAAAAATAAAAGTTATCGTTCCGTTTCTTTCCTACCCGACACGAAATAGAAAATTCTAAAACAATAGCATAGAAATTCAAAAAATTACAGAATACCATTACGGGTTCATTTCAAGACAAAATAGGTCGGAAAAGGCCGAGAAAAACAGAAAATAAAAATTACCATCCGTTTCGTTCCATCCTGGCACTATATAGAAAATTCAAAAAAAAAAAAGCAAAAAAATTAAAAAATACTGTTATGGATTCATTTCAAGCCAAAATAGATTGGAAAAGGATGAGATGGAGAGAAAATAAAAGTTATCGTTCCGTTTCTTTCCTACCCGACACGAAATAGAAAATTCTAAAACAATAGCATAGAAATTCAAAAAATTACAGAATACCATTACGGGTTCATTTCAAGACAAAATAGGTCGGAAAAGGCCGAGAAAAACAGAAAATAAAAATTACCATCCGTTTCGTTCCATCCTGGCACTATATAGAAAATTCAAAAAAAAAAAAGCAAAAAAATTAAAAAATACTGTTATGGATTCATTTCAAGCCAAAATAGATTGGAAAAGGATGAGATGGAGAGAAAATAAAAGTTATCGTTCCGTTTCTTTCCTACCCGACACGAAATAGAAAATTCTAAAACAATAGCATAGAAATTCAAAAAATTACAGAATACCATTACGGGTTCATTTCAAGACAAAATAGGTCGGAAAAGGCCGAGAAAAACAGAAAATAAAAATTACCATCCGTTTCGTTCCATCCTGGCACTATATAGAAAATTCAAAAAAAAAAAGCAAAAAAATTAAAAAAAATTAAAAAATACTGTTATGGATTCATTTCAAGCCAAAATAGATTGGAAAACGATGAGATAGAGAGAAAATAAAAGTTATCGTTCCATTCCATTCCTACCCGGCACGAAATAGAAAATTCTAAAACAATAGCGAAAAAATTCAAAAAATTAAAGAATACCATTACGGGTTCATTTCAAGCAAAAATAGGTCGGAAAAGGCCGAGAAAAACAGAAAATAAAAATTACCATCCGTTTCGTTCCATCCTGGCACTATATAGAAAACTAAAAAAAAATAGCAAAAAAATTCAAAAAATTAAAAAATACTGTTATGGATTCATTTCAAGCCAAAATAGATTGGAAAAGGATGAGATAGAGAGAAAATAAAAATTATCGTTTTGTTCCGTTCCTACCCGACACGAAATTGAAAATTCCAAAATAATAGCAAAAAAATTCAAAAAATTAAAAAATACAATTATGGCTTCATTTCAATCAAAAATATGTCGGAAAAGGCTGAGAAAAACAGAAAATGAAAATTATCGTTCCGTTTCGTTCCTACCCGGCGCTAAATACGAAATTCAAAGAAAATAGCAAAAAAATTAAAAAATACCATTATGGATTCATTTCAAGCCAAAATAAGTTGGAAAAGGATGAGAAAGAGAGAAAATAAAAATTTTAATTCCGTTCCGTTCCTACCCGACGCATAATAGAAAATTCAAGAAAAATAGCAAAAAAATTCAAAGAGTTTAAAAATACGGTTATGGATTCATTTCAAGCAAAAATAGGTTGGAAAATGATGAAATAGAGAGAAAACAAAAGTTATCGTTCCGTTCCGTTCCTACCCGACACGAAATAGAAAATTCCAGAACAATAGCAAAAAAATTCAAAAATACCATTACGGGTACATTTCAAGCCAAAAGAGGTCGGAAAAGGCCGAGAAAAGAGAAAATAAAAATTATCGTTCCGTTTCGTTACAGCCCGGCACTAAATAAAAAATTCAGAAAATTAAAAAATACCATAATGGATTCATTTCGAGCCAAAATAGGTCGGAAAAGGCCGAGAAAAACTGAAAATAAAAATTATCGTTCCGTTTCGTTCCTACCAGGAACTAAATAGAAAATTCAAAAAAAATAGCAAAAAAATTCAAAAAATTAAAAAATACAATTATGGCTTCATTTCAATCCAAAATAGGTCGGAAAAGGCCAAGAAAAACAGAAAATAAAAATTATTATTCTGTTTCATTCCAACCCGGCGCTAAATATGAAATTCAAAAAAAATAGCAAAAAAATTAAAAAAATTAAAAAATACCATTATGGATTCATTTCAAGCCAAAATAAGTTGGAAAAGGATGAGATAGAGAGAAAATAAAAATTATCGTTTCGTTCCGTTCCTTCCCGACACGAAATAGAAAATTCCAAAACAATAACAAAAAAATTCAAAAAATTAAAGAATACCATTACGGATTCATTTCATGCCAAAATAGGTCGGAAAAGGCCGAGAAAAACAGAAAATCAAAATTATCGTTCCGTTTCGTTCCTACCAGGCACTAAATAGAAAATTCAAACAAAACAGCAAAAAAATTCAAAAAATTAAAAAATACAATTATGGCTTCATTTCAATCCAAAATAGGTCAGAAAAGGCCAAGAAAAACAGAAAATAAAAATTATTATTCTGTTTCGTTCCAACCCGGCGCTAAATATGAAATTCAAAAAAAATAGCAAAAAAATTAAAAAAATTAAAAAATACCATTATGGATTCATTTCAAGCCAAAATAAGTTGGAAAAGGATGAGATAGAGAGAAAATAAAAATTATCGTTTCGTTCCGTTCCTTCCCGACACGAAATAGAAAATTCCAAAACAATAACAAAAAAATTCAAAAAATTAAAGAATACCATTACGGATTCATTTCATGCCAAAATAGGTCGGAAAAGGCCGAGAAAAACAGAAAATCAAAATTATCGTTCCGTTTCGTTCCTACCAGGCACTAAATAGAAAATTCAAACAAAACAGCAAAAAAATTCAAAAAATTAAAAAATACAATTATGGCTTCATTTCAATCCAAAATAGGTCAGAAAAGGCCAAGAAAAACAGAAAATAAAAATTATTATTCTGTTTCGTTCCAACCCGGCGCTAAATATGAAATTCAAAAAAAATAGCAAAAAAATTAAAAAAATTAAAAAATACCATTATGGATTCATTTCAAGCCAAAATAAGTTGGAAAAGGATGAGATAGAGAGAAAATAAAAATTATCGTTTCGTTCCGTTCCTTCCCGACACGAAATAGAAAATTCCAAAACAATAACAAAAAAATTCAAAAAATTAAAGAATACCATTACGGATTCATTTCATGCCAAAATAGGTCGGAAAAGGCCGAGAAAAACAGAAAATCAAAATTATCGTTCCGTTTCGTTCCTACCAGGCACTAAATAGAAAATTCAAACAAAACAGCAAAAAAATTCAAAAAATTAAAAAATACAATTATGGCTTCATTTCAATACAAAATAGGTCGAAAAAGGCCGAGAAAAACAGAAAATAAAAATTACCATCCGTTTCGTTCCATCCTGGCACTATATAGAAAATTCAAAAAAAAAAGCAAAAAAATTAAAAAATACTGTTATGGATTCGTTTCAAGCCAAAATAGATTGGAAAAGGATGAGATGGAGAGAAAATAAAAGTTATCGTTCCGTTTCTTTCCTACCCGACACGAAATAGAAAATTCTAAAACAATAGCATAGAAATTCAAAAAATTACAGAATACCATTACGGGTTCATTTCAAGACAAAATAGGTCGGAAAAGGCCGAGAAAAACAGAAAATAAAAATTACCATCCGTTTCGTTCCATCCTGGCACTATATAGAAAATTCAAAAAAAAATAGCAAAAAAATAGCAAAAAAATTAAAAAATACTGTTATGGATTCATTTCAAGCCAAAATAGATTGGAAAACGATGAGATAGAGAGAAAATAAAAGTTATCGTTCCGTTCCGTTCCTACGCGACACGAAATAGAAAATTCCAGAACAATAGCAAAAAAATTCAAAAATACCATTACGGGTACATTTCAAGCCAAAAGAGGTCGGAAAAGGCCGAGAAAAGAGAAAATAAAAATTATCGTTCCGTTTCGTTACAGCCCGGCACTAAATAAAAAATTCAGAAAATTAAAAAATACCATAATGGATTCATTTCGAGCCAAAATAGGTCGGAAAAGGCCTAGAAAAACTGAAAATAAAAATTATCGTTCCGTTTCGTTCCTACCAGGAACTAAATAGAAAATTCAAAAAAAATAGCAAAAAAATTCAAAAAATTAAAAAATACAATTATGGCTTCATTTCAATCCAAAATAGGTCGGAAAAGGCCAAGAAAAACAGAAAATAAAAATTATTATTCTGTTTCGTTCCAACCCGGCGCTAAATATGAAATTAAAAAAAAATAGCAAAAAAATTAAAAAAATTAAAAAATACCATTATGGATTCATTTCAAGCCAAAATAAGTTGGAAAAGGATGAGATAGAGAGAAAATAAAAATTATCGTTTCGTTCCGTTCCTTCCCGACACGAAATAGAAAATTCGAAAACAATTACAAAAAAATCAAAAAATTAAAGAATACCATTACGGATTCATTTCATGCCAAAATAGGTCGGAAAAGGCCGAGAAAAACAGAAAATCAAAATTATCGTTCCGTTTCTTTCCTACCAGGCACTAAATAGAAAATTCAAACAAAACAGCAAAAAAATTCAAAAAATTATAAAATACAATTATGGCTTCATTTCAATCCAAAATAGGTCAGAAAAGGCCAAGAAAAACAGAAAATCAAAATTATCGTTCCGTTTCGTTCCTACCAGGCACTAAATAGAAAATTCAAACAAAACATCAAAAAAATTCAAAAAATTAAAAAATACAATTATGGCTTCATTTCAATACAAAATAGGTCGAAAAAGGCCGAGAAAAACAGAAAATAAAAATTACCATCCGTTTCGTTCCATCCTGGCACTATATAGAAAATTCAAAAAAAAAAGCAAAAAAATTAAAAAATACTGTTATGGATTCATTTCAAGCCAAAATAGATTGGAAAAGGATGAGATGGAGAGAAAATAAAAGTTATCGTTCCGTTTCTTTCCTACCCGACACGAAATAAAAAATTCTAAAACAATAGCATAGAAATTCAAAAAATTACAGAATACCATTACGGGTTCATTTCAAGACAAAATAGGTCGGAAAAGGCCGAGAAAAACAGAAAATAAAAATTACCATCCGTTTCGTTCCATCCTGGCACTATATAGAAAATTCAAAAAAAAATAGCAAAAAAATTAAAAAATACTGTTATGGATTCATTTCAAGCCAAAATAGATTGGAAAACGATGAGATAGAGAGAAAATAAAAGTTATCGTTCCGTTCCGTTCCTACCCGACACGAAATAGAAAATTCCAGAACAATAGCAAAAAAATTCAAAAATACCATTACGGGTACATTTCAAGCCAAAAGAGGTCGGAAAAGGCCGAGAAAAGAGAAAATAAAAATTATCGTTCCGTTTCGTTACAGCCCGGCACTAAATAAAAAATTCAGAAAATTAAAAAATACCATAATGGATTCATTTCGAGCCAAAATAGGTCGGAAAAGGCCGAGAAAAACTGAAAATAAAAATTATCGTTCCGTTTCGTTCCTACCTGGAACTAAATAGAAAATTCAAAAAAAATAGCAAAAAAATTCAAAAAATTAAAAAATACAATTATGGCTTCATTTCAATCCAAAATAGGTCGGAAAAGGCCAAGAAAAACAGAAAATAAAAATTATTATTCTGTTTCGTTCCAACCCGGCGCTAAATATGAAATTAAAAAAAAATAGCAAAAAAATTAAAAAAATTAAAAAATACCATTATGGATTCATTTCAAGCCAAAATAAGTTGGAAAAGGATGAGATAGAGAGAAAATAAAAATTATCGTTTCGTTCCGTTCCTTCCCGACACGAAATAGAAAATTCCAAAACAATAACAAAAAAATTCAAAAAATTAAAGAATACCATTACGGATTCATTTCATGCCAAAATAGGTCGGAAAAGGCCGAGAAAAACAGAAAATCAAAATTATCGTTCCGTTTCGTTCCTACCAGGCACTAAATAGAAAATTCAAACAAAACAGCAAAAAAATTCAAAAAATTAAAAAATACAATTATGGCTTCATTTCAATACAAAATAGGTCGAAAAAGGCCGAGAAAAACAGAAAATAAAAATTACCATCCGTTTCGTTCCATCCTGGCACTATATAGAAAATTCAAAAAAAAATAGCAAAAAAATAGCAAAAAAATTAAAAAATACTGTTATGGATTCATTTCAAGCCAAAATAGATTGGAAAACGATGAGATAGAGAGAAAATAAAAGTTATCGTTCTATTCCATTCCTACCCGGCACGAAATAGAAAATTCTAAAACAATAGCGAAAAAATTCAAAAAATTAAAGAATACCATTACGGGTTCATTTCAAGCAAAAATAGGTCAGAAAAGGCCGAGAAAAACAGAAAATAAAAATTACCATCCGTTTCGTTCCATCCTGGCACTATATAGAAAACTCAAAAAAAATAGCAAAAAAATTCAAAAAATTAAAAAATACTGTTATGGATTCATTTCAAGCCAAAATAGATTGGAAAAGGATGAGATAGAGAGAAAATAAAAATTATCGTTTTGTTCCGTTCCTACCCGACACGAAATAGAAAATTCCAAAACAATAGCAAAAAAATTCAAAAATACAATTATGGCTTCATTTCAATCAAAAATATGTCGGAAAAGGCTGAGAAAAACAGAAAATGAAAATTATCGTTCCGTTTCGTTCCTACCCGGCGCTAAATACGAAATTCAAAGAAAATAGCAAAAAAATTAAAAAATACCATTATGGATTCATTTCAAGCCAAAATAAGTTGGAAAAGGATGAGAAAGAGAGAAAATAAAAATTTTAATTCCGTTCCGTTCCTACCCGACGCATAATAGAAAATTCAAGAAAAATAGCAAAAAAATTCAAAGAGTTTAAAAATACGGTTATGGATTCATTTCAAGCAAAAATAGGTTGGAAAATGATGAAATAGAGAGAAAACAAAAGTTATCGTTCCGTTCCGTTCCTACCCGACACGAAATAGAAAATTCCAGAACAATAGCAAAAAAATTCAAAAATACCATTACGGATACATTTCAAGCCAAAAGAGGTCGGAAAAGGCCGAGAAAAGAGAAAATAAAAATTATCGTTCCGTTTCGTTACAGCCCGGCACTAAATAAAAAATTCAGAAAATTAAAAAATACCATAATGGATTCATTTCGAGCCAAAATAGGTCGGAAAAGGCCGAGAAAAACTGAAAATAAAAATTATCGTTCCGTTTCGTTCCTACCAGGAACTAAATAGAAAATTCAAAAAAAATAGCAAAAAAATTCAAAAAATTAAAAAATACAATTATGGCTTCATTTCAATCCAAAATAGGTCGGAAAAGGCCAAGAAAAACACAAAATAAAAATTATTATTCTGTTTCGTTCCAACCCGGCGCTAAATATGAAATTCAAAAAAAATAGCAAAAAAATTAAAAAAATTAAAAAATACCATTATGGATTCATTTCAAGCCAAAATAAGTTGGAAAAGGATGAGATAGAGAGAAAATAAAAATTATCGTTTCGTTCCGTTCCTTCCCGACACGAAATAGAAAATTCCAAAACAATAACAAAAAAATTCACAAAATTAAAGAATACCATTACGGATTCATTTCATGCCAAAATAGGTCGGAAAAGGCCGAGAAAAACAGAAAATCAAAATTATCGTTCCGTTTCGTTCCTACCAGGCACTAAATAGAAAATTCAAACAAAACAGCAAAAAAATTCAAAAAATTCAAAAATACAATTATGGCTTCATTTCAATACAAAATAGGTCGAAAAAGGCCGAGAAAAACAGAAAATAAAAATTACCATCCATTTCGTTCCATCCTGGCACTATATAGAAAATTAAAAAAAAAAAAGCAAAAAAGTTAAAAAATACTGTTATGGATTCATTTCAAGCCAAAATAGATTGGAAAAGGATGAGATGGAGAGAAAATAAAAGTTATCGTTCCGTTTCTTTCCTACCCGACACGAAATAGAAAATTCTAAAACAATAGCATAGAAATTCAAAAAATTACAGAATACCATTACGGGTTCATTTCAAGACAAAATAGGTCGGAAAAGGCCGAGAAAAACAGAAAATAAAAATTACCATCCGTTTCGTTCCATCCTGGCACTATATAGAAAATTAAAAAAAAAATAGCAAAAAAATTAAAAAAAATTAAAAAATACTGTTATGGATTCATTTCAAGCCAAAATAGATTGGAAAACGATGAGATAGAGAGAAAATAAAAGTTATCGTTCCATTCCATTCCTACCCGGCACGAAATAGAAAATTCTAAAACAATAGCGAAAAAATTCAAAAAATTAAAGAATACCATTACGGGTTCATTTCAAGCAAAAATAGGTCGGAAAAGGCCGAGAAAAACAGAAAATAAAAATTACCATCCGTTTCGTTCCATCCTGGCACTATATAGAAAACTAAAAACAAATAGCAAAAAAATTCAAAAAATTAAAAAATACTGTTATGGATTCATTTCAAGCCAAAATAGATTGGAAAAGGATGAGATAGAGAGAAAATAAAAGTTATCGTTCCGTTTCTTTCCTACCCGACACGAAATAGAAAATTCTAAAACAATAGCATAGAAATTCAAAAAATTAAAGAATACCATTACGGGTTCATTTCAAGACAAAATAGGTCGGAAAAGGCCGAGAAAAACAGAAAATAAAAATTACCATCCGTTTCGTTCCATCCTGGCACTATATAGAAAATTCAAAAAAAAATAGCAAAAAAATCAAAAAAATTAAAAAATACTGTTATGGATTCATTTCAAGCCAAAATAGATTGGAAAACGATGAGATAGAGAGAAAATAAAAGTTACCGTTCCATTCCATTCCAACCCGACACGAAATAGAAAATTCTAAAACAATAGCGAAAAAATTCAAAAAATTAAAGAATACCATTACGGGTTCATTTCAAGCAAAAATAGGTCGGAAAAGGCCGAGAAAAACAGAAAATAAAAATTACCATCCGTTTCGTTCCATCCTGGCACTATATAGAAAACTCAAAAAAAATAGCAAAAAAATTAAAAAAATTAAAAAATACTGTTATGGATTCATTTCAAGCCAAAATAGATTGGAAAAGGATGAGATAGAGAGAAAATAAAAATTATCGTTTTGTTCCGTTCCTACCCGACACGAAATAGAAAATTCCAAAACAATAGCAAAAAAATTCAAAAAATTAAAAAATACAATTATGGCTTCATTTCAATCAAAAATATGTCGGAAAAGGCTGAGAAAAACAGAAAATGAAAATTATCGTTCCGTTTCGTTCCTACCCGGCGCTAAATACGAAATTCAAAGAAAATAGCAAAAAAATTAAAAAATACCATTATGGATTCATTTCAAGCCAAAATAAGTTGGAAAAGGATGAGAAAGAGAGAAAATAAAAATTTTAATTCCGTTCCGTTCCTACCCGACGCATAATAGAAAATTCAAGAAAAATAGCAAAAAAATTCAAAGAGTTTAAAAATACGGTTATGGATTCATTTCAAGCAAAAATAGGTTGGAAAATGATGAAATAGAGAGAAAACAAAAGTTATCGTTCCGTTCCTTTCCTACCCGACACGAAATAGAAAATTCCAGAACAATAGCAAAAAAATTCAAAAATACCATTACGGGTACATTTCAAGCCAAAAGAGGTCGGAAAAGGCCGAGAAAAGAGAAAATAAAAATTATCGTTCCGTTTCGTTACAGCCCGGCACTAAATAAAAAATTCAGAAAATTAAAAAATACCATAATGGATTCATTTCGAGCCAAAATAGGTCGGAAAAGGCCGAGAAAAACTGAAAATAAAAATTATCGTTCCGTTTCGTTCCTACCAGGAACTAAATAGAAAATTCAAAAAAAATAGCAAAAAAATTCAAAAAATTAAAAAATACAATTATGGCTTCATTTCAATCCAAAATAGGTCGGAAAAGGCCAAGAAAAACACAAAATAAAAATTATTATTCTGTTTCGTTCCAACCCGGCGCTAAATATGAAATTCAAAAAAAATAGCAAAAAAATTAAAAAAATTAAAAAATACCATTATGGATTCATTTCAAGCCAAAATAAGTTGGAAAAGGATGAGATAGAGAGAAAATAAAAATTATCGTTTCGTTCCGTTCCTTCCCGACACGAAATAGAAAATTCCAAAACAATAACAAAAAAATTCACAAAATTAAAGAATACCATTACGGATTCATTTCATGCCAAAATAGGTCGGAAAAGGCCGAGAAAAACAGAAAATCAAAATTATCGTTCCGTTTCGTTCCTACCAGGCACTAAATAGAAAATTCAAACAAAACAGCAAAAAAATTCAAAAAATTCAAAAATACAATTATGGCTTCATTTCAATACAAAATAGGTCGAAAAAGGCCGAGAAAAACAGAAAATAAAAATTACCATCCATTTCGTTCCATCCTGGCACTATATAGAAAATTAAAAAAAAAAAGCAAAAAAGTTAAAAAATACTGTTATGGATTCATTTCAAGCCAAAATAGATTGGAAAAGGATGAGATGGAGAGAAAATAAAAGTTATCGTTCCGTTTCTTTCCTACCCGACACGAAATAGAAAATTCTAAAACAATAGCATAGAAATTCAAAAAATTACAGAATACCATTACGGGTTCATTTCAAGACAAAATAGGTCGGAAAAGGCCGAGAAAAACAGAAAATAAAAATTACCATCCGTTTCGTTCCATCCTGGCACTATATAGAAAATTAAAAAAAAAATAGCAAAAAAATTAAAAAAAATTAAAAAATACTGTTATGGATTCATTTCAAGCCAAAATAGATTGGAAAACGATGAGATAGAGAGAAAATAAAAGTTATCGTTCCATTCCATTCCTACCCGGCACGAAATAGAAAATTCTAAAACAATAGCGAAAAAATTCAAAAAATTAAAGAATACCATTACGGGTTCATTTCAAGCAAAAATAGGTCGGAAAAGGCCGAGAAAAACAGAAAATAAAAATTACCATCCGTTTCGTTCCATCCTGGCACTATATAGAAAATTCAAACAAAACAGCGAAAAAATTCAAAATATTAAAAAATACAATTATGGCTTCATTTCAATACAAAATAGGTCGAAAAAGGCCGAGAAAAACAGCAAATAAAAATTACCATCCGTTTCGTTCCATCCTGGCACTATATAGAAAACTCAAAAAAAATAGCAAAGAAATTCAAGAAATTAAAAAATACGGTTATGGATTCATTTCAAGCCAAAATAGATTGGAAAAGGATGAGATAGAGAGAAAATAAAAGTTATCGTTCCGTTTCTTTCCTACCCGACACGAAATAGAAAATTCTAAAACAATAGCATAGAAATTCAAAAAATTAAAGAATACCATTACGGGTTCATTTCAAGACAAAATAGGTCGGAAAAGGCCGAGAAAAACAGAAAATAAAAATTACCATCCGTTTCGTTCCATCCTGGCACTATATAGAAAATTCAAAAAAAAATAGTAAAAAAATCAAAAAAATTAAAAAATACTGTTATGGATTCATTTCAAGCCAAAATAGATTGGAAAACGATGAGATAGGGAGAAAATAAAAGTTACCGTTCCATTCCATTCCAACCCGACACGAAATAGAAAATTCTAAACCAATAGCGAGAAAATTCAAAAAATTAAAGAATACCATTACGGGTTCATTTCAAGCAAAAATAGGTCGGAAAAGGCCGAGAAAAACAGAAAATAAAAATTACCATCCGTTTCGTTCCATCCTGGCACTATATAGAAAACTCAAAAAAAATAGCAAAAAAATTAAAAAAATTAAAAAATACTGTTATGGATTCATTTCAAGCCAAAATAGATTGGAAAAGGATGAGATAGAGAGAAAATAAAAATTATCGTTTTGTTCCGTTCCTACCCGACACGAAATAGAAAATTCCAAAACAATAGCAAAAAAATTCAAAAAATTAAAAAATACAATTATGGCTTCATTTCAATCAAAAATATGTCGGAAAAGGCTGAGAAAAACAGAAAATGAAAGTTATCGTTCCGTTTCGTTCCTACCCGGCGCTAAATACGAAATTCAAAGAAAATAGCAAAAAAATTAAAAAATACCATTATGGATTCATTTCAAGCCAAAATAAGTTGGAAAAGGATGAGAAAGAGAGAAAATAAAAATTTTAATTCCGTTCCGTTCCTACCCGACGCATAATTGAAAATTCAAGAAAAATAGCAAAAAAATTCAAAGAGTTTAAAAATACGGTTATGGATTCATTTCAAGCAAAAATAGGTTGGAAAATGATGAAATAGAGAGAAAATAAAAGTTATCGTTCCGTTCCGTTCCTACCCGACACGATATAGAAAATTCCAGAACAATAGCAAAAAAATTCAAAAATATCATTACGGGTACGTTTCAAGCCAAAAGAGGTCGGAAAAGGCCGAGAAAAGAGAAAATAAAAATTATCGTTCCGTTTCGTTACAGCCCGGCACTAAATAAAAAATTCAGAAAATTAAAAAATACCATAATGGATTCATTTCGAGCCAAAATAGGTCGGAAAAGGCCGAGAAAAACTGAAAATAAAAATTATCGTTCCGTTTCGTTCCTACCAGGAACTAAATAGAAAATTCAAACAAAATAGCAAAAAAATTCAAAAAATTAAAAAATACAATTATGGCTTTATTTCAATCCAAAATAGGTCGGAAAAGGCCAAGAAAAACAGAAAATAAAAATTATTATTCTGTTTCGTTCCAACCCGGCGCTAAATATGAAATTCAAAAAAAATAGCAAAAAAATTAAAAAAATTAAAAAATACTGTTATGGATTCATTTCAAGCCAAAATAGATTGGAAAAGGATGAGATAGAGAGAAAATAAAAATTATCGTTTTGTTCCGTTCCTACCCGACACGAAATAGAAAATTCCAAAACAATAGCAAAAAAATTCAAAAAATTAAAAAATACAATTATGGCTTCATTTCAATCAAAAATATGTCGGAAAAGGCTGAGAAAAACAGAAAATGAAAGTTATCGTTCCGTTTCGTTCCTACCCGGCGCTAAATACGAAATTCAAAGAAAATAGCAAAAAAATTAAAAAATACCATTATGGATTCATTTCAAGCCAAAATAAGTTGGAAAAGGATGAGAAAGAGAGAAAATAAAAATTTTAATTCCGTTCCGTTCCTACCCGACGCATAATTGAAAATTCAAGAAAAATAGCAAAAAAATTCAAAGAGTTTAAAAATACGGTTATGGATTCATTTCAAGCAAAAATAGGTTGGAAAATGATGAAATAGAGAGAAAATAAAAGTTATCGTTCCGTTCCGTTCCTACCCGACACGAAATAGAAAATTCCAGAACAATAGCAAAAAAATTCAAAAATATCATTACGGGTACGTTTCAAGCCAAAAGAGGTCGGAAAAGGCCGAGAAAAGAGAAAATAAAAATTATCGTTCCGTTTTGTTACAGCCCGGCACTAAATAAAAAATTCAGAAAATTAAAAAATACCATAATGGATTCATTTCGAGCCAAAATAGGTCGGAAAAGGCCGAGAAAAACTGAAAATAAAAATTATCGTTCCGTTTCGTTCCTACCAGGAACTAAATAGAAAATTCAAACAAAATAGCAAAAAAATTCAAAAAATTAAAAAATACAATTATGGCTTTATTTCAATCCAAAATAGGTCGGAAAAGGCCAAGAAAAACAGAAAATAAAAATTATTATTCTGTTTCGTTCCAACCCGGCGCTAAATATGAAATTCAAAAAAAATAGCAAAAAAATTAAAAAAATTAAAAAATACCATTATGGATTCATTTCAAGCCAAAATAAGTTGGAAAAGGATGAGATAGAGAGAAAATAAAAATTATCGTTTCGTTCCGTTCCTTCCCGACACGAAATAGAAAATTCCAAAACAAAAACAAAAAAATTCAAAAAATTAAAGAATACCATTACGGATTCATTTCATGCCAAAATAGGTCGGAAAAGGCCGAGAAAAACAGAAAATCAAAATTATCGTTCCGTTTCGTTCCTACCAGGCACTAAATAGAAAATTCAAACAAAACAGCAAAAAAATTCAAAAAATTAAAAAATACAATTATGGCTTCATTTCAATACAAAATAGGTCGAAAAGGGCCGAGAAAAACAGAAAATAAAAATTACCATCCGCTTCGTTCCATCCTGGCACTATATAGAAAATTCAAAAAAAATAGCAAAAAAATTAAAAAATACTGTTATGGATTCATTTCAAACCGAAACAGGTCGGAAAAGGCCGAGAAAAACAGCAAATAAAAATTACCATCCGTTTCGTTCCATCCTGGCACTATATAGAAAACTCAAAAAAAATAGCAAAGAAATTCAAGAAATTAAAAAATACGGTTATGGATTCATTTCAAGCCAAAATAGATTGGAAAAGGATGAGATAGAGAGAAAATAAAAGTTATCGTTCCGTTTCTTTCCTACCCGACACGAAATAGAAAATTCTAAAACAATAGCATAGAAATTCAAAAAATTAAAGAATACCATTACGGGTTCATTTCAAGACAAAATAGGTCGGAAAAGGCCGAGAAAAATAGAAAATAAAAATTACCATCCGTTTCGTTCCATCCTGGCACTATATAGAAAATTCAAAAAAAAATAGCAAAAAAATCAAAAAAATTAAAAAATACTGTTATGGATTCATTTCAAGCCAAAATAGATTGGAAAACGATGAGATAGAGAGAAAATAAAAGTTATCGTTCCATTCCATTCCAACCCGACACGAAATAGAAAATTCTAAAACAATAGCGAAAAAATTCAATAAATTAAAGAATACCATTACGGGTTCATTTCAAGCAAAAATAGGTCGGAAAAGGCGAGAAAAACAGAAAATAAAAATTACCATCCGTTTCGTTCCATCCTGGCACTATATAGAAAACTCAAAAAAAATAGCAAAAAAATTCAAAAAATTAAAAAATACTGTTATGGATTCATTTCAAGCCAAAATAGATTGGAAAAGGATGAGATAGAGAGAAAATAAAAATTATCGTTCCGTTTCGTTCCTACCAGGAACTAAATAGAAAATTCAAACAAAATAGCAAAAAAATTCAAAAAATTAAAAAATACAATTATGGCTTCATTTCAATCCAAAATAGGTCGGAAAAGGCCAAGAAAAACAGAAAATAAAAATTATTATTCTGTTTCGTTCCAACCCGGCGCTAAATATGAAATTCAAAAAAAATAGCAAAAAGATTAAAAAAATTAAAAAATACCATTATGGATTCATTTAAAGCCAAAATAAATTGGAAAATGATGAGATAGAGAGAAAATAAAAATTATCGTTTCGTTCCGTTCCTTCCCGACACGAAATAGAAAATTCCAAAACAAAAACAAAAAAATTCAAAAAATTAAAGAATACCATTACGGATTCATTTCATGCCAAAATAGGTCGGAAAAGGCCGAGAAAAACAGAAAATCAAAATTATTGTTCCGTTTCGTTCCTACCAGGCACTAAATAAAAAATTCAAACAAAACAGCAAAAAAATTCAAAAAATTAAAAAAATACAATTATGGCTTCATTTCAATACAAAATAGGTCGAAAAAGGCCGAGAAAAACAGAAAATAAAAATTACCATCCGTTTCGTTCCATCCTAGCACTATATAGAAAACTCAAAAAAAATAGCAAAGAAATTCAATAAATTAAAAAATACGGTTATGGATTCATTTCAAGCCAAAATAGAATGGAAAAGGATGAGATAGAGAGAAAATAAAAGTTATCGTTCCGTTCCGTTCCTACCCGACACGAAATAGAAAATTCCAGAACAATAGCAAAAAAATTCAAAAATACCATTACGGGTACGTTTCAAGCCAAAAGAGGTCGGAAAAGGCCGAGAAAAGAGAAAATAAAAATTATCGTTCCGTTTCGTTACAGCCCGGCACTAAATAAAAAATTCAGAAAATTAAAAAATACCATAATGGATTCATTTCGAGCCAAAATAGGTCGGAAAAGGCCGAGAAAAACTGAAAATAAAAATTATCGTTCCGTTTCGTTCCTACCAGGAACTAAATAGAAAATTCAAACAAAATAGCAAAAAAATTCAAAAAATTAAAAAATACAATTATGGCTTCATTTCAATCCAAAATAGGTCGGAAAAGGCCAAGAAAAACAGAAAATAAAAATTATTATTTTGTTTCGTTCCAACCCGGCGCTAAATATGAAATTAAAAAAAAATAGCAAAAAAATTAAAAAAATTAAAAAATACCATTATGGATTCATTTCAAGCCAAAATAAGTTGGAAAAGGATGAGATAGAGAGAAAATAAAAATTATCGTTTCGTTCCGTTCCTTCCCGACACGAAATAGAAAATTCCAAAACAAAAACAAAAAAATTCAAAAAATTAAAGAATACCATTACGGATTCATTTCATGCCAAAATAGGTCGGAAAAGGCCGAGAAAAACAGAAAATCAAAATTATCGTTCCGTTTCGTTCCTACCAGACACTAAATAGAAAATTCAAACAAAACAGCAAAAAAATTCAAAAAATTAAAAAATACAATTATGGCTTCATTTCAATACAAAATAGGTCGAAAAGGGCCGAGAAAAACAGAAAATAAAAATTACCATCCGCTTCGTTCCATCCTGGCACTATATAGAAAATTCAAAAAAAATAGCAAAAAAATTAAAAAATACTGTTATGGATTCATTTCAAACCGAAACAGGTCGGAAAAGGCCGAGAAAAACAGCAAATAAAAATTACCATCCGTTTCGTTCCATCCTGGCACTATATAGAAAACTCAAAAAAAATAGCAAAGAAATTCAAGAAATTAAAAAATACGGTTATGGATTCATTTCAAGCCAAAATAGATTGGAAAAGGATGAGATAGAGAGAAAATAAAAGTTATCGTTCCGTTTCTTTCCTACCCGACACGAAATAGAAAATTCTAAAACAATAGCATAGAAATTCAAAAAATTAAAGAATACCATTACGGGTTCATTTCAAGACAAAATAGGTCGGAAAAGGCCGAGAAAAACAGAAAATAAAAATTACCATCCGTTTCGTTCCATCCTGGCACTATATAGAAAATTCAAAAAAAAATAGCAAAAAAATCAAAAAAATTAAAAAATACTGTTATGGATTCATTTCAAGCCAAAATAGATTGGAAAACGATGAGATAGAGAGAAAATAAAAGTTATCGTTCCATTCCATTCCAACCCGACACGAAATAGAAAATTCTAAAACAATAGCGAAAAAATTCAAAAAATTAAAGAATACCATTACGGGTTCATTTCAAGCAAAAATAGGTCGGAAAAGGCGAGAAAAACAGAAAATAAAAATTACCATCCGTTTCGTTCCATCCTGGCACTATATAGAAAACTCAAAAAAAATAGCAAAAAAATTCAAAAAATTAAAAAATACTGTTATGGATTCATTTCAAGCCAAAATAGATTGGAAAAGGATGAGATAGAGAGAAAATAAAAATTATCGTTCCGTTTCGTTCCTACCAGGAACTAAATAGAAAATTCAAACAAAATAGCAAAAAAATTCAAAAAATTAAAAAATACAATTATGGCTTCATTTCAATCCAAAATAGGTCGGAAAAGGCCAAGAAAAACAGAAAATAAAAATTATTATTCTGTTTCGTTCCAACCCGGCGCTAAATATGAAATTCAAAAAAAATAGCAAAAAGATTAAAAAAATTAAAAAATACTGTTATGGATTCATTTCAAGCCAAAATAGATTGGAAAACGATGAGATAGAGAGAAAATAAAAGTTATCGTTCCATTCCATTCCTACCCGACACGAAATAGAAAATTCTAAAACAATAGCGAAAAAATTCAAAAAATTAAAGAATACCATTACGGGTTCATTTCAAGCAAAAATAGGTCGGAAAAGGCCGAGAAAAACAGAAAATAAAAATTACCATCCGTTTCGTTCCATCCTGGCACTATATAGAAAACTAAAAAAAAATAGCAAAAAAATTCAAAAAATTAAAAAATACTGTTATGGATTCATTTCAAGCCAAAATAGATTGGAAAAGGATGAGATAGAGAGAAAATAAAAATTATCGTTTTCTTCCGTTCCTACCCGACACGAAATAGAAAATTCCAAAACAATAGCAAAAAAATTCAAAAAATTAAAAAATAAAATTATGGCTTCATTTCAATCAAAAATATGTCGGAAAAGGCTGAGAAAAACAGAAAATGAAAATTATCGTTCCGTTTCGTTCCTACCCGGCGCTAAATACGAAATTCAAAGAAAATAGCAAAAAAATTAAAAAATACCATTATGGATTCATTTCAAGCCAAAATAAGTTGGAAAAGGATGAGAAAGAGAGAAAATAAAAATTTTAATTCCGTTCCGTTCCTACCCGACGCATAATAGAAAATTCAAGAAAAATAGCAAAAAAATTCAAAGAGTTTAAAAATACGGTTATGGATTCATTTCAAGCAAAAATAGGTTGGAAAATGATGAAATAGAGAGAAAATAAAAGTTATCGTTCCGTTCCGTTCCTACCCGACACGAAATAGAAAATTCCAGAACAATAGCAAAAAAATTCAAAAATACCATTACGGGTACATTCAAAGCCAAAAGAGGTCGGAAAAGGCCGAGAAAAGAGAAAATAAAAATTATCGTTCCGTTTCGTTCCATCCTGCACTATATAGAAAACTCAAAAAAAATAGCAAGAAAATTAAAAAAAATTAAAAAATACCATTATGGATTCATTTAAAGCCAAAATAGATTGGAAAAGGATGAGATAGAGAGAAAATAAAAATTATCGTTTTGTTCCGTTCCTACCCGACACGAAATAGAAAATTCCAAAACAATAGCAAAAAAATTCAAAAAATTAAAAAATACAATTATGGCTTCATTTCAATCAAAAATATGTCGGAAAAGGCTGAGAAAAACAGAAAATGAAAGTTATCGTTCCGTTTCGTTCCTACCCGGCGCTAAATACGAAATTCAAAGAAAATAGCAAAAAAATTAAAAAATACCATTATGGATTCATTTCAAGCCAAAATAAGTTGGAAAAGGATGAGAAAGAGAGAAAATAAAAATTTTAATTCCGTTCCGTTCCTACCCGACGCATAATAGAAAATTCAAGAAAAATAGCAAAAAAATTCAAAGAGTTTAAAAATACGGTTATGGATTCATTTCAAGCAAAAATAGGTTGGAAAATGATGAAATAGAGAGAAAATAAAAGTTATCGTTCCGTTCCGTTCCTACCCGACACGGAATAGAAAATTCCAGAACAATAGCAAAAAAATTCAAAAATACCATTACGGGTACATTTCAAGCCAAAAGAGGTCGGAAAAGGCCGAGAAAAGAGAAAATAAAAATTATCGTTCCGTTTCGTTACAGCCCGGCACTAAATAAAAAATTCAGAAAATTAAAAAATACCATAATGGATTCATTTCGAGCCAAAATAGGTCGGAAAAGGCCGAGAAAAACTGAAAATAAAAATTATCGTTCCGTTTCGTTCCTACCAGGAACTAAATAGAAAATTCAAACAAAATAGCAAAAAAATTAAAAAAATTAAAAAATACAATTATGGCTTCATTTTAATCCAAAATAGGTCGGAAAAGGCCAAGAAAAACAGAAAATAAAAATTATTATTCTGTTTCGTTCCAACCCGGCGCTAAATATGAAATTCAAAAAAAATAGCAAAAAAATTAAAAAAATTAAAAAATACCATTATGGATTCATTTCAAGCCAAAATAAGTTGGAAAAGGATGAGATAGAGAGAAAATAAAAATTTTAATTCCGTTCCGTTCCTACCCGACGCATAATAGAAAATTCAAGAAAAATAGCAAAAAAATTCAAAGATTTAAAAATACGGTTATGGATTCATTTCAAGCAAAAATAGGCTGGAAAATGATGAAATAGAGAGAAAATAAAAGTTATCATTCCGTTCCGTTCCTACCCGACACGAAATTGAAAATTCCAGAACAATAGCAAAAAAATTCAAAAATACCATTACGGGTACATTTCAAGCCAAAAGAGGTCGAAAATGGCCGAGAAAAGAGAAAATAAAAATTATCGTTCCGTTTCGTTACAGCCCGGCACTAAATAAAAAATTCAGAAAATTAAAAAATACAATAATGGATTCATTTCGAGCCAAAATAGGTCGGAAAAGGCCGAGAAAAACTGAAAATAAAAATTATCGTTCCGTTTCGTTCCTACCAGGCACTAAATAGAAAATTCAAACAAAACAGCAAAAAAATTCAAAAAATTAAAAAATACAATTATGGCTTCATTTCAATACAAAATAGGTCGAAAAAGGCCGAGAAAAACAGAAAATAAAAATTACCATCCGTTTCGTTCCATCCTGGCACTATATAGAAAATTCAAAAAAAATAGCAAAAAAATTAAAAAACACTGTTATGGATTCATTTCAAACCAAAATAGATTGGAAAACGATGAGATAGAGAGAAAATAAAAGTTATCGTTCCGTTCCTTTCCTACCCGACACGAAATAGAAAATTCTAAAACAATAGCATAGAAATTCAAAAAATTAAAGAATACCATTACGGGTTCATTTCAAGACAAAATAGGTCGGAAAAGAACGAGAAAAACAGAAAATAAAAATTACCATCCGTTTCGTTCCATCCTGGCACTATATAGAAAATTCAAAAAAAAATAGCAAAAAAATTAAAAAAAATTAAAAAATACTGTTATGGATTCATTTCAAGCCAAAATAGATTGGAAAACGATGAGATAGAGAGAAAATAAAAGTTATCGTTCCATTCCATTCCTACCCGACACGAAATAGAAAATTCTAAAACAATAGCGAAAAAATTCAAAAAATTAAAGAATACCATTACGGGTTCATTTCAAGCAAAAATAGGTCGGAAAAGGCCGAGAAAAACAGAAAATAAAAATTACCATCCGTTTCGTTCCATCCTGGCACTATATAGAAAACTAAAAAAAAATAGCAAAAAAATTCAAAAAATTAAAAAATACTGTTATGGATTCATTTCAAGCCAAAATAGATTGGAAAAGGATGAGATAGAGAGAAAATAAAAATTATCGTTTTCTTCCGTTCCTACCCGACACGAAATAGAAAATTCCAAAACAATAGCAAAAAAATTCAAAAAATTAAAAAATAAAATTATGGCTTCATTTCAATCAAAAATATGTCGGAAAAGGCTGAGAAAAACAGAAAATGAAAATTATCGTTCCGTTTCGTTCCTACCCGGCGCTAAATACGAAATTCAAAGAAAATAGCAAAAAAATTAAAAAATACCATTATGGATTCATTTCAAGCCAAAATAAGTTGGAAAAGGATGAGAAAGAGAGAAAATAAAAATTTTAATTCCGTTCCGTTCCTACCCGACGCATAATAGAAAATTCAAGAAAAATAGCAAAAAAATTCAAAGAGTTTAAAAATACGGTTATGGATTCATTTCAAGCAAAAATAGGTTGGAAAATGATGAAATAGAGAGAAAATAAAAGTTATCGTTCCGTTCCGTTCCTACCCGACACGAAATAGAAAATTCCAGAACAATAGCAAAAAAATTCAAAAATACCATTACGGGTACATTTCAAGCCAAAAGAGGTCGGAAAAGGCCGAGAAAAGAGAAAATAAAAATTATCGTTCCGTTTCGTTACAGCCCGGCACTAAATAAAAAATTCAGAAAATTAAAAAATACCATAATGGATTCATTTCGAGCCAAAATAGGTCGGAAAAGGCCGAGAAAAACTGAAAATAAAAATTATCGTTCCTTTTCGTTCCTACCAGGAACTAAATAGAAAATTCAAACAAAATAGCAAAAAAATTCAAAAAATTAAAAAATACAATTATGGCTTCATTTCAATCCAAAATAGGTCGGAAAAGGCCAAGAAAAACAGAAAATAAAAATTATTATTCTGTTTCGTTCCAACCCGGCGCTAAATATGAAATTCAAAAAAAATAGCAAAAAAATTAAAAAAATTAAAAAATACCATTATGGATTCATTTAAAGCCAAAATAAGTTGGAAAAGGATGAGATAGAGAGAAAATAAAAATTATCGTTTCGTTCCGTTCCTTCCCGACACGAAATAGAAAATTCCAAAACAATAACAAAAAAATTCAAAAAATTAAAGAATACCATTACGGATTCATTTCATGCCAAAATAGGTCGGAAAAGGCCGAGAAAAACAGAAAATCAAAATTATCGTTCCGTTTCGTTCCTACCAGGCACTAAATAGAAAATTCAAACAAAACAGCAAAAAAATTCAAAAAATTAAAAAATACAATTATGGCTTCATTTCAATACAAAATAGGTCGAAAAAGGCCGAGAAAAACAGAAAATAAAAATTACCATCCGTTTCGTTCCATCCTGGCACTATATAGAAAATTCAAAAAAAATAGCAAAAAAATTAAAAAATACTGTTATGGATTCATTTCAAACCGAAATAGGTTGGAAAAGGCCGAGAAAAACAGCAAATAAAAATTACCATCCGTTTCGTTCCATCCCGGCACTATATAGAAAACTCAAAAAAAATAGCAAAGAAATTCAAGAAATTAAAAAATACGGTTATGGATTCATTTCAAGCCAAAATAGATTGGAAAAGGATGAGATAGAGAGAAAATAAAAGTTATCGTTCCGTTTCTTTCCCACCCGACATGAAATAGAAAATTCTAAAACAGTAGCATAGAAATTCAAAAAATTAAAGAATACCATTACGGGTTCATTTCAAGACAAAATAGGTCGGAAAAGGCCGAGAAAAACAGAAAATAAAAATTACCATCCGTTTCCTTCCATCCTGGCACTATATAGAAAATTCAAAAAAAAATAGCAAAAAAATTAAAAAAAATTAAAAAATACTGTTATGGATTCATTTCAAGCCAAAATAGATTTGAAAACGATGAGATAGAGAGAAAATAAAAGTTATCGTTCCGTTTCTTTCCTACCCGACACGAAATAGAAAATTCTAAAACAATAGCATAGAAATTCAAAAAATTAAAGAATACCATTACGGGTTCATTTCAAGACAAAATAGGTCGGAAAAGGCCGAGAAAAACAGAAAATAAAAATTACCATCCGTTTCGTTCCATCCTGGCACTATATAGAAAATTCAAAAAAAAATAGCAAAAAAATTAAAAAAAAATTAAAAAATACTGTTATGGATTCATTTCAAGCCAAAATAGATTGGAAAACGATGAGATAGAGAGAAAATAAAAGTAATCGTTCCATTCCATTCCTACCCGACACGAAATAGAAAATTCTAAAACAATAGCGAAAAAATTCAAAAAATTAAAGAATACCATTACGGGTTCATTTCAAGCAAAAATAGGTCGGAAAAAGCCGAGAAAAACAGAAAATAAAAATTACCATCCGTTTCGTTCCATCCTGGCACTATATAGAAAACTCAAAAAAAATAGCAAAAAAATTCAAAAAATTAAAAAATACTGTTATGGATTCATTTCAAGCCAAAATAGATTGGAAAAGGATGAGATAGAGAGAAAATAAAAATTATCGTTTTCTTCCGTTCCTACCCGACACGAAATAGAAAATTCCAAAACAATAGCAAAAAAATTCAAAAAATTAAAAAATACAATTATGGCTTCATTTCAATCAAAAATATGTCGGAAAAGGCTGAGAAAAACAGAAAATGAAAATTATCATTCCGTTTCGTTCCTACACGGCGCTAAATACGAAATTCAAAGAAAATAGCAAAAAAATTAAAAAATACCATTATGGATTCATTTCAAGCCAAAATAAGTTGGAAAAGGATGAGAAAGAGAGAAAATAAAAATTTTAATTCCGTTCCGTTCCTACCCAACGCATAATGGAAAATTCAAGAAAAATAGCAAAAAAATTCAAAGAGTTTAAAAATACGGTTATGGATTCATTTCAAGCAAAAATAGGTTGGAAAATGATGAAATAGAGAGAAAATAAAAGTTATCGTTCCGTTCCGTTCCAACCCGACACGAAATAGAAAATTCCAGAACAATAGCAAAAAAATTCAAAAATACCATTACGGGTACATTTCAAGCCAAAAGAGGTCGGAAAAGGCCGAGAAAAGAGAAAATAAAAATTATCGTTCCGTTTCGTTACAGCCCGGCACTAAATAAAAAATTCAGAAAATTAAAAAATACCATAATGGATTCATTTCAAGCCAAAATAGGTCGGAAAAGGCCGAGAAAAACTGAAAATAAAAATTATCGTTCCGTTTCGTTCCTACCAGGCACTAAATAGAAAATTCAAACAAAACAGCAAAAAAATTCAAAAAATTAAAAAATACAATTATGGCTTCATTTCAATACAAAATAGGTCGAAAAAGGCCGAGAAAAACAGAAAATAAAAATTACCATCCGTTTCGTTCCATCCTGGCACTATATAGAAAACTCAAAAAAAATAGCAAAGAAATTCAAAAAATTAAAAAATACGGTTATGGATTCATTTCAAGCCAAAATAGATTGGAAAATGATGAGATAGAGAGAAAATAAAAGTTATCGTTCCGTTTCTTTCCTACCCGACACGAAATAGAAAATTCTAAAACAATAGCAAAGAAATTCAAAAAATTAAAGAATACCATTACGGGTTCATTTCAAGACAAAATAGGTCGGAAAAGGCCGAGAAAAACAGAAAATAAAAATTACCATCCGTTTCGTTCCACCCCGGCACTATATAGAAAATTCAAAAAAAAATAGCAAAAAAATTTAAAAAATTAAAAAATACTTTTATGGATTCATTTCAAGCCAAAACAGATTGGAAAACGATGAGATAGAGAGAAAATAAAAGTTATCGTTCCATTCCATTCCTACCCGACACGAAATAGAAAATTCTAAAACAATAGCAAAAAAATTCAAAAAATTAAAGAATACCATTACGGGTTCCTTTCAAGCAAAAAAAGGTCGGAAAAGGCCGAGAAAAACAGAAAATAAAAATTACCATCCGTTTCGTTTCATCCTGACACTATATAGAAAACTCAAAAAAAATAGCAAAAAAATTCAAAAAATTAAAAAATACTGTTATGGATTCATTTCAAGCCAAAATAGATTGGAAAAGGATGAGATAGAGAGAAAATAAAAATTATCGTTTTGTTCCGTTCCTACCCGACACGAAATAGAAAATTCCAGAACAATAGCAAAAAAATTCAAAGAGTTTAAAAATACGGTTATGGATTCATTTCAAGCAAAAATAGGTTGGAAAATGATGAAATAGAGAGAAAATAAAAGTTATCGTTCCGTTCCGTTCCTACCCGACACGAAATAGAAAATTCCAGAACAATAGCAAAAAAATTCAAAGAGTTTAAAAATACGGTTATGGATTCATTTCAAGCAAAAATAGGTTGGAAAATGATGAAATAGAGAGAAAATAAAAGTTATCGTTCCGTTCCGTTCCAACCCGACACGAAATAGAAAATTCCAGAACAATAGCAAAAAAATTCAAAAATACCATTACGGGTACATTTCAAGCCAAAAGAGGACGGAAAAGGCCGAGAAAAGAGAAAATAAAAATTATCGTTCCGTTTCGTTACAGCCCGGCACTAAATAAAAAATTCAGAAAATTAAAAAATACCATAATGGATTCATTTCAAGCCAAAATAGGTCGGAAAAGGCCGAGAAAAACTGAAAATAAAAATTATCGTTCCGTTTCGTTCCTACCAGGCACTAAATAGAAAATTCAAACAAAACAGCAAAAAAATTCAAAAAATTAAAAAATACAATTATGGCTTCATTTCAATACAAAATAGGTCGAAAAAGGCCGAGAAAAACAGAAAATAAAAATTACCATCCGTTTCGTTCCATCCTGGCACTATATAGAAAACTCAAAAAAAATAGCAAAGAAATTCAAAAAATTAAAAAATACGGTTATGGATTCATTTCAAGCCAAAATAGATTGGAAAATGATGAGATAGAGAGAAAATAAAAGTTATCGTTCCGTTTCTTTCCTACCCGACACGAAATAGAAAATTCTAAAACAATAGCAAAGAAATTCAAAAAATTAAAGAATACCATTACGGGTTCATTTCAAGACAAAATAGGTCGGAAAAGGCCGAGAAAAACAGAAAATAAAAATTACCATCCGTTTCGTTCCACCCCGGCACTATATAGAAAATTCAAAAAAAAATAGCAAAAAAATTTAAAAAATTAAAAAATACTTTTATGGATTCATTTCAAGCCAAAACAGATTGGAAAACGATGAGATAGAGAGAAAATAAAAGTTATCGTTCCATTCCATTCCTACCCGACACGAAATAGAAAATTCTAAAACAATAGCAAAAAAATTCAAAAAATTAAAGAATACCATTACGGGTTCCTTTCAAGCAAAAAAAGGTCGGAAAAGGCCGAGAAAAACAGAAAATAAAAATTACCATCCGTTTCGTTTCATCCTGACACTATATAGAAAACTCAAAAAAAATAGCAAAAAAATTCAAAAAATTAAAAAATACTGTTATGGATTCATTTCAAGCCAAAATAGATTGGAAAAGGATGAGATAGAGAGAAAATAAAAATTATCGTTTTGTTCCGTTCCTACCCGACACGAAATAGAAAATTCCAAAAAAATAGCAAAAAAATTCAAAAAATTAAAAAATACAATTATGGCTTCATTTCAATCAAAAATATGTCGGAAAAGGCTGAGAAAAACAGAAAATGAAAATTATCGTTCCGTTTCGTTCCTACCCGGCGCTAAATACGAAATTCAAAGAAAATAGCAAAAAAATTAAAAAATACCATTATGGATTCATTTCAAGCCAAAATAAGCTGGAAAAGGATGAGAAAGAGAGAAAATAAAAATTTTAATTCCGTTCCGTTCCTACCCGACGCATAATAGAAAATTCAAGAAAAATAGCAAAAAAATTCAAAGAGTTTAAAAATACGGTTATGGATTCATTTCAAGCAAAAATAGGTTGGAAAATGATGAAATAGAGAGAAAATAAAAGTTATCGTTCCGTTCCGTTCCTACCCGACACGAAATAGAAAATTCCAGAACAATAGCAAAAAAATTCAAAGAGTTTAAAAATACGGTTATGGATTCATTTCAAGCAAAAATAGGTTGGAAAATGATGAAATAGAGAGAAAATAAAAGTTATCGTTCCGTTCCGTTCCTACCCAACACGAAATAGAAAATTCCAGAACAATAGCAAAAAAATTCAAAAATACCATTACGGGTACATTTCAAGCCAAAAGAGGTCGGAAAAGGCCGAGAAAAGAGAGAATAAAAATTATCGTTCCGTTTCGTTACAGCCCGGCACTAAATAAAAAATTCAGAAAATTAAAAAATACCATAATGGATTCATTTCGAGCCAAAATAGGTCGGAAAAGGCCGAGAAAAACTGAAAATAAAAATTATCGTTCCGTTTCGTTCCTACCTGGAACTAAATAGAAAATTCAAACAAAATAGCAAAAAAATTCAAGAAATTAAAAAATACAATTATGGCTTCATTTCAATCCAAAATAGGTCAGAAAAGGCCAAGAAAAACAGAAAATAAAAATTATTATTCTGTTTCGTTCCAACCCGGCGCTAAATATGAAATTCAAAAAAAATAGCAAAAAAATTAAAAAAATTAAAAAATACCATTATGGATTCATTTCAGCCAAAATAAGTTGGAAAAGGATGAGATAGAGAGAAAATAAAAATTATCGTTTCGTTCCGTTCCTTCCCGACACGAAATAGAAAATTCCAAAACAATAACAAAAAAATTCAAAAAATTAAAGAATACCATTACGGATTCATTTCATGCCAAAATAGGTCGGAAAAGGCCGAGAAAAACAGAAAATCAAAATTATCGTTCCGTTTCGTTCCTACCAGGCACTAAATAGAAAATTCAAACAAAACAGCAAAAAAATTCAAAAAATTAAAAAATACAATTATGGCTTCATTTCAAGACAAAATAGGTCGAAAAAGGCCGAGAAAAACAGAAAATAAAAATTACCATCCGTTTCGTTCCATCCTGGCACTATATAGAAAACTCAAAAAAAATAGCAAAAAAATTAAAAAAATTAAAAAATACTGTTATGGATTCATTTCAAGCCAAAATAGATTGGAAAAGGATGAGATAGAGAGAAAATAAAAATTATCGTTTTGTTCCGTTCCTACCCGACACGAAATAGAAAATTCCAAAACAATAGCAAAAAAATTCAAAAAATTAAAAAATACAATTATGGCTTCATTTCAATCAAAAATATGTCGGAAAAGGCTGAGAAAAACAGAAAATGAAAATTATCGTTCCGTTTCGTTCCTACCCGGCGCTAAATACGAAATTCAAAGAAAATAGCAAAAAAATTAAAAAATACCATTATGGATTCATTTCAAGCCAAAATAAGTTGGAAAAGGATGAGAAAGAGAGAAAATAAAAATTTTAATTCCGTTCCGTTCCTACCCGACGCATAATAGAAAATTCAAGAAAAATAGCAAAAAAATTCAAAGTGTTTAAAAATACGGTTGTGGATTCATTTCAAGCAAAAATAGGTTGGAAAATGATGAAATAGAGAGAAAATAAAAGTTATCGTTCCGTTCCGTTCCTACCCGACACGAAATAGAAAATTCCAGAACAATAGCAAAAAAATTCAAAAATACCATTACGGGTACATTTCAAGCCAAAAGAGGTCGAAAAAGGCCGAGAAAAGAGAAAATAAAAATTATCGTTCCGTTTCGTTACAGCCCGGCACTAAATAAAAAATTCAGAAAATTAAAAAATACCATAATGGATTCATTTCGAGCCAAAATAGGTCGGAAAAGGCCGAGAAAAACTGAAAATAAAAATTATCGTTCCTTTTCGTTCCTACCAGGAACTAAATAGAAAATTCAAACAAAATAGCAAAAAAATTCAAAAAATTAAAAAATACAATTATGACTTCATCTCAATCCAAAATAGGTCGGAAAAGGCCAAGAAAAACAGAAAATAAAAATTATTATTCTGTTTCGTTCCAACCCGGCGCTAAATATGAAATTCATAAAAAATAGCAAAAAAATTAAAAAAATTAAAAAATACCATTATGGATTCATTTGAAGCCAAAATAAGTTGGAAAAGGATGAGATAGAGAGAAAATAAAAATTATCGTTTCGTTCCGTTCCTTCCCGACACGAAATAGAAAATTCCAAAACAATGACAAAAAAATTCAAAAAATTAAAGAATACCATTACGGATTCATTTCGAGCCAAAATAGGTCGGAAAAGGCCGAGAAAAACTGAAAATAAAAATTATCGTTCCATTTCGTTCCTACCAGGAACTAAATAGAAAATTCAAACAAAATAGCAAAAAAATTAAAAAAATTAAAAAATACAATTATGGCTTCATTTCAATCCAAAATAGGTCGGAAAAGACCAAGAAAAACAGAAAATAAAAATTATTATTCTGTTTCGTTCCAACCCGGCGCTAAATATGAAATTCATAAAAAATAGCAAAAAAATTAAAAAAATTAAAAAATACCATTATGGATTCATTTGAAGCCAAAATAAGTTGGAAAAGGATGAGATAGAGAGAAAATAAAAATTATCGTTTCGTTCCGTTCCTTCCCGACACGAAATAGAAAATTCCAAAACAATAACAAAAAAATTCAAAAAATTAAAGAATACCATTACGGATTCATTTCATGCCAAAATAGGTCGGAAAAGGCCGAGAAAAACAGAAAATCAAAATTATCTTTCCGTTTCGTTCCTACCAGGCACTAAATAGAAAATTCAAACAAAACAGCAAAAAAATTCAAAAAATTAAAAAATACAATTATGGCTTCATTTCAATACAAAATAGGTCGAAAAACGCCGAGAAAAATAGAAAATAAAAATTACCATCCGTTTCGTTCCATCCTGGCACTATATAGAAAATTCAAAAAAAATAGCAAAAAAATTAAAAAATACTGTTATGGATTCATTTCAAGCCAAAATAGATTGGAAAAGGATGAGATAGAGAGAAAATAAAAGTTATCGTTCCATTCCATTCCTACCCGACACGAAATAGAAAACTCTAAAACAATAGCGAAAAAATTCAAAAAATTAAAGAATACCATTACGGGTTCATTTCAAGCAAAAATAGGTCGGACAAGGCCGAGAAAAACAGAAAATAAAAATTATCATCCGTTTCGTTCCATCCTGGCACTATATAGAAAACTAAAAAAAAAATAGCAAAAAAATTAAAAAAATTAAAAAATACTGTTATGGATTCATTTCAAGCCAAAATAGATTGGAAAACGATGAGATAGAGAGAAAATAAAAGTTATCGTTCCATTCCATTCCTACCCGACACGAAATAGAAAACTCTAAAACAATAGCGAAAAAATTCAAAAAATTAAAGAATACCATTACGGGTTCATTTCAAGCAAAAATAGGTCGGACAAGGCCGAGAAAAACAGAAAATAAAAATTATCATCCGTTTCGTTCCATCCTGGCACTATATAGAAAACTAAAAAAAAATAGCAAAAAAATTCAAAAAATTAAAAAATACTGTTATGGATTCATTTCAAGCCAAAATAGATTGGAAAAGGATGAGATAGAGAGAAAATAAAAATTATCGTTTTGTTCCGTTCCTACCCGACACGAAATAGAAAATTCCAAAACAATAGCAAAAAAATTCAAAAAATTAAAAAATACAATTATGGCTTCATTTCAATCAAAAATAGGTCGGAAAAGGCTGAGAAAAAAAGAAAATGAAAATTATCGTTCCGTTTCGTTCCTACCCGGCGCTAAATACGAAATTCAAAGAAAATAGCAAAAAAATTAAAAAATACCATTATGGATTCATTTCAAGCCAAAATAAGTTGGAAAAGGATGAGAAAGAGAGAAAATAAAAATTTTAATTCCGTTCCGTTCCTACCCGACGCATAATAGAAAATTCAAGAAAAAGAGCAAAAAAATTCAAAGAGTTTAAAAATACGGTTATGGATTCATTTCAAGCAAAAATAGGTTGGAAAATGATGAAATAGAGAGAAAATAAAAGTTATCGTTCCGTTCCGTTCCGTTCCTACCCGACACGAAATAGAAAATTCCAGAACAATAGCAAAAAAATTCAAAAATACCATTACGGGTACATTTCAAGCCAAAAGAGGTCGGAAAAGGCCGAGAAAAGAGAAAATAAAAATTATAGTTCCGTTTCGTTACAGCCCGGCACTAAATAAAAAATTCAGAAAATTAAAAAATACCATAATGGATTCATTTCGAGCCAAAATAGGTCGGAAAAGGCCGAGAAAAACTGAAAATAAAAATTATCGTTCCGTTTCGTTCCTACCAGGAACTAAATAGAAAATTCAAACAAAATAGCAAAAAAATTCAAAAAATTAAAAAATACAGTTATGGCTTCATTTCAATCCAAAATAGGTCGGAAAAGGCCAAGAAAAACAGAAAATAAAAATTATTATTCCGTTTCGTTCCAACCCGGCGCTAAATATGAAATTCAAAAAAAATAGCAAAAAAATTAAAAAAAATTAAAAAATACCATTTTGGATTCATTTCAAGCCAAAATAAGTTGGAAAAGGATGAGATAGAGAGAAAATAAAAATTATCGTTTCGTTCCGTTCATTCCCGACACGAAATAGAAAATTCCAAAACAATAACAAAAAAATTCAAAAAATTAAAGAATACCATTACGGATTCATTTCATGCCAAAATAGGTCGGAAAAGGCTGAGAAAAACAGAAAATCAAAATTATCGTTCCGTTTCGTTCCTACCAGGCACTAAATAGAAAATTCAAACAAAACAGCAAAAAAATTCAAAAAATTAAAAAATACAATTATGGCTTCATTTCAATACAAAATAGGTCGAAAAAGGCCGAGAAAAACAGAAAATAAAAATTACCATCCGTTTCGTTCCATCCTGGCACTATATAGAAAACTCAAAAAAAATAGCAAAAAAATTAAAAAAATTAAAAAATACTGTTATGGATTCATTTCAAGCCAAAATAGATTGGAAAAGGATGAGATAGAGAGAAAATAAAAATTATCGTTTTGTTCCGTTCCTACCCGACACGAAATAGAAAATTCCAAAACAATAGCAAAAAAATTCAAAAAATTAAAAAATACAATTATGGCTTCATTTCAATCAAAAATATGTCGGAAAAGGCTGAGAAAAACAGAAAATGAAAATTATCGTTCCGTTTCGTTCCTACCCGGTGCTAAATACGAAATTCAAAGAAAATAGCAAAAAAATTAAAAAATACCATTATGGATTCATTTCAAGCCAAAATAAGTTGGAAAAGGATGAGAAAGAGAGAAAATAAAAATTTTAATTCCGTTCCGTTCCTACCCGACGCATAATAGAAAATTCAAGAAAAATAGCAAAAAAATTCAAAGTGTTTAAAAATACGGTTGTGGATTCATTTCAAGCAAAAATAGGTTGGAAAATGATGAAATAGAGAGAAAATAAAAGTTATCGTTCCGATCCGTTCCTACCCGACACGAAATAGAAAATTCCAGAACAATAGCAAAAAAATTCAAAAATACCATTACGGGTACATTTCAAGCCAAAAGAGGTCGAAAAAGGCCGAGAAAAGAGAAAATAAAAATTATCGTTCCGTTTCGTTACAGCCCGGCACTAAATAAAAAATTCAGAAAATTAAAAAATACCATAATGGATTCATTTCGAGCCAAAATAGGTCGGAAAAGGCCGAGAAAAACTGAAAATAAAAATTATCGTTCCTTTTCGTTCCTACCAGGAACTAAATAGAAAATTCAAACAAAATAGCAAAAAAATTCAAAAATTAAAAAATACAATTATGGCTTCATCTCAATCCAAAATAGGTCGGAAAAGGCCAAGAAAAACAGAAAATAAAAATTATTATTCTGTTTCGTTCCAACCCGGCGCTAAATATGAAATTCATAAAAAATAGCAAAAAAATTAAAAAAATTAAAAAATACCATTATGGATTCATTTCAAGCCAAAATAAGTTGGAAAAGGATGAGATAGAGAGAAAATAAAAATTTTAATTCGGTTCCATTCCTACCCGACGCATAATAGAAAATTCAAGAAAAATAGCAAAAAAATTCAAAGAGTTTAAAAATACGGTTATGGATTCATTTCAAGCAAAATAAGTTGGAAAATGATGAAATAGAGAGAAAATAAAAGTTATCGTTCCGTTCCGTTCCTACCCGACACGAAATAGAAAATTCCAGAACAATAGCAAAAAAATTCAAAAATACCATTACGGGTACATTTCAAGCCAAAAGAGGTCGGAAAAGGCCGAGAAAAGAGAAAAAAAAAATTATCGTTCCGTTTCGTTACAGCCCGGCACTAAATAAAAAATTCAGAAAATTAAAAAATACCATAATGGATTCATTTCGAGCCAAAATAGGTCGGAAAAGGCCGAGAAAAACTGAAAATAAAAATTATTGTTCCGTTTCGTTCCTACCAGGAACTAAATAGAAAATTCAAACAAAATAGCAAAAAAATTCAAAAAATTAAAAAAATACAATTATGGCTTCATCTCAATCCAAAATAGGTCGGAAAAGGCCAAGAAAAACAGAAAATAAAAATTATTATTCTGTTTCGTTCCAACCCGGCGCTAAATATGAAATTCATAAAAAATAGCAAAAAAATTAAAAAAATTAAAAAATACCATTATGGATTCATTTGAAGCCAAAATAAGTTGGAAAATGATGAGATAGAGAGAAAATAAAAATTATCGTTTCGTTCCGTTCCTTCCCGACACGAAATAGAAAATTCCAAAACAATAACAAAAAAATTCAAAAAATTAAAGAATACCATTACGGATTCATTTCGAGCCAAAATAGGTCGGAAAAGGCCGAGAAAAACTGAAAATAAAAATTATCGTTCCGTTTCGTTCCTACCAGGAACTAAATAGAAAATTCAAACAAAATAGCAAAAAAATTAAAAAAATTAAAAAATACAATTATGGCTTCATTTCAATCCAAAATAGGTCGGAAAATACCAAGAAAAACAGAAAATAAAAATTATTATTCGGTTTCGTTCCAACCCGGCGCTAAATATGAAATTCAAAAAAAATAGCAAAAAAATTAAAAAAATTAAAAAATACCATTATGGATTCATTTCAAGCCAAAATAAGTTGGAAAAGGATGAGATAGAGAGAAAATAAAAATTTTAATTCGGTTCCGTTCCTACCCGACGCATAATAGAAAATTCAAGAAAAATAGCAAAAAAATTCAAAGAGTTTAAAAATACGGTTATGGATTCATTTCATGCAAAATAAGTTGGAAAATGATGAAATAGAGAGAAAATAAAAGTTATCGTTCCGTTCCGTTCCTACCCGACACGAAATAGAAAATTCCAGAACAATAGCAAAAAAATTCAAAAATACCATTACGGGTACATTTCAAGCCAAAAGAGGTCGGAAAAGGCCGAGAAAAGAGAAAAAAAAAATTATCGTTCCGTTTCGTTACAGCCCGGCACTAAATAAAAAATTCAGAAAATTAAAAAATACCATAATGGATTCATTTCGAGCCAAAATAGGTCGGAAAAGGCCGAGAAAAACTGAAAATAAAAATTATTGTTCCGTTTCGTTCCTACCAGGAACTAAATAGAAAATTCAAACAAAATAGCAAAAAAATTCAAAAAATTAAAAAAATACAATTATGGCTTCATCTCAATCCAAAATAGGTCGGAAAAGGCCAAGAAAAACAGAAAATAAAAATTATTATTCTGTTTCGTTCCAACCCGGCGCTAAATATGAAATTCATAAAAAATAGCAAAAAAATTAAAAAAATTAAAAAATACCATTATGGATTCATTTGAAGCCAAAATAAGTTGGAAAAGGATGAGATAGAGAGAAAATAAAAATTATCGTTTCGTTCCGTTCCTTCCCGACACGAAATAGAAAATTCCAAAACAATAACAAAAAAATTCAAAAAATTAAAGAATACCATTACGGATTCATTTCATGCCAAAATAGGTCGGAAAAGGCCGAGAAAAACAGAAAATCAAAATTATCGTTCCGTTTCGTTCCTACCAGGCACTAAATAGAAAATTCAAACAAAACAGCAAAAAAATTCAAAAAATTAAAAAATACAATTATGGCTTCATTTCAATACAAAATAGGTCGAAAAACGCCGAGAAAAATAGAAAATAAAAATTACCATCCGTTTCGTTCCATCCTGGCACTATATAGAAAATTCAAAAAAAATAGCAAAAAAATTAAAAAATACTGTTACGGATTCATTTCAAGCCAAAATAGATTGGAAAAGGATGAGATAGAGAGAAAATAAAAGTTATCGTTCCATTCCATTCCTACCCGACACGAAATAGAAAACTCTAAAACAATAGCGAAAAAATTCAAAAAATTAAAGAATACCATTACGGGTTCATTTCAAGCAAAAATAGGTCGGACAAGGCCGAGAAAAACAGAAAATAAAAATTATCATCCGTTTCGTTCCATCCTGGCACTATATAGAAAACTAAAAAAAAATAGCAAAAAAATTAAAAAAATTAAAAAATACTGTTATGGATTCATTTCAAGCCAAAATAGATTGGAAAACGATGAGATAGAGAGAAAATAAAAGTTATCGTTCCATTCCATTCCTACCCGACACGAAATAGAAAACTCTAAAACAATAGCGAAAAAATTCAAAAAATTAAAGAATACCATTACGGGTTCATTTCAAGCAAAAATAGGTCGGACAAGGCCGAGAAAAACAGAAAATAAAAATTATCATCCGTTTCGTTCCATCCTGGCACTATATAGAAAACTAAAAAAAAATAGCAAAAAAATTCAAAAAATTGAAAAATACTGTTATGGATTCATTTCAAGCCAAAATAGATTGGAAAAGGATGAGATAGAGAGAAAATAAAAATTATCGTTTTGTTCCGTTCCTACCCGACACGAAATAGAAAATTCCAAAACAATAGCAAAAAAATTCAAAAAATTAAAAAATACAATTATGGCTTCATTTCAATCAAAAATAGGTCGGAAAAGGCTGAGAAAAAAAGAAAATGAAAATTATCGTTCCGTTTCGTTCCTACCCGGCGCTAAATACGAAATTCAAAGAAAATAGCAAAAAAATTAAAAAATACCATTATGGATTCATTTCAAGCCAAAATAAGTTGGAAAAGGATGAGAAAGAGAGAAAATAAAAATTTTAATTCCGTTCCGTTCCTACCCGACGCATAATAGAAAATTCAAGAAAAAGAGCAAAAAAATTCAAAGAGTTTAAAAATACGGTTATGGATTCATTTCAAGCAAAAATAGGTTGGAAAATGATGAAATAGAGAGAAAATAAAAGTTATCGTTCCGTTCCGTTCCGTTCCTACCCGACACGAAATAGAAAATTCCAGAACAATAGCAAAAAAATTCAAAAATACCATTACGGGTACATTTCAAGCCAAAAGAGGTCGGAAAAGGCCGAGAAAAGAGAAAATAAAAATTATCGTTCCGTTTCGTTACAGCCCGGCACTAAATAAAAAATTCAGAAAATTAAAAAATACCATAATGGATTCATTTCGAGCCAAAATAGGTCGGAAAAGGCCGAGAAAAACTGAAAATAAAAATTATCGTTCCGTTTCGTTCCTACCAGGAACTAAATAGAAAATTCAAACAAAATAGCAAAAAAATTCAAAAAATTAAAAAATACAGTTATGGCTTCATTTCAATCCAAAATAGGTCGGAAAAGGCCAAGAAAAACAGAAAATAAAAATTATTATTCCGTTTCGTTCCAACCCGGCGCTAAATATGAAATTCAAAAAAAATAGCAAAAAAATTAAAAAAAATTAAAAAATACCATTTTGGATTCATTTCAAGCCAAAATAAGTTGGAAAAGGATGAGATAGAGAGAAAATAAAAATTATCGTTTCGTTCCGTTCATTCCCGACACGAAATAGAAAATTCCAAAACAATAACAAAAAAATTCAAAAAATTAAAGAATACCATTACGGATTCATTTCATGCCAAAATAGGTCGGAAAAGGCTGAGAAAAACAGAAAATCAAAATTATCGTTCCGTTTCGTTCCTACCAGGCACTAAATAGAAAATTCAAACAAAACAGCAAAAAAATTCAAAAAATTAAAAAATACAATTATGGCTTCATTTCAATACAAAATAGGTCGAAAAAGGCCGAGAAAAACAGAAAATAAAAATTACCATCCGTTTCGTTCCATCCTGGCACTATATAGAAAACTCAAAAAAAATAGCAAAAAAATTAAAAAAATTAAAAAATACTGTTATGGATTCATTTCAAGCCAAAATAGATTGGAAAAGGATGAGATAGAGAGAAAATAAAAATTATCGTTTTGTTCCGTTCCTACCCGACACGAAATAGAAAATTCCAAAACAATAGCAAAAAAATTCAAAAAATTAAAAAATACAATTATGGCTTCATTTCAATCAAAAATATGTCGGAAAAGGCTGAGAAAAACAGAAAATGAAAATTATCGTTCCGTTTCGTTCCTACCCGGTGCTAAATACGAAATTCAAAGAAAATAGCAAAAAAATTAAAAAATACCATTATGGATTCATTTCAAGCCAAAATAAGTTGGAAAAGGATGAGAAAGAGAGAAAATAAAAATTTTAATTCCGTTCCGTTCCTACCCGACGCATAATAGAAAATTCAAGAAAAATAGCAAAAAAATTCAAAGTGTTTAAAAATACGGTTGTGGATTCATTTCAAGCAAAAATAGGTTGGAAAATGATGAAATAGAGAGAAAATAAAAGTTATCGTTCCGTTCCGTTCCTACCCGACACGAAATAGAAAATTCCAGAACAATAGCAAAAAAATTCAAAAATACCATTACGGGTACATTTCAAGCCAAAAGAGGTCGAAAAAGGCCGAGAAAAGAGAAAATAAAAATTATCGTTCCGTTTCGTTACAGCCCGGCACTAAATAAAAAATTCAGAAAATTAAAAAATACCATAATGGATTCATTTCGAGCCAAAATAGGTCGGAAAAGGCCGAGAAAAACTGAAAATAAAAATTATCGTTCCTTTTCGTTCCTACCAGGAACTAAATAGAAAATTCAAACAAAATAGCAAAAAAATTCAAAAATTAAAAAATACAATTATGGCTTCATCTCAATCCAAAATAGGTCGGAAAAGGCCAAGAAAAACAGAAAATAAAAATTATTATTCTGTTTCGTTCCAACCCGGCGCTAAATATGAAATTCATAAAAAATAGCAAAAAAATTAAAAAAATTAAAAAATACCATTATGGATTCATTTCAAGCCAAAATAAGTTGGAAAAGGATGAGATAGAGAGAAAATAAAAATTTTAATTCGGTTCCATTCCTACCCGACGCATAATAGAAAATTCAAGAAAAATAGCAAAAAAATTCAAAGAGTTTAAAAATACGGTTATGGATTCATTTCAAGCAAAATAAGTTGGAAAATGATGAAATAGAGAGAAAATAAAAGTTATCGTTCCGTTCCGTTCCTACCCGACACGAAATAGAAAATTCCAGAACAATAGCAAAAAAATTCAAAAATACCATTACGGGTACATTTCAAGCCAAAAGAGGTCGGAAAAGGCCGAGAAAAGAGAAAAAAAAAATTATCGTTCCGTTTCGTTACAGCCCGGCACTAAATAAAAAATTCAGAAAATTAAAAAATACCATAATGGATTCATTTCGAGCCAAAATAGGTCGGAAAAGGCCGAGAAAAACTGAAAATAAAAATTATTGTTCCGTTTCGTTCCTACCAGGAACTAAATAGAAAATTCAAACAAAATAGCAAAAAAATTCAAAAAATTAAAAAAAATACAATTATGGCTTCATCTCAATCCAAAATAGGTCGGAAAAGGCCAAGAAAAACAGAAAATAAAAATTATTATTCTGTTTCGTTCCAACCCGGCGCTAAATATGAAATTCATAAAAAATAGCAAAAAAATTAAAAAAATTAAAAAATACCATTATGGATTCATTTGAAGCCAAAATAAGTTGGAAAAGGATGAGATAGAGAGAAAATAAAAATTATCGTTTCGTTCCGTTCCTTCCCGACACGAAATAGAAAATTCCAAAACAATAACAAAAAAATTCAAAAAATTAAAGAATACCATTACGGATTCATTTCGAGCCAAAATAGGTCGGAAAAGGCCGAGAAAAACTGAAAATAAAAATTATCGTTCCGTTTCGTTCCTACCAGGAACTAAATAGAAAATTCAAACAAAATAGCAAAAAAATTAAAAAAATTAAAAAATACAATTATGGCTTCATTTCAATCCAAAATAGGTCGGAAAATACCAAGAAAAACAGAAAATAAAAATTATTATTCGGTTTCGTTCCAACCCGGCGCTAAATATGAAATTCAAAAAAAATAGCAAAAAAATTAAAAAAATTAAAAAATACCATTATGGATTCATTTCAAGCCAAAATAAGTTGGAAAAGGATGAGATAGAGAGAAAATAAAAATTTTAATTCGGTTCCGTTCCTACCCGACGCATAATAGAAAATTCAAGAAAAATAGCAAAAAAATTCAAAGAGTTTAAAAATACGGTTATGGATTCATTTCATGCAAAATAAGTTGGAAAATGATGAAATAGAGAGAAAATAAAAGTTATCGTTCCGTTCCGTTCCTACCCGACACGAAATAGAAAATTCCAGAACAATAGCAAAAAAATTCAAAAATACCATTACGGGTACATTTCAAGCCAAAAGAGGTCGGAAAAGGCCGAGAAAAGAGAAAAAAAAAATTATCGTTCCGTTTCGTTACAGCCCGGCACTAAATAAAAAATTCAGAAAATTAAAAAATACCATAATGGATTCATTTCGAGCCAAAATAGGTCGGAAAAGGCCGAGAAAAACTGAAAATAAAAATTATTGTTCCGTTTCGTTCCTACCAGGAACTAAATAGAAAATTCAAACAAAATAGCAAAAAAATTCAAAAAATTAAAAAAATACAATTATGGCTTCATCTCAATCCAAAATAGGTCGGAAAAGGCCAAGAAAAACAGAAAATAAAAATTATTATTCTGTTTCGTTCCAACCCGGCGCTAAATATGAAATTCATAAAAAATAGCAAAAAAATTAAAAAAATTAAAAAATACCATTATGGATTCATTTGAAGCCAAAATAAGTTGGAAAAGGATGAGATAGAGAGAAAATAAAAATTATCGTTTCGTTCCGTTCCTTCCCGACACGAAATAGAAAATTCCAAAACAATAACAAAAAAATTCAAAAAATTAAAGAATACCATTACGGATTCATTTCATGCCAAAATAGGTCGGAAAAGGCCGAGAAAAACAGAAAATCAAAATTATCGTTCCGTTTCGTTCCTACCAGGCACTAAATAGAAAATTCAAACAAAACAGCAAAAAAATTCAAAAAATTAAAAAATACAATTATGGCTTCATTTCAATACAAAATAGGTCGAAAAACGCCGAGAAAAATAGAAAATAAAAATTACCATCCGTTTCGTTCCATCCTGGCACTATATAGAAAATTCAAAAAAAATAGCAAAAAAATTAAAAAATACTGTTACGGATTCATTTCAAGCCAAAATAGATTGGAAAAGGATGAGATAGAGAGAAAATAAAAGTTATCGTTCCATTCCATTCCTACCCGACACGAAATAGAAAACTCTAAAACAATAGCGAAAAAATTCAAAAAATTAAAGAATACCATTACGGGTTCATTTCAAGCAAAAATAGGTCGGACAAGGCCGAGAAAAACAGAAAATAAAAATTATCATCCGTTTCGTTCCATCCTGGCACTATATAGAAAACTAAAAAAAAATAGCAAAAAAATTAAAAAAATTAAAAAATACTGTTATGGATTCATTTCAAGCCAAAATAGATTGGAAAACGATGAGATAGAGAGAAAATAAAAGTTATCGTTCCATTCCATTCCTACCCGACACGAAATAGAAAACTCTAAAACAATAGCGAAAAAATTCAAAAAATTAAAGAATACCATTACGGGTTCATTTCAAGCAAAAATAGGTCGGACAAGGCCGAGAAAAACAGAAAATAAAAATTATCATCCGTTTCGTTCCATCCTGGCACTATATAGAAAACTAAAAAAAAATAGCAAAAAAATTCAAAAAATTGAAAAATACTGTTATGGATTCATTTCAAGCCAAAATAGATTGGAAAAGGATGAGATAGAGAGAAAATAAAAATTATCGTTTTGTTCCGTTCCTACCCGACACGAAATAGAAAATTCCAAAACAATAGCAAAAAAATTCAAAAAATTAAAAAATACAATTATGGCTTCATTTCAATCAAAAATAGGTCGGAAAAGGCTGAGAAAAAAAGAAAATGAAAATTATCGTTCCGTTTCGTTCCTACCCGGCGCTAAATACGAAATTCAAAGAAAATAGCAAAAAAATTAAAAAATACCATTATGGATTCATTTCAAGCCAAAATAAGTTGGAAAAGGATGAGAAAGAGAGAAAATAAAAATTTTAATTCCGTTCCGTTCCTACCCGACGCATAATAGAAAATTCAAGAAAAAGAGCAAAAAAATTCAAAGAGTTTAAAAATACGGTTATGGATTCATTTCAAGCAAAAATAGGTTGGAAAATGATGAAATAGAGAGAAAATAAAAGTTATCGTTCCGTTCCGTTCCGTTCCTACCCGACACGAAATAGAAAATTCCAGAACAATAGCAAAAAAATTCAAAAATACCATTACGGGTACATTTCAAGCCAAAAGAGGTCGGAAAAGGCCGAGAAAAGAGAAAATAAAAATTATCGTTCCGTTTCGTTACAGCCCGGCACAAAATAAAAAATTCAAAAAATTAAAAAATACCATAATGGATTCATTTCGAGCCAAAATAGGTCGGAAAAGGCCGAGAAAAACTGAAAATAAAAATTATCGTTCCGTTTCGTTCCTACCAGGAACTAAATAGAAAATTCAAACAAAATAGCAAAAAAATTAAAAAAATTAAAAAATACAATTATGGCTTCATTTCAATCCAAAATAGGTCGGAAAAGGCCAAGAAAAACAGAAAATAAAAATTATTATTCCGTTTCGTTCCAACCCGGCGCTAAATATGAAATTCAAAAAAAATAGCAAAAAAATTAAAAAAAATTAAAAAATACCATTTTGGATTCATTTCAACCCAAAATAAGTTGGAAAAGGATGAGATAGAGAGAAAATAAAAATTATCGTTTCGTTCCGTTCATTCCCGACACGAAATAGAAAATTCCAAAACAATAACAAAAAAATTCAAAAAATTAAAGAATACCATTACGGATTCATTTCATGCCAAAATAGGTCGGAAAAGGCTGGGAAAAACAGAAAATCAAAATTATCGTTCCGTTTCGTTCCTACCAGGCACTAAATAGAAAATTCAAACAAAACAGCAAAAAAATTCAAAAAATTAAAAAATACAATTATGGCTTCATTTCAATACAAAATAGGTCGAAAAAGGCCGAGAAAAACAGAAAATAAAAATTACCATCCGTTTCGTTCCATCCTGGCACTATATAGAAAATTCAAAAAAAATAGCAAAAAAATTAAAAAATACTGTTATGGATTCATTTCAAACCGAAATAGGTCGGAAAAGGCCGAGAAAAACAGCAAATAAAAATTACCATCCGTTTCGTTCCATCCTGGCACTATATAGAAAACTCAAAAAAAATAGCAAAGAAATTCAAAAAATTAAAAAATACTGTTATGGGTTCATTTCAAGCCAAAATAGATTGGAAAAGGATGAGATAGAGAGAAAATAAAAGTTATCGTTCCGTTTCTTTCCTACCCGACACGAAATAGAAAATTCTAAAACAATAGCAAAGAAATTCAAAAAATTAAAGAATACCATTACGGGTTCATTTCAAGACAAAATAGGTCGGAAAAGGCCGAGAAAAACAGAAAATAAAAATTACCATCCGTTTCGTTCCATCCTGGCACTATATAGAAAATTCAAAAAAAATAGCAAAAAAATTAAAAAAACTAAAAAATACTGTTATGGATTCATTTCAAGCCAAAATAGATTGGAAAACGATGAGATAGAGAGAAAATAAAAGTTATCGTTCCATTCCATTCCTACCCGACACGAAATAGAAAATTCTAAAACAATAGCGAAAAAATTCAAAAAATTAAAGAATACCATTACGGGCTCATTTCAAGCAAAAATATGTCGGAAAAGGCCGAGAAAAACAGAAAATAAAAATTACTATCCGTTTCGTTCCGTCCTGGCACTGCATAGAAAACTAAAAAAAAATAGCAAAAAAATTCAAAAAATTAAAAAATACTGTTATGGATTCATTTCAAGCCAAAATAGATTGGAAAAGGATGAGATAGAGAGAAAATAAAAATTATCGTTTTGTTCCGTTCCTACCCGACACGAAATAGAAAATTCCAAAACAATAGCAAAAAAATTCAAAAAATTAAAAAATACAATTATGGCTTCATTTCAATCAAAAATATGTCGGAAAAGGCTGAGAAAAACAGAAAATGAAAATTATCGTTCCGTTTCGTTCCTACCCGGCGCTAAATACGAAATTCAAAGAAAATAGCAAAAAAATTAAAAAATACCATTATGGATTCATTTCAAGCCAAAATAAGTTGGAAAAGGATGAGAAAGAGAGAAAATAAAAATTTTAATTCCGTTCCGTTCCTACCCGACGCATAATAGAAAATTCAAGAAAAATAGCAAAAAAATTCAAAGAGTTTAAAAATACGGTTATGGATTCATTTCAAGCAAAAATAAGTTGGAAAATGATGAAATAGAGAGAGAATAAAAGTTATCGTTCCGTTCCGTTCCTACCCGACACGAAATAGAAAATTCCAGAACAATAGCAAAAAAATTCAAAAATACCATTACGGGTACATTTCAAGCCAAAAGAAGTCGGAAAAGGCCGAGAAAATAGAAAAAAAAAATTATCGTTCCGTTTTGTTACAGCCCGGCACTAAATAAAAAATTCAGAAAATTAAAAAATACCATAATGGATTCATTTCGAGCCAAAATAGGTCGGAAAAGGCCGAGAAAAACTGAAAATAACAATTATCGTTCCGTTTCGTTCCTACCAGGAACTAAATAGAAAATTCAAACAAAATAGCAAAAAAATTAAAAAAATTAAAAAAATACAATTATGGCTTCATCTCAATACAAAATAGGTTGGAAAAGGCCAAGAAAAACAGAAAATAAAAATTATTATTCTGTTTCGTTCCAACCCGGCGCTAAATATGAAATTCAAAAAAAATAGCAAAAAAATTTAAAAAATTAAAAAATACCATTATGGATTCATTTGAAGCCAAAATAAGTTGGAAAAGGATGAGATAGAGAGAAAGTAAAAATTATCGTTTCGTTCCGTTCCTTCCCGACACGAAATAGAAAATTCCAAAACAATAACAAAAAAATTCAAAAAATTAAAGAATACCATTACGGATTCATTTCATGCCAAAATAGGTCGGAAAAGGCCGAGAAAAACAGAAAATCAAAATTATCGTTCCGTTTCGTTCCTACCAGGCACTAAATAGAAAATTCAAACAAAACAGCAAAAAAATTCAAAAAATTAAAAAATACAATTATGGCTTCATTTCAATGCAAAATAGGTCGAAAAAGGCCGAGAAAAACAGAAAATAAAAATTACCATCCGTTTCGTTCCATCCTGGCACTATATAGAAAATTCAAAAAAAATAGCAAAAAAATTAAAAAATACTGTTATGGATTCATTTCAAGCCAAAATAGATTGGAAAATGATGAGATAGAGAGAAAATAAAAATTATCGTTTTGTTCCGTTCCTACCCGACACGAAATAGAAAATTCCAAAACAATAGCAAAAAAATTCAAAAAATTAAAAAATACAATTATGGCTTCATTTCAATCAAAAATATGTCGGAAAAGGCTGAGAAAAAAAGAAAATTAAAATTATCGTTCCGTTTCGTTCCTACCCGGCGCTAAATACGAAATTCAAAGAAAATAGCAAAAAAATTAAAAAATACCATTATGGATTCATTTCAAGCCAAAATAAGTTGGAAAAGGATGAGAAAGAGAGAAAATAAAAATTTTAATTCCGTTCCGTTCCTACCCGACGCATAATAGAAAATTCAAGAAAAATAGCAAAAAAATTCAAAGAGTTTAAAAATACGGTTATGGATTCATTTCAAGCAAAAATAGGTTGGAAAATGATGAAATAGAGAGAAAATAAAAGTTATCGTTCCGTTCCGTTCCTATCCGACACGAAATAGAAAATTCCAGAACAATAGCAAAAAAATTCAAAAATACCATTATGGGTACATTTCAAGCCAAAAGAGGTCGGAAAAGGCCGAGAAAAGAGAAAATAATAATTATCGTTCCGTTTCGTTACAGCCCGGCACTAAATAAAAAATTCAGAAAATTAAAAAATACCATAATGGATTCATTTCGAGCCAAAATAGGTCGGAAAAGGCCGAGAAAAACTGAAAATAAAAATTATCGTTCCGTTTCGTTCCTACCAGGAACTAAATAGAAAATTCAAACAAAATAGCAAAAAAATTCAAAAAATTAAAAAATATAATTATGGCTTCATTTCAATCCAAAATAGGTCGGAAAAGGCCAAGAAAAACAGAAAATAAAAATTATTATTCTGTTTCGTTCCAACCCGGCGCTAAATATGAAATTAAAAAAAATAGCAAAAAAATTAAAAAAATTAAAAAATACTATTATGGATTCATTTCAAGCCAAAATAAGTTGGAAAAGGATGAGATAGAGAGAAAATAAAAATTATCGTTTCGTTCCGTTCCTTCCCGACACGAAATAGAAAATTCCAAAACAATAACAAAAAAATTCAAAAAATTAAAGAATACCATTACGGATTCATTTCATGCCAAAATAGGTCGGAAAAGGCCGAGAAAAACAGAAAATCAAAATTATCGTTCCGTTTCGTTCCTACCAGGCACTAAATAGAAAATTCAAACAAAACAGCAAAAAAATTCAAAAAATTAAAAAATACAATTATGGCTTCATTTCAATACAAAATAGGTCGAAAAAGGCCGAGAAAAACAGAAAATAAAAATTACCATCCGTTTCGTTCCATCCTGGCACTATATAGAAAATTCAAAAAAAATAGCAAAAAAATTAAAAAATACTGTTATGGATTCATTTCAAACCGAAATAGGTTGGAAAAGGCCGAGAAAAACAGCAAATAAAAATTACCATCCGTTTCGTTCCATCCTGGCACTATATAGAAAACTCAAAAAAAATAGCAAAGAAATTCAAAAAATTAAAAAATACGGTGATGGATTCATTTCAAGCCAAAATAGATTTGAAAAGGATGAGATAGAGAGAAAATAAAAGTTATCGTTCCGTTTCTTTCCTACCCGACACGAAATAGAAAATTCTAAAACAATAGCAAAGAAATTCAAAAAATTAAAGAATACCATTACGGGTTCATTTCAAGACAAAATAGGTCGGAAAAGGCCGAGAAAAACAGAAAATAAAAATTACCATCCGTTTCGTTCCATCCTGGCACTATATAGAAAATTCAAAAAAAAATAGCAAAAAAATTAAAAAAATTAAAAAATACTGTTATGGATTCATTTCAAGCCAAAATAGATTGGAAAACGATGAGATAGAGAGAAAATAAAAGTTATCGTTCCGTTTCTTTCCTACCCGACACGAAATAGAAAATTCTAAAACAATAGCAAAGAAATTCAAAAAATTAAAGAATACCATTACGGGTTCATTTCAAGACAAAATAGGTCGGAAAAGGCCGAGAAAAACAGAAAATAAAAATTATCATCCGTTTCGTTCCATCCTGGCACTATATAGAAAATTCAAAAAAAATAGCAAAAAAATAAAAAAAATTAAAAAATACTGTTATGGATTCATTTCAAACCGAAATAGGTCGAAAAAGGCCGAGAAAAACAGAAAATAAAAATTATCATCCGTTTCGTTCCATCCTGGCACTATATAGAAAATTAAAAAAAAATAGCAAAAAAATTAAAAAAATTAAAAAATACTGTTATGGATTCATTTCAAACCGAAATAGGTTGGAAAAGGCCGAGAAAAACAGCAAATAAAAATTACCATCCGTTTCGTTCCATCCTGGCACTATATAGAAAACTCAAAAAAAATAGCAAAGAAATTCAAAAAATTAAAAAATACGGCTATGGATTCATTTCAAGCCAAAATAGATTGGAAAAGGATGAGATAGAGAGAAAATAAAAGTTATCGTTCCGTTTCTTTCTTACCCGACACGAAATTGAAAATTCTAAAACAATAGCAAAGAAATTCAAAAAATTAAAGAATACCATTACGGGTTCATTTCAAGACAAAATAGGTCGGAAAATGCCGAGAAAAACAGAAAATAAAAATTAACTTTCCGTTTCGTTCCTACCTGTCGCTAAATATGAAATTAAACAAAAATAGCAAAAAAATTCAAAAAAATCAAAAATACCATTATGGATTCATTTCAAGCCAAAATAGGTTGGAAAATGATGAGATATAGAGAAAATAAAAGTTATCGTTCCGTTCCGTTCCTACCAGACACGAAATAGACAATTCCAAAACAATAGCAAAAAAAATCAAAAAATTAAAATATATGGTTATGGATTCATTTCAAGCCAAAATAGATTGGAAAAGAATGAGATAGAGAGAAAATAAAAATTATCGTTTCGTTCCGTTCCTACCAGACTTGAAATAGAAAATTCGAAAAAAATAGCAAAAAAATTAAAAAAAATTCAAAAATACAATTTCGGATGCATTTCAAACCGAAATAGGTCGGAAAAGGCCGAGAAAAACGGAAAATAAAAATTACCATCCGTTTCGTTCCATCCTAGCACTATATAGAAAACTAAAAAAAAATTGCAAAAAAATTCAAAAAATTAAAAAATACGGTTACGGATTCATTTCAAGCCAAAATAGATTGGAAAAGAATGAGATAGAGAGAAAATAAAAATTTTCGTTTCGTTCCGTTCCTACCCGACACGAAATAGAAAATTCGAAAAAAATAGCAAAAAAATTAAAAACAATTCAAAAATACAGTTACGGATTCATTTCAAACCGAAATAGGTCGGAAAAGGCCGAGAAAAACGGAAAAAAAAAATTACCATCCGTTTCGTTCCATCCTGGCACTATATAGAAAACTCAAAAAAAATATCAAAAAAATTCAAAAAATTAAAAAATACGGTTACGGATTCATTTCAAGCCAAAATAGATTGGAAAAGGATGAGATAGAGAGAAAATAAAAGTTATCGTTCCGTTTCTTTCCTACCCGACACAAAATAGAAAATTCTAAAACAATAGCAAAGAAATTCAAAAAATTAAAGAATACCATAACGGGTTCATTTCAAGACAAAATAGGTCGGAAAAGGCCGAGAAAAACAGAAAATAAAAATTATCTTTCCGTTTCGTTCCTACCCGTCGCTAAATATGAAATTAAACAAAAATAGCAAAAAAATTCAAAAAATTCAAAAATACCATTATGGATTCATTTCAAGCCAAAATAGGTTGGAAAATGATGAGATATAGAGAAAATAAAAGTTATCGTTCCGTTCCGTTCCTACCAGACACGAAATAGACAATTCCAAAACAATAGCAAAAAAAATCAAAAAATTAAACTATATGGTTATGGATTCATTTCATGCCAAAATAGATTGGAAAAGAATGAGATAGAGAGAAAATAAAAATTATCGTTCCGTTCCGTTCCTACCAAACACGAAATAGACAATTCCAAAACAATAGCAAAAAAAATCAAAAAATTAAAATATATGGTTATGGATTCATTTCAAGCCAAAATAGATTGGAAAAGAATGAGATAGAGAGAAAATAAAAATTATCGTTTCGTTTCGTTCCTACCCGACACGAAATAGAAAATTCGAAAAAAATAGCAAAAAAATAAATAAAAATTCAAAAATACAATTACGGATTCATTTCAAACCGAAATAGGTCGGAAAAGGCCGAGAAAAACGGAAAATAAAAATTACCATCCGTTTCGTTCCATCCTGGCACTATATAGAAAACTTAAAAAAAATAGCAAAAAAATTAAAAAATACAATTACGGATTCATTTCAAACCGAAATAGGTCGGAAAAGGCCGAGAAAAACGGAAAATAAAAATTACCATCCGTTTCGTTCCATCCTGGCACTAAATAGAAAATTCAAAAAAATAGCAAAAAAATTCAAAAAATTAAAAAATACGGTTATGGATTCATTTCGAGCCAAAATAGGTCAGAAAAGGCCGAGAAAAGCAGCAAATAAAAATTATCGTTCCGTTTCGTTCCTACAAGGAACTAAATAGAAAATTCAAACAAAATAGCAAAAAAATTCAAAAAATTAAAAAAAACAATTATTGCTTCATTTCAATCCAAAATAGGTCGGACAAGGCCGAGAAAAACAGAAAATAAAAATTATTGTTCTGTTTCGTTCCTACCCGGCGCCAAATATGAAATTAAAAAAAAATAGCAAAAAAATTCAAAAAATTAAAAAATACCATTATGGAGTCATTTCAAGCCAAAATAAGTTGGAAAAGGATCAGATTGTGAGAAAATAAAAATTATCGTTTCGTTCCGTTCCTACCTGACACGAAATAGAAAATTCCAAAACAATAAGAAAAAAATTCAAAAAATTAAAGAATAACATTACGGATTCATTTCATGCCAAAATAGGTCGGAAAAGGCCGAGAAAAACAGAAAATCAAAATTATTGTTCCGTTTCGTTCCTACCAGGCACTAAATATGAAATTCAAACAAAACAGCAAAAAAATTCAAAAAATTAAAAAATACAATTATGTATTCATTTCAATACAAAATAGGTCGAAAAAGGCCGAGAAAAACAGAAAATAAAAATTACCATCCGTTTCGTTCCATCCTGGCACTATATAGAAAATTCAAAAAAAAATAGCAAAAAAATTAAAAAAATTAAAAAATACTGTTATGGATTCATTTCAAGCAAAAATAGATTGGAAAACGATGAGATAGAGAGAAAATATAAGTTATCGTTCCATTTCATTCCTACCCGACACGAAATAGAAAATTCTAAAACAATAGCGAAAAAATTCAAAAAATTAAAGAATACCATTACGCAAAAATAGATTGGAAAAGAATGAGATAGAGAGAAAATAAAAATTATCGTTTCGTTCCGTTCCTATCCGACACGAAATAGAAAATTCGAAAAAAATAGCAAAAAAATTAAAAAAAATTCAAAAATACAATTACGGATGCATTTCAAACCGAAATAGGTCGGAAAAGGCCGAGAAAAACGGAAAATAAAAATTACCATCCGTTTCGTTCCATCCTAGCACTATATAGAAAACTAAAAAAAAATAGCAAAAAAATTCAAAAAATTAAAAAATACGGTTACGGATTCATTTCAAGCCAAAATAGATTGGAAAAGAATGAGATAGAGAGAAAATAAAAATTATCGTTTCGTTCCGTTCCTACCCGACACGAAATGAAAAATTCGAAAAAAATAGCAAAAAAATTAAAAAAAATTCAAAAATACAATTACGGATTCATTTCAAACCAAAATAGGTCGGAAAAGGCCGAGAAAAACGGAAAATAAAAATTACCATCCGTTTCGTTCCATCCTGGCACTAAATAGAAAATTCAAAAAAATAGCCAAAAAATTAAAAAATTAAAAAATACGGTTATGGATTCATTTCGAGCCAAAATAGGTCAGAAAAGGCCGAGAAAAGCAGCAAATAAAAATTATCGTTCCGTTTCGTTCCTACCCGTCGCTAAATATGAAATTAAACAAAAATAGCAAAAAAATTCAAAAATACCATTATGGATTCATTTCAAGCCAAAATAGGTTGGAAAATGATGAGATATAGAGAAAATAAAAGTTATCGTTTCGTTCCGTTCCTACCCGACACGAAATAGAAAATTCGAAAAAAATAGCAAAAAAATTAAAAAAAATTCAAAAATACAATTACGGATTCATTTCAAACCGAAATAGGTCGGAAAAGGCCGAGAAAAACGGAAAATAAAAATTACCATCCGTTTCGTTCCATCCTGGCACTATATAGAAAACTAAAAAAAAATAGCAAAAAAATTCAAAAAATTAAAAAATACGGTTATGGATTCATTTCAAACCGAAATAGGTCGGAAAAGGCCGAGAAAAACGGAAAATAAAAATTACCATCCGTTTCGTTCCATCCTGGCACTAAATAGAAAATTCAAAAAAATAGCAAGAAAATTCAAAAAATTAAAAAATGCGGTTATGGATTCATTTCGAGCCAAAATAGGTCAGAAAAGGCCGAGAAAAACAGCAAATAAAAATTATCGTTCCGTTTCGTTCCTACAAGGAACTAAATAGAAAATTCAAAAAAAATAGCAAAAAAATTCAAAAAATTAAAAAATACGGTTATGGATTCATTTCAAGCCAAAATAGATTGGAAAAGAATGAGATAGAGAGAAAATAAAAATTATCGTTTCGTTCCGTTCCTACCCGACACGAAATAGAAAATTCGAAAAAAATAGCAAAAAAATTAAAAAAAAAAATTCAAAAATACAATTACGGATTCATTTCAAACCGAAATAGGTCGGAAAAGGCCGAGAAAAACGGAAAATAAAAATTACCATCCGTTTCGTTCCATCCTGGCACTATATAGAAAACTCAAAAAAAATAGCAAAAAAATTCAAAAAATTAAAAAATACGGTTATGGATTCATTTCAAGCCAAAATAGATTGGAAAAGAATGAGATAGAGAGAAAATAAAAATTATCGTTTCGTTCCGTTCCTACCCGACACGAAATAGAAAATTCGAAAAAAATAGCAAAAAAATTAAAAAAATTCAAAAATACAATTACGGATTCATTTCAAACCGAAATAGGTCAGAAAAGGCCGAGAAAAACGGAAAATAAAAATTACCATCCGTTTCGTTCCATCCTGGCACTATGTAGAAAACTAAAAAAAAATAGCAAAAAAATTCAAAAAATTAAAAAATACAGTTACGGATTCATTTCAAACCGAAATAGGTCGGAAAAGGCCGAGAAAAACGGAAAATAAAAATTACCATCCGTTTCGTTCCATCCTGGCACTAAATAGAAAATTCAAAAAAATAGCAAGAAAATTCAAAAAATTAAAAAATGCGGTTATGGATTCATTTCGAGCCAAAATAGGTCAGAAAAGGCCGAGAAAAACAGCAAATAAAAATTATCGTTCCGTTTCGTTCCTACAAGGAACTAAATAGAAAATTAAAAAAAAATAGCAAAAAAATTCAAAAAATTAAAAAATACGGTTATGGATTCATTTCAAGCCAAAATAGATTGGAAAAGAATGAGATAGAGAGAAAATAAAAATTATCGTTTCGTTCCGTTCCTACCCGACACGAAATAGAAAATTCGAAAAAAATAGCAAAAAAATTAAAAAAAAAATTCAAAAATACAATTACGGATTCATTTCAAACCGAAATAGGTCGGAAAAGGCCGAGAAAAACGGAAAATAAAAATTACCATCCGTTTCGTTCCATCCTGGCACTATATAGAAAACTCAAAAAAAATAGCAAAAAAATTAAAAAAATTAAAAAATACGGTTATGGATTCATTTCAAGCCAAAATAGATTGGAAAAGGATGAGATAGAGAGAAAATAAAAGTTATCGTTCCATTCCATTCCTACCCGACACGAAATAGAAAATTCTAAAACAATAGCGAAAAAATTCAAAAAATTAAAGAATACCATTACGGGTTCATTTCAAGCAAAAATAGGTCGGAAAAGGCCGAGAAAAACAGAAAATAAAAATTACCATCCGTTTAGTTCCATCCTGGCACTATATAGAAAACTCAAAAAAAATAGCAAAAAAATTCAAAAAATTAAAAAATACGGTTATGGATTCATTTCAAGCCAAAATAGATTGGAAAAGGATGAGATAGAGAGAAAATAAAAGTTATCGTTCCGTTTCTTTCCTACCCGACACGAAATAGAAAATTCTAAAACAATAGCAAACAAATTCAAAAAATTAAAGAATACCATTACGGGTTCATTTCAAGACAAAATAGGTCGGAAAAGGCCGAGAAAAACAGAAAATAAAAATTATCGTTCCTTTTCGTTCCTACCCGTCGCTAAATAAGAAACTAAACAAAAATAGCAAAAAAATTCAAAAAATTCAAAAATACCATTATGGATTCATTTCAAGCCAAAATAGGTTGGAAAATGATGAGATATAGAGAAAATAAAAGTTATCGTTCCGTTCCGTTCCTACCCGACACGAAATAGACAATTCCAAAACAATAGCAAAAAAAATCAAAAAATTAAAAAATATGGTTATGGATTCATTTCAAGCCAAAATAGATTGGAAAAGAATGAGATAGAGAGAAAATAAAAATTATCGTTTCGTTCCGTTCCTACACGACACGAAATAGAAAATTCGAAAAAAATAGCAAAAAAATTAAAAAAAATTCAAAAATACAATTACGGATTCATTTCAAACCGAAATAGGTCGGAAAAGGCCGAGAAAAACGAAAAATAAAAATTACCATCCGTTTCGTTCCATCCTGGCGCTATATAGAAAACTAAAAAAAAATAGCAAAAAAATTCAAAAAATTAAAAAATACGGTTATGGATTCATTTCAAGCCAAAATAGATTGGAAAAGAATGAGATAGAGAGAAAATAAAAATTATCGTTTCGTTCCGTTCCTACCCGACACGAAATAGAAAATTCGAAAAAAATAGCAAAAAAATTAAAAAAATTCAAAAATACAATTACGGATTCATTTCAAACCGAAATAGGTCGGAAAAGGCCGAGAAAAACGGAAAATAAAAATTACCATCCGTTTCGTTCCATCCTGGCACTATATAGAAAACTCAAAAAAAATAGCAAAAAAATTCAAAAAATTAAAAAATACGGTTATGGATTCATTTCAAGCCAAAATAGATTGGAAAAGAATGAGATAGAGAGAAAATAAAAATTATCGTTTCGTTCCGTTCCTACCCGACACGAAATAGAAAATTCGAAAAAAATAGCAAAAAAATTAAAAAAAAAATTCAAAAATACAATTACGGATTCATTTCAAACCGAAATAGGTCGGAAAAGACCGAGAAAAACGGAAAATAAAAATTACCATCCGTTTCGTTCCATCCTGGCACTATATAGAAAACTCAAAAAAAATAGCAAAAAAATTCAAAAAATTAAAAAATACGGTTATGGATTCATTTCAAGCCAAAATAGATTGGAAAAGAATGAGATAGAGAGAAAATAAAAATTATCGTTTCGTTCCGTTCCTACCCGACACGAAATAGAAAATTCGAAAAAAATAGCAAAAAAATTAAAAAAATTCAAAAATACAATTACGGATTCATTTCAAACCGAAATAGGTCAGAAAAGGCCGAGAAAAACGGAAAATAAAAATTACCATCCGTTTCGTTCCATCCTGGCACTATGTAGAAAACTAAAAAAAAATAGCAAAAAAATTCAAAAAATTAAAAAATACAGTTACGGATTCATTTCAAACCGAAATAGGTCGGAAAAGGCCGAGAAAAACGGAAAATAAAAATTACCATCCGTTTCGTTCCATCCTGGCACTAAATAGAAAATTCAAAAAAATAGCAAGAAAATTCAAAAAATTAAAAAATGCGGTTATGGATTCATTTCGAGCCAAAATAGGTCAGAAAAGGCCGAGAAAAACAGCAAATAAAAATTATCGTTCCGTTTCGTTCCTACAAGGAACTAAATAGAAAATTAAAAAAAAATAGCAAAAAAATTCAAAAAATTAAAAAATACGGTTATGGATTCATTTCAAGCCAAAATAGATTGGAAAAGAATGAGATAGAGAGAAAATAAAAATTATCGTTTCGTTCCGTTCCTACCCGACACGAAATAGAAAATTCGAAAAAAATAGCAAAAAAATTAAAAAAAAAATTCAAAAATACAATTACGGATTCATTTCAAACCGAAATAGGTCGGAAAAGGCCGAGAAAAACGGAAAATAAAAATTACCATCCGTTTCGTTCCATCCTGGCACTATATAGAAAACTCAAAAAAAATAGCAAAAAAATTAAAAAAATTAAAAAATACGGTTATGGATTAATTTCAAGCCAAAATAGATTGGAAAAGGATGAGATAGAGAGAAAATAAAAGTTATCGTTCCATTCCATTCCTACCCGACACGAAATAGAAAATTCTAAAACAATAGCGAAAAAATTCAAAAAATTAAAGAATACCATTACGGGTTCATTTCAAGCAAAAATAGGTCGGAAAAGGCCGAGAAAAACAGAAAATAAAAATTACCATCCGTTTAGTTCCATCCTGGCACTATATAGAAAACTCAAAAAAAATAGCAAAAAAATTCAAAAAATTAAAAAATACGGTTATGGATTCATTTCAAGCCAAAATAGCTTGGAAAAGGATGAGATAGAGAGAAAATAAAAGTTATCGTTCCGTTTCTTTCCTACCCGACACGAAATAGAAAATTCTAAAACAATAGCAAACAAATTCAAAAAATTAAAGAATACCATTACGGGTTCATTTCAAGACAAAATAGGTCGGAAAAGGCCGAGAAAAACAGAAAATAAAAATTATCGTTCCGTTTCGTTCCTACCCGTCGCTAAATATGAAACTAAACAAAAATAGCAAAAAAATTCAAAAAATTCAAAAATACCATTATGGATTCATTTCAAGCCAAAATAGGTTGGAAAATGATGAGATATAGAGAAAATAAAAGTTATCGTTCCGTTCCGTTCCTACCCGACACGAAATAGACAATTCCAAAACAATAGCAAAAAAAATCAAAAAATTAAAAAATATGGTTATGGATTCATTTCAAGCCAAAATAGATTGGAAAAGAATGAGATAGAGAGAAAATAAAAATTATCGTTTCGTTCCGTTCCTACACGACACGAAATAGAAAATTCGAAAAAAATAGCAAAAAAATTAAAAAAAATTCAAAAATACAATTACGGATTCATTTCAAACCGAAATAGGTCGGAAAAGGCCGAGAAAAACGAAAAATAAAAATTACCATCCGTTTCGTTCCATCCTGGCGCTATATAGAAAACTCAAAAAAAATAGCAAAAAAATTCAAAAAATTAAAAAATACGGTTATGGATTCATTTCAAGCCAAAATAGATTGGAAAAGAATGAGATAGAGAGAAAATAAAAAATATCGTTTCGTTCCGTTCCTACCCGACACGAAATAGAAAATTCGAAAAAAATAGCAAAAAAATTAAAAAAATTCAAAAATACAATTACGGATTCATTTCAAACCGAAATAGGTCGGAAAAGGCCGAGAAAAACGGAAAATAAAAATTACCATCCGTTTCGTTCCATCCTGGCACTATATAGAAAACTCAAAAAAAATAGCAAAAAAATTCAAAAAATTAAAAAATACGGTTATGGATTCATTTCAAGCCAAAATAGATTGGAAAAGAATGAGATAGAGAGAAAATAAAAATTATCGTTTCGTTCCGTTCCTACCCGACACGAAATGAAAAATTCGAAAAAAATAGCAAAAAAATTAAAAAAAATTCAAAAATACAATTACGGATTCATTTCAAACCGAAATAGGTCGGAAAAGGCCGAGAAAAACGGAAAATAAAAATTACCATCCGTTTCGTTCCATCCTGGCACTAAATAGAAAATTCAAAAAAATAGCAAAAAAATTAAAAAATTAAAAAATACGGTTATGGATTCATTTCGAGCCAAAATAGGTCAGAAAAGGCCGAGAAAAGCAGCAAATAAAAATTATCGTTCCGTTTCGTTCCTACCCGTCGCTAAATATGAAATTAAACAAAAATAGCAAAAAAATTCAAAAATACCATTATGGATTCATTTCAAGCCAAAATAGGTTGGAAAATGATGAGATATAGAGAAAATAAAAGTTATCGTTTCGTTCCGTTCCTACCCGACACGAAATAGAAAATTCGAAAAAAATAGCAAAAAAATTAAAAAAAATTCAAAAATACAATTACGGATTCATTTCAAACCGAAATAGGTCGGAAAAGGCCGAGAAAAACGGAAAATAAAAATTACCATCCGTTTCGTTCCATCCTGGCACTATATAGAAAACTAAAAAAAAATAGCAAAAAAATTCAAAAAATTAAAAAATACGGTTATGGATTCATTTCAAACCGAAATAGGTCGGAAAAGGCCGAGAAAAACGGAAAATAAAAATTACCATCCGTTTCGTTCCATCCTGGCACTAAATAGAAAATTCAAAAAAATAGCAAGAAAATTCAAAAAATTAAAAAATGCGGTTATGGATTCATTTCGAGCCAAAATAGGTCAGAAAAGGCCGAGAAAAACAGCAAATAAAAATTATCGTTCCATTTCGTTCCTACAAGGAACTAAATAGAAAATTCAAAAAAAATAGCAAAAAAATTCAAAAAATTAAAAAATACGGTTATGGATTCATTTCAAGCCAAAATAGATTGGAAAAGAATGAGATAGAGAGAAAATAAAAATTATCGTTTCGTTCCGTTCCTACCCGACACGAAATAGAAAATTCGAAAAAAATAGCAAAAAAATTAAAAAAAAAATTCAAAAATACAATTACGGATTCATTTCAAACCGAAATAGGTCGGAAAAGGCCGAGAAAAACGGAAAATAAAAATTACCATCCGTTTCGTTCCATCCTGGCACTATATAGAAAACTCAAAAAAAATAGCAAAAAAATTCAAAAAATTAAAAAATACGGTTATGGATTCATTTCAAGCCAAAATAGATTGGAAAAGAATGAGATAGAGAGAAAATAAAAATTATCGTTTCGTTCCGTTCCTACACGACACGAAATAGAAAATTCGAAAAAAATAGCAAAAAAATTAAAAAAAATTCAAAAATACAATTACGGATTCATTTCAAACCGAAATAGGTCGGAAAAGGCCGAGAAAAACGGAAAATAAAAATTACCATCCGTTTCGTTCCATCCTGGCGCTATATAGAAAACTCAAAAAAAATAGCAAAAAAATTCAAAAAATTAAAAAATACGGTTATGGATTCATTTCAAGCCAAAATAGATTGGAAAAGAATGAGATAGAGAGAAAATAAAAATTATCGTTTCGTTCCGTTCCTACCCGACACGAAATAGAAAATTCGAAAAAAATAGCAAAAAAATTAAAAAAATTCAAAAATACAATTACGGATTCATTTCAAACCGAAATAGGTCGGAAAAGGCCGAGAAAAACGGAAAATAAAAATTACCATCCGTTTCGTTCCATCCTGGCACTATATAGAAAACTCAAAAAAAATAGCAAAAAAATTCAAAAAATTAAAAAATACGGTTATGGATTCATTTCAAGCCAAAATAGATTGGAAAAGAATGAGATAGAGAGAAAATAAAAATTATCGTTTCGTTCCGTTCCTACCCGACACGAAATGAAAAATTCGAAAAAAATAGCAAAAAAATTAAAAAAAATTCAAAAATACAATTACGGATTCATTTCAAACCAAAATAGGTCGGAAAAGGCCGAGAAAAACGGAAAATAAAAATTACCATCCGTTTCGTTCCATCCTGGCACTAAATAGAAAATTCAAAAAAATAGCAAAAAAATTAAAAAATTAAAAAATACGGTTATGGATTCATTTCGAGCCAAAATAGGTCAGAAAAGGCCGAGAAAAGCAGCAAATAAAAATTATCGTTCCGTTTCGTTCCTACCCGTCGCTAAATATGAAATTAAACAAAAATAGCAAAAAAATTCAAAAATACCATTATGGATTCATTTCAAGCCAAAATAGGTTGGAAAATGATGAGATATAGAGAAAATAAAAGTTATCGTTTCGTTCCGTTCCTACCCGACACGAAATAGAAAATTCGAAAAAAATAGCAAAAAAATTAAAAAAAATTCAAAAATACAATTACGGATTCATTTCAAACCGAAATAGGTCGGAAAAGGCCGAGAAAAACGGAAAATAAAAATTACCATCCGTTTCGTTCCATCCTGGCACTATATAGAAAACTAAAAAAAAATAGCAAAAAAATTCAAAAAATTAAAAAATACAGTTATGGATTCATTTCAAACCGAAATAGGTCGGAAAAGGCCGAGAAAAACGGAAAATAAAAATTACCATCTGTTTCGTTCCATCCTGGCACTAAATAGAAAATTCAAAAAAATAGCAAGAAAATTAAAAAATGCGGTTATGGATTCATTTCGAGCCAAAATAGGTCAGAAAAGGCCGAGAAAAACAGCAAATAAAAATTATCGTTCCGTTTCGTTCCTACAAGGAACTAAATAGAAAATTCAAAAAAAATAGCAAAAAAATTCAAAAAATTAAAAAATACGGTTATGGATTCATTTCAAGCCAAAATAGATTGGAAAAGAATGAGATAGAGAGAAAATAAAAATTATCGTTTCGTTCCGTTCCTACCCGACACGAAATAGAAAATTCGAAAAAAATAGCAAAAAAATTAAAAAAAAAATTCAAAAATACAATTACGGATTCATTTCAAACCGAAATAGGTCGGAAAAGGCCGAGAAAAACGGAAAATAAAAATTACCATCCGTTTCGTTCCATCCTGGCACTATATAGAAAACTCAAAAAAAATAGCAAAAAAATTCAAAAAATTAAAAAATACGGTTATGGATTCATTTCAAGCCAAAATAGATTGGAAAAGAATGAGATAGAGAGAAAATAAAAATTATCGTTTCGTTCCGTTCCTACCCGACACGAAATAGAAAATTCGAAAAAAATAGCAAAAAAATTAAAAAAATTCAAAAATACAATTACGGATTCATTTCAAACCGAAATAGGTCGGAAAAGGCCGAGAAAAACGGAAAATAAAAATTACCATCCGTTTCGTTCCATCCTGGCACTATGTAGAAAACTCAAAAAAAATAGCAAAAAAATTCAAAAAATTAAAAAATACAGTTACGGATTCATTTCAAACCGAAATAGGTCGGAAAAGGCCGAGAAAAACGGAAAATAAAAATTACCATCCGTTTCGTTCCATCCTGGCACTAAATAGAAAATTCAAAAAAATAGCAAGAAAATTCAAAAAATTAAAAAATGCGGTTATGGATTCATTTCGAGCCAAAATAGGTCAGAAAAGGCCGAGAAAAACAGCAAATAAAAATTATCGTTCCGTTTCGTTCCTACAAGGAACTAAATAGAAAATTCAAAAAAAATAGCAAAAAAATTCAAAAAATTAAAAAATACGGTTATGGATTCATTTCAAGCCAAAATAGATTGGAAAAGAATGAGATAGAGAGAAAATAAAAATTATCGTTTCGTTCCGTTCCTACCCGACACGAAATAGAAAATTCGAAAAAAATAGCAAAAAAATTAAAAAAAAAATTCAAAAATACAATTACGGATTCATTTCAAACCGAAATAGGTCGGAAAAGGCCGAGAAAAACGGAAAATAAAAATTACCATCCGTTTCGTTCCATCCTGGCACTATATAGAAAACTCAAAAAAAATAGCAAAAAAATTCAAAAAATTAAAAAATACGGTTATGGATTCATTTCAAGCCAAAATAGATTGGAAAAGGATGAGATAGAGAGAAAATAAAAGTTATCGTTCCATTCCATTCCTACCCGACACGAAATAGAAAATTCTAAAACAATAGCGAAAAAATTCAAAAAATTAAAGAATACCATTACGGGTTCATTTCAAGCAAAAATAGGTCGGAAAAGGCCGAGAAAAACAGAAAATAAAAATTACCATCCGTTTAGTTCCATCCTGGCACTATATAGAAAACTCAAAAAAAATAGCAAAAAAATTCAAAAAATTAAAAAATACGGTTATGGATTCATTTCAAGCCAAAATAGATTGGAAAAGGATGAGATAGAGAGAAAATAAAAGTTATCGTTCCGTTTCTTTCCTACCCGACACGAAATAGAAAATTCTAAAACAATAGCAAACAAATTCAAAAAATTAAAGAATACCATTACGGGTTCTTTTCAAGACAAAATAGGTCGGAAAAGGCCGAGAAAAACAGAAAATAAAAATTATCGTTCCGTTTCGTTCCTACCCGTCGCTAAATATGAAACTAAACAAAAATAGCAAAAAAATTCAAAAAATTCAAAAATACCATTATGGATTCATTTCAAGCCAAAATAGGTTGGAAAATGATGAGATATAGAGAAAATAAAAGTTATCGTTCCGTTCCGTTCCTACCCGACACGAAATAGACAATTCCAAAACAATAGCAAAAAAAATCAAAAAATTAAAAAATATGGTTATGGATTCAATTCAAGCCAAAATAGATTGGAAAAGAATGAGATAGAGAGAAAATAAAAATTATCGTTTCGTTCCGTTCCTACACGACACGAAATAGAAAATTCGAAAAAAATAGCAAAAAAATTAAAAAAAAATCAAAAATACAATTACGGATTCATTTCAAACCGAAATAGGTCGGAAAAGGCCGAGAAAAACGGAAAATAAAAATTACCATCCGTTTCGTTCCATCCTGGCGCTATATAGAAAACTCAAAAAAAATAGCAAAAAAATTCAAAAAATTAAAAAATACGGTTATGGATTCATTTCAAGCCAAAATAGATTGGAAAAGAATGAGATAGAGAGAAAATAAAAATTATCGTTTCGTTCCGTTCCTACCCGACACGAAATAGAAAATTCGAAAAAAATAGCAAAAAAATTAAAAAAATTCAAAAATACAATTACGGATTCATTTCAAACCGAAATAGGTCGGAAAAGGCCGAGAAAAACGGAAAATAAAAATTACCATCCGTTTCGTTCCATCCTGGCACTATATAGAAAACTCAAAAAAAATAGCAAAAAAATTCAAAAAATTAAAAAATACGGTTATGGATTCATTTCAAGCCAAAATAGATTGGAAAAGAATGAGATAGAGAGAAAATAAAAATTATCGTTTCGTTCCGTTCCTACCCGACACGAAATGAAAAATTCGAAAAAAATAGCAAAAAAATTAAAAAAAATTCAAAAATACAATTACGGATTCATTTCAAACCAAAATAGGTCGGAAAAGGCCGAGAAAAACGGAAAATAAAAATTACCATCCGTTTCGTTCCATCCTGGCACTAAATAGAAAATTCAAAAAAATAGCCAAAAAATTAAAAAATTAAAAAATACGGTTATGGATTCATTTCGAGCCAAAATAGGTCAGAAAAGGCCGAGAAAAGCAGCAAATAAAAATTATCGTTCCGTTTCGTTCCTACCCGTCGCTAAATATGAAATTAAACAAAAATAGCAAAAAAATTCAAAAATACCATTATGGATTCATTTCAAGCCAAAATAGGTTGGAAAATGATGAGATATAGAGAAAATAAAAGTTATCGTTTCGTTCCGTTCCTACCCGACACGAAATAGAAAATTCGAAAAAAATAGCAAAAAAATTAAAAAAAATTCAAAAATACAATTACGGATTCATTTCAAACCGAAATAGGTCGGAAAAGGCCGAGAAAAACGGAAAATAAAAATTACCATCCGTTTCGTTCCATCCTGGCACTATATAGAAAACTAAAAAAAAATAGCAAAAAAATTCAAAAAATTAAAAAATACGGTTATGGATTCATTTCAAACCGAAATAGGTCGGAAAAGGCCGAGAAAAACGGAAAATAAAAATTACCATCCGTTTCGTTCCATCCTGGCACTAAATAGAAAATTCAAAAAAATAGCAAGAAAATTCAAAAAATTAAAAAATGCGGTTATGGATTCATTTCGAGCCAAAATAGGTCAGAAAAGGCCGAGAAAAACAGCAAATAAAAATTATCGTTCCGTTTCGTTCCTACAAGGAACTAAATAGAAAATTCAAAAAAAATAGCAAAAAAATTCAAAAAATTAAAAAATACGGTTATGGATTCATTTCAAGCCAAAATAGATTGGAAAAGAATGAGATAGAGAGAAAATAAAAATTATCGTTTCGTTCCGTTCCTACCCGACACGAAATAGAAAATTCGAAAAAAATAGCAAAAAAATTAAAAAAAAAATTCAAAAATACAATTACGGATTCATTTCAAACCGAAATAGGTCGGAAAAGGCCGAGAAAAACGGAAAATAAAAATTACCATCCGTTTCGTTCCATCCTGGCACTATATAGAAAACTCAAAAAAAATAGCAAAAAAATTCAAAAAATTAAAAAATACGGTTATGGATTCATTTCAAGCCAAAATAGATTGGAAAAGAATGAGATAGAGAGAAAATAAAAATTATCGTTTCGTTCCGTTCCTACCCGACACGAAATAGAAAATTCGAAAAAAATAGCAAAAAAATTAAAAAAATTCAAAAATACAATTACGGATTCATTTCAAACCGAAATAGGTCGGAAAAGGCCGAGAAAAACGGAAAATAAAAATTACCATCCGTTTCGTTCCATCCTGGCACTATGTAGAAAACTCAAAAAAAATAGCAAAAAAATTCAAAAAATTAAAAAATACAGTTACGGATTCATTTCAAACCGAAATAGATCGGAAAAGGCCGAGAAAAACGGAAAATAAAAATTTCCATCCGTTTCGTTCCATCCTGGCACTAAATAGAAAATTCAAAAAAATAGCAAGAAAATTCAAAAAATTAAAAAATGCGGTTATGGATTCATTTCGAGCCAAAATAGGTCAGAAAAGGCCGAGAAAAACAGCAAATAAAAATTATCGTTCCGTTTCGTTCCTACAAGGAACTAAATAGAAAATTCAAAAAAAATAGCAAAAAAATTCAAAAAATTAAAAAATACGGTTATGGATTCATTTCAAGCCAAAATAGATTGGAAAAGAATGAGATAGAGAGAAAATAAAAATTATCGTTTCGTTCCGTTCCTACCCGACACGAAATAGAAAATTCGAAAAAATGAGCAAAAAAATTCAAAAAAAAATTCAAAAATACAATTACGGATTCATTTCAAACCGAAATAGGTCGGAAAAGGCCGAGAAAAACGGAAAATAAAAATTACCATCCGTTTCGTTCCATCCTGGCACTATATAGAAAACTCAAAAAAAATAGCAAAAAAATTCAAAAAATTAAAAAATACGGTTATGGATTCATTTCAAGCCAAAATAGATTGGAAAAGGATGAGATAGAGAGAAAATAAAAGTTATCGTTCCATTCCATTCCTACCCGACACGAAATAGAAAATTCTAAAACAATAGCGAAAAAATTCAAAAAATTAAAGAATACCATTACGGGTTCATTTCAAGCAAAAATTGGTCGGAAAAGGCCGAGAAAAACAGAAAATAAAAATTACCATCCGTTTAGTTCCATCCTGGCACTATATAGAAAACTCAAAAAAAATAGCAAAAAAATTCAAAAAATTAAAAAATACGGTTATGGATTCATTTCAAGCCAAAATAGATTGGAAAAGGATGAGATAGAGAGAAAATAAAAGTTATCGTTCCGTTTCTTTCCTACCCGACACGAAATAGAAAATTCTAAAACAATAGCAAACAAATTCAAAAAATTAAAGAATACCATTACTGGTTCATTTCAAGACAAAATAGGTCGGAAAAGGCCGAGAAAAACAGAAAATAAAAATTATCGTTCCGTTTCGTTCCTACCCGTCGCTAAATATGAAACTAAACAAAAATAGCAAAAAAATTCAAAAAATTCAAAAATACCATTATGGATTCATTTCAAGCCAAAATAGGTTGGAAAATGATGAGATATAGAGAAAATAAAAGTTATCGTTCCGTTCCGTTCCTACCCGACACGAAATAGACAATTCCAAAACAATAGCAAAAAAAATCAAAAAATTAAAAAATATGGTTATGGATTCATTTCAAGCCAAAATAGATTGGAAAAGAATGAGATAGAGAGAAAATAAAAATTATCGTTTCGTTCCGTTCCTACACGACACGAAATAGAAAATTCGAAAAAAATAGCAAAAAAATTAAAAAAAATTCAAAAATACAATTACGGATTCATTTCAAACCGAAATAGGTCGGAAAAGGCCGAGAAAAACGGAAAATAAAAATTACCATCCCTTTCGTTCCATCCTGGCGCTATATAGAAAACTCAAAAAAAATAGCAAAAAAATTCAAAAAATTAAAAAATACGGTTATGGATTCATTTCAAGCCAATATAGATTGGAAAAGAATGAGATAGAGAGAAAATAAAAATTATCGTTTCGTTCCGTTCCTACCCGACACGAAATAGAAAATTCGAAAAAAATAGCAAAAAAATTAAAAAAATTCAAAAATACAATTACGGATTCATTTCAAACCGAAATAGGTCGGAAAAGGCCGAGAAAAACGGAAAATAAAAATTACCATCCGTTTCGTTCCATCCTGGCACTATGTAGAAAACTAAAAAAAAATAGCAAAAAAATTCAAAAAATTAAAAAATACAGTTACGGATTCATTTCAAACCGAAATAGGTCGGAAAAGGCCGAGAAAAACGGAAAATAAAAATTACCATCCGTTTCGTTCCATCCTGGCACTAAATAGAAAATTCAAAAAAATAGCAAGAAAATTCAAAAAATTAAAAAATGCGGTTATGGATTCATTTCGAGCCAAAATAGGTCAGAAAAGGCCGAGAAAAACAGCAAATAAAAATTATCGTTCCGTTTCGTTCCTACAAGGAACTAAATAGAAAATTCAAAAAAAATAGCAAAAAAATTCAAAAAATTAAAAAATACGGTTATGGATTCATTTCAAGCCAAAATAGATTGGAAAAGAATGAGATAGAGAGAAAATAAAAATTATCGTTTCGTTCCGTTCCTACCCGACACGAAATAGAAAATTCGAAAAAAATAGCAAAAAAATTAAAAAAAAAATTCAAAAATACAATTACGGATTCATTTCAAACCGAAATAGGTCGGAAAAGGCCGAGAAAAACGGAAAATAAAAATTACCATCCGTTTCGTTCCATCCTGGCACTATATAGAAAACTCAAAAAAAATAGCAAAAAAATTCAAAAAATTAAAAAATACGGTTATGGATTCATTTCAAGCCAAAATAGATTGGAAAAGAATGAGATAGAGAGAAAATAAAAATTATCGTTTCGTTCCGTTCCTACCCGACACGAAATAGAAAATTCGAAAAAAATAGCAAAAAAATTAAAAAAAAAATTCAAAAATACAATTACGGATTCATTTCAAACCGAAATAGGTCGGAAAAGGCCGAGAAAAACGGAAAATAAAAATTACCATCCGTTTCGTTCCATCCTGGCACTATATAGAAAACTCAAAAAAAATAGCAAAAAAATTCAAAAAATTAAAAAATACGGTTATGGATTCATTTCAAGCCAAAATAGATTGGAAAAGAATGAGATAGAGAGAAAATAAAAATTATCGTTTCGTTCCGTTCCTACCCGACACGAAATAGAAAATTCGAAAAAAATAGCAAAAAAATTAAAAAAAAAATTCAAAAATACAATTACGGATTCATTTCAAACCGAAATAGGTCGGAAAAGGCCGAGAAAAACGGAAAATAAAAATTACCATCCGTTTCGTTCCATCCTGGCACTATATAGAAAACTCAAAAAAAATAGCAAAAAAATTCAAAAAATTAAAAAATACGGTTATGGATTCATTTCAAGCCAAAATAGATTGGAAAAGAATGAGATAGAGAGAAAATAAAAATTATCGTTTCGTTCCGTTCCTACCCGACACGAAATAGAAAATTCGAAAAAAATAGCAAAAAAATTAAAAAAATTCAAAAATACAATTACGGATTCATTTCAAACCGAAATAGGCCGGAAAAGGCCGAGAAAAACGGAAAATAAAAATTACCATCCGTTTCGTTCCATCCTGGCGCTATATAGAAAACTCAAAAAAAATAGCAAAAAAATTCAAAAAATTAAAAAATACAGTTACGGATTCATTTCAAACCGAAATAGGTCGGAAAAGGCCGAGAAAAACGGAAAATAAAAATTACCATCCGTTTCGTTCCATCCTGGCACTAAATAGAAAATTCAAAAAAATAGCAAAAAAATTAAAAAATTAAAAAATACGGTTATGGATTCATTTCGAGCCAAAATAGGTCAGAAAAGGCCGAGAAAAGCAGCAAATAAAAATTATCGTTCCGTTTCGTTCCTTCCCGTCGCAAAATATGAAATTAAACAAAAATAGCAAAAAAATTCAAAAATACCATTATGGATTCATTTCAAGCCAAAATAGGTTGGAAAATGATGAGATATAGAGAAAATAAAAGTTATCGTTCCGTTCCGTTCCTACCCGACACGAAATAGACAATTCCAAAACAATAGCAAAAAAAATCAAAAAATTAAAAAATATGGTTATGGATTCATTTCAAGCCAAAATAGATTGGAAAAGAATGAGATAGAGAGAAAATAAAAATTATCGTTTCGTTCCGTTCCTACCCGACACGAAATAGAAAATTCGAAAAAAATAGCAAAAAAATTAAAAAAAATTCAAAAATACAATTACGGATTCATTTCAAACCGAAATAGGTCGGAAAAGGCCGAGAAAAACGGAAAATAAAAATTACCATCCGTTTCGTTCCATCCTGGCACTAAATAGAAAATTCAAAAAAATAGCAAAAAAATTAAAAAATTAAAAAATACGGTTATGGATTCATTTCAAGCCAAAATAGATTGGAAAAGAATGAAATAGAGAGAAAATAAAAATTATCGTTTCGTTCCGTTCCTACCCGACACGAAATAGAAAATTCGAAAAAAATACCAAAAAAATTAAAAAAAATTCAAAAATACAATTACGAATTCATTTCAAACAGAAATAGGTAGGAAAAGGCCGAGAAAAACGGAAAATAAAAATTACCATCCGTTTCGTTCCATCCTGGCACTATATAGAAAACTCAAAAAAAATAGCAAAGAAATTCAAAAAATTTAAAAATACGGTTATGGATTCATTTCAAGCCAAAATAGATTGGAATAGAATGAGATAGAGAGAAAATAAAAATTATCGTTTCGTTCCGTTCCTACCCGACACGAAATAGAAAATTCGAAAAAAATAGCAAAAAAATTAAAAAAAATTCAAAAATACAATTACGGATTCATTTCAAACAGAAATAGGTAGGAAAAGGCCGAGAAAAACGGAAAATAAAAATTACCAGCCGTTTCGTTCCATCCTGGCACTATATAGAAAACTCAAAAAAAATAGCAAAAAAATTCAAAAAATTAAAAAATACGGTTATGGATTCATTTCAAGCCAAAATAGATTGGAAAAGAATGAGATAGAGAGAAAATAAAAATTATCGTTTCGTTCCGTTCCTACCCGACACGTAATAGAAAATTCGAAAAAAATAGCAAAAAAATTAAAAAAAATTCAAAAATACAATTACGGATTCATTTCAAACAGAAATAGGTAGGAAAAGGCCGAGAAAAACGGAAAATAAAAATTACCATCCGTTTCGTTCCATCCTGGCACTATATAGAAAACTCAAAAAAAATAGCAAAAAAATTCAAAAAATTAAAAAATACGGTTATGGATTCATTTCAAGCCAAAATAGATTGGAAAAGAATGAGATAGAGAGAAAATAAAAATTATCGTTTCGTTCCGTTCCTACCCGACACGAAATAGAAAATTCGAAAAAAATAGCAAAAAAATTAAAAAAATTCAAAAATACAATTACGGATTCATTTCAAACCGAAATAGGTCGGAAAAGGCCGAGAAAAACGGAAAATAAAAATTACCATCCGTTTCGTTCCATCCTGGCACTATGTAGAAAACTCAAAAAAAATAGCAAAAAAATTCAAAAAATTAAAAAATACAGTTACGGATTCATTTCAAACCGAAATAGGTCGGAAAAGGCCGAGAAAAACGGAAAATAAAAATTACCATCCGTTTCGTTCCATCCTGGCACTAAATAGAAAATTCAAAAAAATAGCAAAAAAATTAAAAAATTAAAAAATACGGTTATGGATTCATTTCGAGCCAAAATAGGTCAGAAAAGGCCGAGAAAAGCAGCAAATAAAAATTATCGTTCCGTTTCGTTCCTTCCCGTCGCTAAATATGAAATTAAACAAAAATAGCAAAAAAATTCAAAAATACCATTATGGATTCATTTCAAGCCAAAATAGGTTGGAAAATGATGAGATATAGAGAAAATAAAAGTTATCGTTCCGTTCCGTTCCTACCCGACACGAAATAGACAATTCCAAAACAATAGCAAAAAAAATCAAAAAATTAAAAAATATGGTTATGGATTCATTTCAAGCCAAAATAGATTGGAAAAGAATGAGATAGAGAGAAAATAAAAATTATCGTTTCGTTCCGTTCCTACCCGACACGAAATAGAAAATTCGAAAAAAATAGCAAAAAAATTAAAAAAAATTCAAAAATACAATTACGGATTCATTTCAAACCGAAATAGGTCGGAAAAGGCCGAGAAAAACGGAAAATAAAAATTACCATCCGTTTCGTTCCATCCTGGCACTAAATAGAAAATTCAAAAAAATAGCAAAAAAATTAAAAAATTAAAAAATACGGTTATGGATTCATTTCAAGCCAAAATAGATTGGAAAAGAATGAGATAGAGAGAAAATAAAAATTATCGTTTCGTTCCGTTCCTACCCGACACGAAATAGAAAATTCGAAAAAAATAGCAAAAAAATTAAAAAAAATTCAAAAATACAATTACGAATTCATTTCAAACAGAAATAGGTAGGAAAAGGCCGAGAAAAACGGAAAATAAAAATTACCATCCGTTTCGTTCCATCCTGGCACTATATAGAAAACTCAAAAAAAATAGCAAAGAAATTCAAAAAATTAAAAAATACGGTTATGGATTCATTTCAAGCCAAAATAGATTGGAATAGAATGAGATAGAGAGAAAATAAAAATTATCGTTTCGTTCCGTTCCTACCCGACACGAAATAGAAAATTCGAAAAAAATAGCAAAAAAATTAAAAAAAATTCAAAAATACAATTACGGATTCATTTCAAACAGAAATAGGTAGGAAAAGGCCGAGAAAAACGGAAAATAAAAATTACCAGCCGTTTCGTTCCATCCTGGCACTATATAGAAAACTCAAAAAAAATAGCAAAAAAATTCAAAAAATTAAAAAATACGGTTATGGATTCATTTCAAGCCAAAATAGATTGGAAAAGAATGAGATAGAGAGAAAATAAAAATTATCGTTTCGTTCCGTTCCTACCCGACACGTAATAGAAAATTCGAAAAAAATAGCAAAAAAATTAAAAAAAATTCAAAAATACAATTACGGATTCATTTCAAACAGAAATAGGTAGGAAAAGGCCGAGAAAAACGGAAAATAAAAATTACCATCCGTTTCGTTCCATCCTGGCACTATATAGAAAACTCAAAAAAAATAGCAAAAAAATTCAAAAAATTAAAAAATACGGTTATGGATTCATTTCAAGCCAAAATAGATTGGAAAAGAATGAGATAGAGAGAAAATAAAAATTATCGTTTCGTTCCGTTCCTACCCGACACGAAATAGAAAATTCGAAAAAAATAGCAAAAAAATTAAAAAAATTCAAAAATACAATTACGGATTCATTTCAAACCGAAATAGGTCGGAAAAGGCCGAGAAAAACGGAAAATAAAAATTACCATCCGTTTCGTTCCATCCTGGCACTATATAGAAAACTCAAAAAAAATAGCAAAAAAATTCAAAAAATTAAAAAATACGGTTATGGATTCATTTCAAGCCAAAATAGATTGGAAAAGGATGAGATAGAGAGAAAATAAAAGTTATCGTTCCGTTTCTTTCCTACCCGACACGAAATAGAAAATTCTAAAACAATAGCAAACAAATTCAAAAAATTAAAGAATACCATTACTGGTTCATTTCAAGACAAAATAGGTCGGAAAAGGCCGAGAAAAACAGAAAATAAAAATTATCGTTCCGTTTCGTTCCTACCCGTCGCTAAATATGAAACTAAACAAAAATAGCAAAAAAATTCAAAAAATTCAAAAATACCATTATGGATTCATTTCAAGCCAAAATAGGTTGGAAAATGATGAGATATAGAGAAAATAAAAGTTATCGTTCCGTTCCGTTCCTACCCGACACGAAATAGAAAATTCCAAAACAATAGCAAAAAAAATCAAAAAATTAAAAAATATGGTTATGGATTCATTTCAAGCCAAAATAGATTGGAAAAGAATGAGATAGAGAGAAAATAAAAATTATCGTTTCGTTCCGTTCCTACACGACACGAAATAGAAAATTCGAAAAAAATAGCAAAAAAATTAAAAAAAATTCAAAAATACAATTACGGATTCATTTCAAACCGAAATAGGTCGGAAAAGGCCGAGAAAAACGGAAAATAAAAATTACCATCCCTTTCGTTCCATCCTGGCGCTATATAGAAAACTCAAAAAAAATAGCAAAAAAATTCAAAAAATTAAAAAATACGGTTATGGATTCATTTCAAGCCAATATAGATTGGAAAAGAATGAGATAGAGAGAAAATAAAAATTATCGTTTCGTTCCGTTCCTACCCGACACGAAATAGAAAATTCGAAAAAAATAGCAAAAAAATTAAAAAAATTCAAAAATACAATTACGGATTCATTTCAAACCGAAATAGGTCGGAAAAGGCCGAGAAAAACGGAAAATAAAAATTACCATCCGTTTCGTTCCATCCTGGCACTATGTAGAAAACTCAAAAAAAATAGCAAAAAAATTCAAAAAATTAAAAAATACAGTTACGGATTCATTTCAAACCGAAATAGGTCGGAAAAGGCCGAGAAAAACGGAAAATAAAAATTACCATCCGTTTCGTTCCATCCTGGCACTAAATAGAAAATTCAAAAAAATAGCAAGAAAATTCAAAAAATTAAAAAATGCGGTTATGGATTCATTTCGAGCCAAAATAGGTCAGAAAAGGCCGAGAAAAACAGCAAATAAAAATTATCGTTCCGTTTCGTTCCTACAAGGAACTAAATAGAAAATTCAAAAAAAATAGCAAAAAAATTCAAAAAATTAAAAAATACGGTTATGGATTCATTTCAAGCCAAAATAGATTGGAAAAGAATGAGATAGAGAGAAAATAAAAATTATCGTTTCGTTCCGTTCCTACCCGACACGAAATAGAAAATTCGAAAAAAATAGCAAAAAAATTAAAAAAAAAATTCAAAAATACAATTACGGATTCATTTCAAACCGAAATAGGTCGGAAAAGGCCGAGAAAAACGGAAAATAAAAATTACCATCCGTTTCGTTCCATCCTGGCACTATATAGAAAACTCAAAAAAAATAGCAAAAAAATTCAAAAAATTAAAAAATACGGTTATGGATTCATTTCAAGCCAAAATAGATTGGAAAAGGATGAGATAGAGAGAAAATAAAAGTTATCGTTCCATTCCATTCCTACCCGACACGAAATGGAAAATTCTAAAACAATAGCGAAAAAATTCAAAAAATTAAAGAATACCATTACGGGTTCATTTCAAGCAAAAATAGGTCGGAAAAGGCCGAGAAAAACAGAAAATAAAAATTACCATCCGTTTAGTTCCATCCTGGCACTATATAGAAAACTCAAAAAAAATAGCAAAAAAATTCAAAAAATTAAAAAATACGGTTATGGATTCATTTCAAGCCAAAATAGATTGGAAAAGGATGAGATAGAGAGAAAATAAAAGTTATCGTTCCGTTTCTTTCCTACCCGACACGAAATAGAAAATTCTAAAACAATAGCAAACAAATTCAAAAAATTAAAGAATACCATTACGGGTTCATTTCAAGACAAAATAGGTCGGAAAAGGCCGAGAAAAACAGAAAATAAAAATTATCGTTCCGTTTCGTTCCTACCCGTCGCTAAATATGAAACTAAACAAAAATAGCAAAAAAATTCAAAAAATTCAAAAATACCATTATGGATTCATTTCAAGCCAAAATAGGTTGGAAAATGATGAGATATAGAGAAAATAAAAGTTATCGTTCCGTTCCGTTCCTACCCGACACGAAATAGACAATTCCAAAACAATAGCAAAAAAAATCAAAAAATTAAAAAATATGGTTATGGATTCATTTCAAGCCAAAATAGATTGGAAAAGAATGAGATAGAGAGAAAATAAAAATTATCGTTTCGTTCCGTTCCTACCCGACACGAAATAGAAAATTCGAAAAAAATAGCAAAAAAATTAAAAAAAATTCAAAAATACAATTACGGATTCATTTCAAACCGAAATAGGCCGGAAAAGGCCGAGAAAAACGGAAAATAAAAATTACCATCCGTTTCGTTCCATCCTGGCGCTATATAGAAAACTCAAAAAAAATAGCAAAAAAATTCAAAAAATTAAAAAATACAGTTACGGATTCATTTCAAACCGAAATAGGTCGGAAAAGGCCGAGAAAAACGGAAAATAAAAATTACCATCCGTTTCGTTCCATCCTGGCACTAAATAGAAAATTCAAAAAAATAGCAAAAAAATTAAAAAATTAAAAAATACGGTTATGGATTCATTTCGAGCCAAAATAGGTCAGAAAAGGCCGAGAAAAGCAGCAAATAAAAATTATCGTTCCGTTTCGTTCCTTCCCGTCGCTAAATATGAAATTAAACAAAAATAGCAAAAAAATTCAAAAATACCATTATGGATTCATTTCAAGCCAAAATAGGTTGGAAAATGATGAGATATAGAGAAAATAAAAGTTATCGTTCCGTTCCGTTCCTACCCGACACGAAATAGACAATTCCAAAACAATAGCAAAAAAAATCAAAAAATTAAAAAATATGGTTATGGATTCATTTCAAGCCAAAATAGATTGGAAAAGAATGAGATAGAGAGAAAATAAAAATTATCGTTTCGTTCCGTTCCTACACGACACGAAATAGAAAATTCGAAAAAAATAGCAAAAAAATTAAAAAAAATTCAAAAATACAATTACGGATTCATTTCAAACCGAAATAGGTCGGAAAAGGCCGAGAAAAATGGAAAATAAAAATTACCATCCCTTTCGTTCCATCCTGGCGCTATATAGAAAACTCAAAAAAAATAGCAAAAAAATTCAAAAAATTAAAAAATACGGTTATGGATTCATTTCAAGCCAATATAGATTGGAAAAGAATGAGATAGAGAGAAAATAAAAATTATCGTTTCGTTCCGTTCCTACCCGACACGAAATAGAAAATTCGAAAAAAATAGCAAAAAAATTAAAAAAATTCAAAAATACAATTACGGATTCATTTCAAACCGAAATAGGTCGGAAAAGGCCGAGAAAAACGGAAAATAAAAATTACCATCCGTTTCGTTCCATCCTGGCACTATGTAGAAAACTCAAAAAAAATAGCAAAAAAATTCAAAAAATTAAAAAATACAGTTACGGATTCATTTCAAACCGAAATAGGTCGGAAAAGGCCGAGAAAAACGGAAAATAAAAATTACCATCCGTTTCGTTCCATCCTGGCACTAAATAGAAAATTCAAAAAAATAGCAAGAAAATTCAAAAAATTAAAAAATGCGGTTATGGATTCATTTCGAGCCAAAATAGGTCAGAAAAGGCCGAGAAAAACAGCAAATAAAAATTATCGTTCCGTTTCGTTCCTACAAGGAACTAAATAGAAAATTCAAAAAAAATAGCAAAAAAATTCAAAAAATTAAAAAATACGGTTATGGATTCATTTCAAGCCAAAATAGATTGGAAAAGAATGAGATAGAGAGAAAATAAAAATTATCGTTTCGTTCCGTTCCTACCCGACACGAAATAGAAAATTCGAAAAAAATAGCAAAAAAATTAAAAAAAAAATTCAAAAATACAATTACGGATTCATTTCAAACCGAAATAGGTCGGAAAAGGCCGAGAAAAACGGAAAATAAAAATTACCATCCGTTTCGTTCCATCCTGGCACTATATAGAAAACTCAAAAAAAATAGCAAAAAAATTCAAAAAATTAAAAAATACGGTTATGGATTCATTTCAAGCCAAAATAGATTGGAAAAGGATGAGATAGAGAGAAAATAAAAGTTATCGTTCCATTCCATTCCTACCCGACACGAAATGGAAAATTCTAAAACAATAGCGAAAAAATTCAAAAAATTAAAGAATACCATTACGGGTTCATTTCAAGCAAAAATAGGTCGGAAAAGGCCGAGAAAAACAGAAAATAAAAATTACCATCCGTTTAGTTCCATCCTGGCACTATATAGAAAACTCAAAAAAAATAGCAAAAAAATTCAAAAAATTAAAAAATACGGTTATGGATTCATTTCAAGCCAAAATAGATTGGAAAAGGATGAGATAGAGAGAAAATAAAAGTTATCGTTCCGTTTCTTTCCTACCCGACACGAAATAGAAAATTCTAAAACAATAGCAAACAAATTCAAAAAATTAAAGAATACCATTACGGGTTCATTTCAAGACAAAATAGGTCGGAAAAGGCCGAGAAAAACAGAAAATAAAAATTATCGTTCCGTTTCGTTCCTACCCGTCGCTAAATATGAAACTAAACAAAAATAGCAAAAAAATTCAAAAAATTCAAAAATACCATTATGGATTCATTTCAAGCCAAAATAGGTTGGAAAATGATGAGATATAGAGAAAATAAAAGTTATCGTTCCGTTCCGTTCCTACCCGACACGAAATAGACAATTCCAAAACAATAGCAAAAAAAATCAAAAAATTAAAAAATATGGTTATGGATTCATTTCAAGCCAAAATAGATTGGAAAAGAATGAGATAGAGAGAAAATAAAAATTATCGTTTCGTTCCGTTCCTACCCGACACGAAATAGAAAATTCGAAAAAAATAGCAAAAAAATTAAAAAAAATTCAAAAATACAATTACGGATTCATTTCAAACCGAAATAGGCCGGAAAAGGCCGAGAAAAACGGAAAATAAAAATTACCATCCGTTTCGTTCCATCCTGGCGCTATATAGAAAACTCAAAAAAAATAGCAAAAAAATTCAAAAAATTAAAAAATACAGTTACGGATTCATTTCAAACCGAAATAGGTCGGAAAAGGCCGAGAAAAACGGAAAATAAAAATTACCATCCGTTTCGTTCCATCCTGGCACTAAATAGAAAATTCAAAAAAATAGCAAAAAAATTAAAAAATTAAAAAATACGGTTATGGATTCATTTCGAGCCAAAATAGGTCAGAAAAGGCCGAGAAAAGCAGCAAATAAAAATTATCGTTCCGTTTCGTTCCTTCCCGTCGCTAAATATGAAATTAAACAAAAATAGCAAAAAAATTCAAAAATACCATTATGGATTCATTTCAAGCCAAAATAGGTTGGAAAATGATGAGATATAGAGAAAATAAAAGTTATCGTTCCGTTCCGTTCCTACCCGACACGAAATAGACAATTCCAAAACAATAGCAAAAAAAATCAAAAAATTAAAAAATATGGTTATGGATTCATTTCAAGCCAAAATAGATTGGAAAAGAATGAGATAGAGAGAAAATAAAAATTATCGTTTCGTTCCGTTCCTACCCGACACGAAATAGAAAATTCGAAAAAAATAGCAAAAAAATTAAAAAAAATTCAAAAATACAATTACGGATTCATTTCAAACCGAAATAGGTCGGAAAAGGCCGAGAAAAACGGAAAATAAAAATTACCATCCGTTTCGTTCCATCCTGGCACTAAATAGAAAATTCAAAAAAATAGCAAAAAAATTAAAAAATTAAAAAATACGGTTATGGATTCATTTCAAGCCAAAATAGATTGGAAAAGAATGAAATAGAGAGAAAATAAAAATTATCGTTTCGTTCTGTTCCTACCCGACACGAAATAGAAAATTCGAAAAAAATAGCAAGAAAATTAAAAAAAATTCAAAAATACAATTACGAATTCATTTCAAACAGAAATAGGTAGGAAAAGGCCGAGAAAAACGGAAAATAAAAATTACCATCCGTTTCGTTCCATCCTGGCACTATATAGAAAACTCAAAAAAAATAGCAAAGAAATTCAAAAAATTAAAAAATACGGTTATGGATTCATTTCAAGCCAAAATAGATTGGAATAGAATGAGATAGAGAGAAAATAAAAATTATCGTTTCGTTCCGTTCCTACCCGACACGAAATAGAAAATTCGAAAAAAATAGCAAAAAAATTCAAAAAAATTCAAAAATACAATTACGGATTCATTTCAAACAGAAATAGGTAGGAAAAGGCCGAGAAAAACGGAAAATAAAAATTACCAGCCGTTTCGTTCCATCCTGGCACTATATAGAAAACTCAAAAAAAATAGCAAAAAAATTCAAAAAATTAAAAAATACGGTTATGGATTCATTTCAAGCCAAAATAGATTGGAAAAGAATGAGATAGAGAGAAAATAAAAATTATCGTTTCGTTCCGTTCCTACCCGACACGTAATAGAAAATTCGAAAAAAATAGCAAAAAAATTAAAAAAAATTCAAAAATACAATTACGGATTCATTTCAAACAGAAATAGGTAGGAAAAGGCCGAGAAAAACGGAAAATAAAAATTACCATCCGTTTCGTTCCATCCTGGCACTATATAGAAAACTCAAAAAAAATAGCAAAAAAATTCAAAAAATTAAAAAATACGGTTATGGATTCATTTCAAGCCAAAATAGATTGGAAAAGAATGAGATAGAGAGAAAATAAAAATTATCGTTTCGTTCCGTTCCTACCCGACACGAAATAGAAAATTCAAAAAAAATAGCAAAAAAATTAAAAAAAATTCAAAAATACAATTACGGATTCATTTCAAACAGAAATAGGTAGGAAAAGGCCGAGAAAAACGGAAAATAAGAATTACCATCCGTTTCGTTCCATCCTAGCACTATATAGAAAACTCAAAAAAAATAGCAAAAAAATTCAGAAAATTAAAAAATACGGTTATGGATTCATTTCGAGCCAAAATAGATTGGAAAAGAATGAGATAGAGAGAAAATAAAAATTATCGTTTCGTTCCGTTCCTACCCGACACGAAATAGAAAATTCGAAAAAAATAGCAAAAAAATTAAAAAAAATTCAAAAATACAATTACGGATTCATTTCAAACCGAAATAGGTCGGAAAAGGCCGAGAAAAACGGAAAATAAAAATTACCATCCGTTTCGTTCCATCCTGGCACTATATAGAAAACTAAAAAAAAATAGCAAAAAAATTCAAAAAATTAAAAAATACGGTTATGGATTCATTTCAAGCCAAAATAGATTGGAAAAGAATGAGATAGAGAGAAAATAAAAATTATCGTTTCGTTCCGTTCCTACCCGACACGAAATAGAAAATTCGAAAAAAATAGCAAAAAAATTAAAAAAATTCAAAAATACAATTACGGATTCATTTCAAACCGAAATAGGTCGGAAAAGGCCAAGAAAAACGGAAAATAAAAATTATCATCCGTTTCGTTCCATCCTGGCACTATATAGAAAACTAAAAAAAAATAGCAAAAAAATTCAAAAAATTAAAAAATACGGTTATGGATTCATTTCAAGCCAAAATAGATTGGAAAAGAATGAGATAGAGAGAAAATAAAAATTATCGTTCCGTTCCGTTCCTACCAGACACGAAATAGACAATTCCAAAACAATAGCAAAAAAAATCAAAAAATTAAAAAATATGGTTATGGATTCATTTCAAGCCAAAATAGATTGGAAAATAATGAGATAGAGAGAAAATAAAAATTATCGTTTCGTTCCGTTCCTACCCGACACGAAATAGAAAATTCGAAAAAAATAGCAAAAAAATTAAAAAAAATACAAAAATACAATTACGGATTCATTTCAAACCGAAATAGGTCGGAAAAGGCCGAGACAAACGGAAAATAAAAATTACCATCCGTTTCGTTCCATCCTGGCACTATATAGAAAACTAAAAAAAGATAACAAAAAAATTAAAAAAATTAAAAAATACGGTAACGGATTCATTTCAAGCCAAAATAGATTGGAAAAGAATGAGATAGAGAGAAAATAAAAATTATCGTTTCGTTCCGTTCCAACCCGACACGAAATAGAAAATTCGAAAAAAATAGCAAAAAAATTAAAAAAAACTTAAAAATACAATTACGTATTCATTTCAAACCGAAATAGGTCGGAAAAGGCCGAGAAAAACGGAAAATAAAATTTACCATCCGTTTCGTTCCATCCTGGCACTATGTAGAAAACTCAAAAAAAATAGCAAAAAAATTCAAAAAATTAAAAAATACAGTTACGGATTCATTTCAAACCGAAATAGGTCGGAAAAGGCCGAGAAAAACGGAAAATAAAAATTACCATCCGTTTCGTTCCATCCTGGCACTATGTAGAAAACTCAAAAAAAATAGCAAAAAAATTCAAAAAATTAAAAAATACAGTTACGGATTCATTTCAAACCAAAATAGATTGGAAAAGGATGAGATAGAGAGAAAATAAAAGTTATCGTTCCGTTTCTTTCCTACCCGACACGAAATAGAAAATTCGAAAAAAATAGCAAAAAAATTAAAAAAATTCAAAAATACAATTACGGATTCATTTCAAACCGAAATAGGTCGGAAAAGGCCAAGAAAAACGGAAAATAAAAATTACCATCCGTTTCGTTCCATCCTGGCACTATATAGAAAACTAAAAAAAAATAGCAAAAAAATTCAAAAAATTAAAAAATACGGTTATGGATTCATTTCAAGCCAAAATAGATTGGAAAAGAATGAGATAGAGAGAAAATAAAAATTATCGTTCCGTTCCGTTCCTACCAGACACGAAATAGACAATTCCAAAACAATAGCAAAAAAAATCAAAAAATTAAAAAATATGGTTATGGATTCATTTCAAGCCAAAATAGATTGGAAAATAATGAGATAGAGAGAAAATAAAAATTATCGTTTCGTTCCGTTCCTACCCGACACGAAATAGAAAATTCGAAAAAAATAGCAAAAAAATTAAAAAAAATACAAAAATACAATTACGGATTCATTTCAAACCGAAATAGGTCGGAAAAGGCCGAGACAAACGGAAAATAAAAATTACCATCCGTTTCGTTCCATCCTGGCACTATATAGAAAACTAAAAAAAGATAACAAAAAAATTAAAAAAATTAAAAAATACGGTAACGGATTCATTTCAAGCCAAAATAGATTGGAAAAGAATGAGATAGAGAGAAAATAAAAATTATCGTTTCGTTCCGTTCCAACCCGACACGAAATAGAAAATTCGAAAAAAATAGCAAAAAAATTAAAAAAAATTTAAAAATACAATTACGTATTCATTTCAAACCGAAATAGGTCGGAAAAGGCCGAGAAAAACGGAAAATAAAATTTACCATCCGTTTCGTTCCATCCTGGCACTATGTAGAAAACTCAAAAAAAATAGCAAAAAAATTCAAAAAATTAAAAAATACAGTTACGGATTCATTTCAAACCGAAATAGGTCGGAAAAGGCCGAGAAAAACGGAAAATAAAAATTACCATCCGTTTCGTTCCATCCTGGCACTATGTAGAAAACTAAAAAAAAATAGCAAAAAAATTCAAAAAATTAAAAAATACGGTTATGGATTCATTTCAAACCGAAATAGGTCGGAAAAGGCCGAGAAAAACGGAAAATAAAAATTACCATCCGTTTCGTTCCATCCTGGCACTAAATAGAAAATTCAAAAAAATAGCAAGAAAATTCAAAAAATTAAAAAATGCGGTTATGGATTCATTTCGAGCCAAAATAGGTCAGAAAAGGCCGAGAAAAACAGCAAATAAAAATTATCGTTCCGTTTCGTTCCTACAAGGAACTAAATAGAAAATTCAAAAAAAATAGCAAAAAAATTCAAAAAATTAAAAAATACGGTTATGGATTCATTTCAAGCCAAAATAGATTGGAAAAGAATGAGATAGAGAGAAAATAAAAATTATCGTTTCGTTCCGTTCCTACCCGACACGAAATAGAAAATTCGAAAAAAATAGCAAAAAAATTCAAAAAAAAATTCAAAAATACAATTACGGATTCATTTCAAACCGAAATAGGTCGGAAAAGGCCGAGAAAAACGGAAAATAAAAATTACCATCCGTTTCGTTCCATCCTGGCACTATATAGAAAACTCAAAAAAAATAGCAAAAAAATACAAAAAATTAAAAAATACGGTTATGGATTCATTTCAAGCCAAAATAGATTGGAAAAGAATGAGATAGAGAGAAAATAAAAATTATCGTTTCGTTCCGTTCCTACCCGACACGAAATAGAAAATTCAAAAAAAATAGCAAAAAAATTAAAAAAAATTCAAAAATACAATTACGGATTCATTTCAAACAGAAATAGGTAGGAAAAGGCCGAGAAAAACGGAAAATAAGAATTACCATCCGTTTCGTTCCATCCTAGCACTATATAGAAAACTCAAAAAAAATAGCAAAAAAATTCAGAAAATTAAAAAATACGGTTATGGATTCATTTCGAGCCAAAATAGATTGGAAAAGAATGAGATAGAGAGAAAATAAAAATTATCGTTTCGTTCCGTTCCTACCCGACACGAAATAGAAAATTCGAAAAAAATAGCAAAAAAATTAAAAAAAATTCAAAAATACAATTACGGATTCATTTCAAACCGAAATAGGTCGGAAAAGGCCGAGAAAAACGGAAAATAAAAATTACCATCCGTTTCGTTCCATCCTGGCACTATATAGAAAACTAAAAAAAAATAGCAAAAAAATTCAAAAAATTAAAAAATACGGTTATGGATTCATTTCAAGCCAAAATAGATTGGAAAAGAATGAGATAGAGAGAAAATAAAAATTATCGTTTCGTTCCGTTCCTACCCGACACGAAATAGAAAATTCGAAAAAAATAGCAAAAAAATTAAAAAAATTCAAAAATACAATTACGGATTCATTTCAAACCGAAATAGGTTGGAAAAGGCCAAGAAAAACGGAAAATAAAAATTACCATCCGTTTCGTTCCATCCTGGCACTATATAGAAAACTAAAAAAAAATAGCAAAAAAATTCAAAAAATTAAAAAATACGGTTATGGATTCATTTCAAGCCAAAATAGATTGGAAAAGAATGAGATAGAGAGAAAATAAAAATTATCGTTCCGTTCCGTTCCTACCAGACACGAAATAGACAATTCCAAAACAATAGCAAAAAAAATCAAAAAATTAAAAAATATGGTTATGGATTCATTTCAAGCCAAAATAGATTGGAAAATAATGAGATAGAGAGAAAATAAAAATTATCGTTTCGTTCCGTTCCTACCCGACACGAAATAGAAAATTCGAAAAAAATAGCAAAAAAATTAAAAAAATACAAAAATACAATTACGGATTCATTTCAAACCGAAATAGGTCGGAAAAGGCCGAGACAAACGGAAAATAAAAATTACCATCCGTTTCGTTCCATCCTGGCACTATATAGAAAACTAAAAAAAGATAACAAAAAAATTAAAAAAATTAAAAAATACGGTAACGGATTCATTTCAAGCCAAAATAGATTGGAAAAGAATGAGATAGAGAGAAAATAAAAATTATCGTTTCGTTCCGTTCCAACCCGACACGAAATAGAAAATTCGAAAAAAATAGCAAAAAAATTAAAAAAAATTTAAAAATACAATTACGTATTCATTTCAAACCGAAATAGGTCGGAAAAGGCCGAGAAAAACAGAAAATAAAATTTACCATCCGTTTCGTTCCATCCTGGCACTATGTAGAAAACTCAAAAAAAATAGCAAAAAAATTCAAAAAATTAAAAAATACAGTTACGGATTCATTTCAAACCGAAATAGGTCGGAAAAGGCCGAGAAAAACGGAAAATAAAAATTACCATCCGTTTCGTTCCATCCTGGCACTATGTAGAAAACTCAAAAAAAATAGCAAAAAAATTCAAAAAATTAAAAAATACAGTTACGGATTCATTTCAAACCAAAATAGATTGGAAAAGGATGAGATAGAGAGAAAATAAAAGTTATCGTTCCGTTTCTTTCCTACCCGACACGAAATAGAAAATTCGAAAAAAATAGCAAAAAAATTAAAAAAATTCAAAAATACAATTACGGATTCATTTCAAACCGAAATAGGTCGGAAAAGGCCAAGAAAAACGGAAAATAAAAATTACCATCCGTTTCGTTCCATCCTGGCACTATATAGAAAACTAAAAAAAAATAGCAAAAAAATTCAAAAAATTAAAAAATACGGTTATGGATTCATTTCAAGCCAAAATAGATTGGAAAAGAATGAGATAGAGAGAAAATAAAAATTATCGTTCCGTTCCGTTCCTACCAGACACGAAATAGACAATTCCAAAACAATAGCAAAAAAAATCAAAAAATTAAAAAATATGGTTATGGATTCATTTCAAGCCAAAATAGATTGGAAAATAATGAGATAGAGAGAAAATAAAAATTATCGTTTCGTTCCGTTCCTACCCGACACGAAATAGAAAATTCGAAAAAAATAGCAAAAAAATTAAAAAAAATACAAAAATACAATTACGGATTCATTTCAAACCGAAATAGGTCGGAAAAGGCCGAGACAAACGGAAAATAAAAATTACCATCCGTTTCGTTCCATCCTGGCACTATATAGAAAACTAAAAAAAGATAACAAAAAAATTAAAAAAATTAAAAAATACGGTAACGGATTCATTTCAAGCCAAAATAGATTGGAAAAGAATGAGATAGAGAGAAAATAAAAATTATCGTTTCGTTCCGTTCCAACCCGACACGAAATAGAAAATTCGAAAAAAATAGCAAAAAAATTAAAAAAAATTTAAAAATACAATTACGTATTCATTTCAAACCGAAATAGGTCGGAAAAGGCCGAGAAAAACGGAAAATAAAATTTACCATCCGTTTCGTTCCATCCTGGCACTATGTAGAAAACTCAAAAAAAATAGCAAAAAAATTCAAAAAATTAAAAAATACAGTTACGGATTCATTTCAAACCGAAATAGGTCGGAAAAGGCCGAGAAAAACGGAAAATAAAAATTACCATCCGTTTCGTTCCATCCTGGCACTATGTAGAAAACTAAAAAAAAATAGCAAAAAAATTCAAAAAATTAAAAAATACGGTTATGGATTCATTTCAAACCGAAATAGGTCGGAAAAGGCCGAGAAAAACGGAAAATAAAAATTACCATCCGTTTCGTTCCATCCTGGCACTAAATAGAAAATTCAAAAAAATAGCAAGAAAATTCAAAAAATTAAAAAATGCGGTTATGGATTCATTTCGAGCCAAAATAGGTCAGAAAAGGCCGAGAAAAACAGCAAATAAAAATTATCGTTCCGTTTCGTTCCTACAAGGAACTAAATAGAAAATTCAAAAAAAATAGCAAAAAAATTCAAAAAATTAAAAAATACGGTTATGGATTCATTTCAAGCCAAAATAGATTGGAAAAGAATGAGATAGAGAGAAAATAAAAATTATCGTTTCGTTCCGTTCCTACCCGACACGAAATAGAAAATTCGAAAAAAATAGCAAAAAAATTCAAAAAAAAATTCAAAAATACAATTACGGATTCATTTCAAACCGAAATAGGTCGGAAAAGGCCGAGAAAAACGGAAAATAAAAATTACCATCCGTTTCGTTCCATCCTGGCACTATATAGAAAACTCAAAAAAAATAGCAAAAAAATACAAAAAATTAAAAAATACGGTTATGGATTCATTTCAAGCCAAAATAGATTGGAAAAGAATGAGATAGAGAGAAAATAAAAATTATCGTTTCGTTCCGTTCCTACCCGACACGAAATGAAAAATTCGAAAAAAATAGCAAAAAAATTAAAAAAAATTCAAAAATACAATTACGGATTCATTTCAAACCAAAATAGGTCGGAAAAGGCCGAGAAAAACGGAAAATAAAAATTACCATCCGTTTCGTTCCATCCTGGCACTAAATAGAAAATTCAAAAAAATAGCAAAAAAATTAAAAAATTAAAAAATACGGTTATGGATTCATTTCGAGCCAAAATAGGTCAGAAAAGGCCGAGAAAAGCAGCAAATAAAAATTATCGTTCCGTTTCGTTCCTACCCGTCGCTAAATATGAAATTAAACAAAAATAGCAAAAAAATTCAAAAATACCATTATGGATTCATTTCAAGCCAAAATAGGTTGGAAAATGATGAGATATAGAGAAAATAAAAGTTATCGTTTCGTTCCGTTCCTACCCGACACGAAATAGAAAATTCGAAAAAAATAGCAAAAAAATTAAAAAAAATTCAAAAATACAATTACGGATTCATTTCAAACCGAAATAGGTCGGAAAAGGCCGAGAAAAACGGAAAATAAAAATTACCATCCGTTTCGTTCCATCCTGGCACTAAATAGAAAATTCAAAAAAATAGCAAGAAAATTCAAAAAATTAAAAAATGCGGTTATGGATTCATTTCGAGCCAAAATAGGTCAGAAAAGGCCGAGAAAAACAGCAAATAAAAATTATCGTTCCGTTTCGTTCCTACAAGGAACTAAATAGAAAATTCAAAAAAAATAGCAAAAAAATTCAAAAAATTAAAAAATACGGTTATGGATTCATTTCAAGCCAAAATAGATTGGAAAAGAATGAGATAGAGAGAAAATAAAAATTATCGTTTCGTTCCGTTCCTACCCGACACGAAATAGAAAATTCGAAAAAAATAGCAAAAAAATTAAAAAAATTCAAAAATACAATTACGGATTCATTTCAAACCGAAATAGGTCGGAAAAGGCCGAGAAAAACGGAAAATAAAAATTACCATCCGTTTCGTTCCATCCTGGCACTATATAGAAAACTAAAAAAAAATAGCAAAAAAATTCAAAAAATTAAAAAATACGGTTATGGATTCATTTCAAGCCAAAATAGATTGGAAAAGAATGAGATAGAGAGAAAATAAAAATTATCGTTTCGTTCCGTTCCTACCCGACACGAAATAGAAAATTCGAAAAAAATAGCAAAAAAATTAAAAAAATTCAAAAATACAATTACGGATTCATTTCAAACCGAAATAGGTCGGAAAAGGCCAAGAAAAACGGAAAATAAAAATTACCATCCGTTTCGTTCCATCCTGGCACTATATAGAAAACTAAAAAAAAATAGCAAAAAAATTCAAAAAATTAAAAAATACGGTTATGGATTCATTTCAAGCCAAAATAGATTGGAAAAGAATGAGATAGAGAGAAAATAAAAATTATCGTTCCGTTCCGTTCCTACCAGACACGAAATAGACAATTCCAAAACAATAGCAAAAAAAATCAAAAAATTAAAAAATATGGTTATGGATTCATTTCAAGCCAAAATAGATTGGAAAATAATGAGATAGAGAGAAAATAAAAATTATCGTTTCGTTCCGTTCCTACCCGACACGAAATAGAAAATTCGAAAAAAATAGCAAAAAAATTAAAAAAAATACAAAAATACAATTACGGATTCATTTCAAACCGAAATAGGTCGGAAAAGGCCGAGACAAACGGAAAATAAAAATTACCATCCGTTTCGTTCCATCCTGGCACTATATAGAAAACTAAAAAAAGATAACAAAAAAATTAAAAAAATTAAAAAATACGGTAACGGATTCATTTCAAGCCAAAATAGATTGGAAAAGAATGAGATAGAGAGAAAATAAAAATTATCGTTTCGTTCCGTTCCAACCCGACACGAAATAGAAAATTCGAAAAAAATAGCAAAAAAATTAAAAAAAATTTAAAAATACAATTACGTATTCATTTCAAACCGAAATAGGTCGGAAAAGGCCGAGAAAAACGGAAAATAAAATTTACCATCCGTTTCGTTCCATCCTGGCACTATGTAGAAAACTCAAAAAAAATAGCAAAAAAATTCAAAAAATTAAAAAATACAGTTACGGATTCATTTCAAACCGAAATAGGTCGGAAAAGGCCGAGAAAAACGGAAAATAAAAATTACCATCCGTTTCGTTCCATCCTGGCACTATGTAGAAAACTCAAAAAAAATAGCAAAAAAATTCAAAAAATTAAAAAATACAGTTACGGATTCATTTCAAACCAAAATAGATTGGAAAAGGATGAGATAGAGAGAAAATAAAAGTTATCGTTCCGTTTCTTTCCTACCCGACACGAAATAGAAAATTCGAAAAAAATAGCAAAAAAATTAAAAAAATTCAAAAATACAATTACGGATTCATTTCAAACCGAAATAGGTCGGAAAAGGCCAAGAAAAACGGAAAATAAAAATTACCATCCGTTTCGTTCCATCCTGGCACTATATAGAAAACTAAAAAAAAATAGCAAAAAAATTCAAAAAATTAAAAAATACGGTTATGGATTCATTTCAAGCCAAAATAGATTGGAAAAGAATGAGATAGAGAGAAAATAAAAATTATCGTTCCGTTCCGTTCCTACCAGACACGAAATAGACAATTCCAAAACAATAGCAAAAAAAATCAAAAAATTAAAAAATATGGTTATGGATTCATTTCAAGCCAAAATAGATTGGAAAATAATGAGATAGAGAGAAAATAAAAATTATCGTTTCGTTCCGTTCCTACCCGACACGAAATAGAAAATTCGAAAAAAATAGCAAAAAAATTAAAAAAAATACAAAAATACAATTACGGATTCATTTCAAACCGAAATAGGTCGGAAAAGGCCGAGACAAACGGAAAATAAAAATTACCATCCGTTTCGTTCCATCCTGGCACTATATAGAAAACTAAAAAAAGATAACAAAAAAATTAAAAAAATTAAAAAATACGGTAACGGATTCATTTCAAGCCAAAATAGATTGGAAAAGAATGAGATAGAGAGAAAATAAAAATTATCGTTTCGTTCCGTTCCAACCCGACACGAAATAGAAAATTCGAAAAAAATAGCAAAAAAATTAAAAAAAATTTAAAAATACAATTACGTATTCATTTCAAACCGAAATAGGTCGGAAAAGGCCGAGAAAAACGGAAAATAAAATTTACCATCCGTTTCGTTCCATCCTGGCACTATGTAGAAAACTCAAAAAAAATAGCAAAAAAATTCAAAAAATTAAAAAATACAGTTACGGATTCATTTCAAACCGAAATAGGTCGGAAAAGGCCGAGAAAAACGGAAAATAAAAATTACCATCCGTTTCGTTCCATCCTGGCACTATGTAGAAAACTAAAAAAAAATAGCAAAAAAATTCAAAAAATTAAAAAATACGGTTATGGATTCATTTCAAACCGAAATAGGTCGGAAAAGGCCGAGAAAAACGGAAAATAAAAATTACCATCCGTTTCGTTCCATCCTGGCACTAAATAGAAAATTCAAAAAAATAGCAAGAAAATTCAAAAAATTAAAAAATGCGGTTATGGATTCATTTCGAGCCAAAATAGGTCAGAAAAGGCCGAGAAAAACAGCAAATAAAAATTATCGTTCCGTTTCGTTCCTACAAGGAACTAAATAGAAAATTCAAAAAAAATAGCAAAAAAATTCAAAAAATTAAAAAATACGGTTATGGATTCATTTCAAGCCAAAATAGATTGGAAAAGAATGAGATAGAGAGAAAATAAAAATTATCGTTTCGTTCCGTTCCTACCCGACACGAAATAGAAAATTCGAAAAAAATAGCAAAAAAATTCAAAAAAAAATTCAAAAATATAATTATGGATTCATTTCAAACCGAAATAGGTCGGAAAAGGCCGAGAAAAACGGAAAATAAAAATTACCATCCGTTTCGTTCCATCCTGGCACTATATAGAAAACTCAAAAAAAATAGCAAAAAAATACAAAAAATTAAAAAATACGGTTATGGATTCATTTCAAGCCAAAATAGATTGGAAAAGAATGAGATAGAGAGAAAATAAAAATTATCGTTTCGTTCCGTTCCTACCCGACACGAAATGAAAAATTCGAAAAAAATAGCAAAAAAATTAAAAAAAATTCAAAAATACAATTACGGATTCATTTCAAACCAAAATAGGTCGGAAAAGGCCGAGAAAAACGGAAAATAAAAATTACCATCCGTTTCGTTCCATCCTGGCACTAAATAGAAAATTCAAAAAAATAGCAAAAAAATTAAAAAATTAAAAAATACGGTTATGGATTCATTTCGAGCCAAAATAGGTCAGAAAAGGCCGAGAAAAGCAGCAAATAAAAATTATCGTTCCGTTTCGTTCCTACCCGTCGCTAAATATGAAATTAAACAAAAATAGCAAAAAAATTCAAAAATACCATTATGGATTCATTTCAAGCCAAAATAGGTTGGAAAATGATGGGATATAGAGAAAATAAAAGTTATCGTTTCGTTCCGTTCCTACCCGACACGAAATAGAAAATTCGAAAAAAATAGCAAAAAAATTAAAAAAAATTCAAAAATACAATTACGGATTCATTTCAAACCGAAATAGGTCGGAAAAGGCCGAGAAAAACGGAAAATAAAAATTACCATCCGTTTCGTTCCATCCTGGCACTAAATAGAAAATTCAAAAAAATAGCAAGAAAATTCAAAAAATTAAAAAATGCGGTTATGGATTCATTTCGAGCCAAAATAGGTCAGAAAAGGCCGAGAAAAACAGCAAATAAAAATTATCGTTCCGTTTCGTTCCTACAAGGAACTAAATAGAAAATTCAAAAAAAATAGCAAAAAAATTAAAAAAATTAAAAAATACGGTTATGGATTCATTTCAAGCCAAAATAGATTGGAAAAGAATGAGATAGAGAGAAAATAAAAATTATCGTTTCGTTCCGTTCCTACCCGACACGAAATAGAAAATTCGAAAAAAATAGCAAAAAAATTAAAAAAAAAATTCAAAAATACAATTACGGATTCATTTCAAACCGAAATAGGTCGGAAAAGGCCGAGAAAAACGGAAAATAAAAATTACCATCCGTTTCGTTCCATCCTGGCACTATATAGAAAACTCAAAAAAAATAGCAAAAAAATTCAAAAAATTAAAAAATACGGTTATGGATTCATTTCAAGCCAAAATAGATTGGAAAAGAATGAGATAGAGAGAAAATAAAAATTATCGTTTCGTTCCGTTCCTACCCGACACGAAATAGAAAATTCGAAAAAAATAGCAAAAAAATTAAAAAAATTCAAAAATACAATTACGGATTCATTTCAAACCGAAATAGGTCGGAAAAGGCCGAGAAAAACGGAAAATAAAAATTACCATCCGTTTCGTTCCATCCTGGCACTATGTAGAAAACTCAAAAAAAATAGCAAAAAAATTCAAAAAATTAAAAAATACAGTTACGGATTCATTTCAAACCGAAATAGGTCGGAAAAGGCCGAGAAAAACGGAAAATAAAAATTACCATCCGTTTCGTTCCATCCTGGCACTAAATAGAAAATTCAAAAAAATAGCAAAAAAATTAAAAAATTAAAAAATACGGTTATGGATTCATTTCGAGCCAAAATAGGTCAGAAAAGGCCGAGAAAAGCAGCAAATAAAAATTATCGTTCCGTTTCGTTCCTACAAGGAACTAAATAGAAAATTAAAAAAAAATAGCAAAAAAATTCAAAAAATTAAAAAATACGGTTATGGATTCATTTCAAGCCAAAATAGATTGGAAAAGAATGAGATAGAGAGAAAATAAAAATTATCGTTTCGTTCCGTTCCTACCCGACACGAAATGAAAAATTCGAAAAAAATAGCAAAAAAATTAAAAAAAATTCAAAAATACAATTACGGATTCATTTCAAACCAAAATAGGTCGGAAAAGGCCGAGAAAAACGGAAAATAAAAATTACCATCCGTTTCGTTCCATCCTGGCACTAAATAGAAAATTCAAAAAAATAGCAAAAAAATAAAAAAATTAAAAAATACGGTTATGGATTCATTTCGAGCCAAAATAGGTCAGAAAAGGCCAAGAAAAGCAGCAAATAAAAATTATCGTTCCGTTTCGTTCCTACCCGTCGCTAAATATGAAATTAAACAAAAATAGCAAAAAAATTCAAAAATACCATTATGGATTCATTTCAAGCCAAAATAGGTTGGAAAATGATGAGATATAGAGAAAATAAAAGTTATCGTTTCGTTCCGTTCCTACCCGACACGAAATAGAAAATTCGAAAAAAATAGCAAAAAAATTAAAAAAAATTCAAAAATACAATTACGGATTCATTTCAAACCGAAATAGGTCGGAAAAGGCCGAGAAAAACGGAAAATAAAAATTACCATCCGTTTCGTTCCATCCTGGCACTAAATAGAAAATTCAAAAAAATAGCAAGAAAATTCAAAAAATTAAAAAATGCGGTTATGGATTCATTTCGAGCCAAAATAGGTCAGAAAAGGCCGAGAAAAACAGCAAATAAAAATTATCGTTCCGTTTCGTTCCTACAAGGAACTAAAAAGAAAATTCAAAAAAAATAGCAAAAAAATTCAAAAAATTAAAAAATACGGTTATGGATTCATTTCAAGCCAAAATAGATTGGAAAAGAATGAGATAGAGAGAAAATAAAAATTATCGTTTCGTTCCGTTCCTACCCGACACGAAATAGAAAATTCGAAAAAAATAGCAAAAAAATTAAAAAAATTCAAAAATACAATTACGGATTCATTTCAAACCGAAATAGGTCGGAAAAGGCCGAGAAAAACGGAAAATAAAAATTACCATCCGTTTCGTTCCATCCTGGCACTATATAGAAAACTAAAAAAAAATAGCAAAAAAATTCAAAAAATTAAAAAATACGGTTATGGATTCATTTCAAACCGAAATAGGTCGGAAAAGGCCGAGAAAAACGGAAAATAAAAATTACCATCCGTTTCGTTCCATCCTGGCACTAAATAGAAAATTCAAAAAAATAGCAAGAAAATTCAAAAAATTAAAAAATGCGGTTATGGATTCATTTCGAGCCAAAATAGGTCAGAAAAGGCCGAGAAAAACAGCAAATAAAAATTATCGTTCCGTTTCGTTCCTACAAGGAACTAAATAGAAAATTCAAAAAAAATAGCAAAAAAATTAAAAAAATTAAAAAATACGGTTATGGATTCATTTCAAGCCAAAATAGATTGGAAAAGAATGAGATAGAGAGAAAATAAAAATTATCGTTTCGTTCCGTTCCTACCCGACACGAAATAGAAAATTCGAAAAAAATAGCAAAAAAATTAAAAAAAAAATTCAAAAATACAATTACGGATTCATTTCAAACCGAAATAGGTCGGAAAAGGCCGAGAAAAACGGAAAATAAAAATTACCATCCGTTTCGTTCCATCCTGGCACTATATAGAAAACTCAAAAAAAATAGCAAAAAAATTCAAAAAATTAAAAAATACGGTTATGGATTCATTTCAAGCCAAAATAGATTGGAAAAGAATGAGATAGAGAGAAAATAAAAATTATCGTTTCGTTCCGTTCCTACCCGACACGAAATGAAAAATTCGAAAAAAATAGCAAAAAAATTAAAAAAAATTCAAAAATACAATTACGGATTCATTTCAAACCAAAATAGGTCGGAAAAGGCCGAGAAAAACGGAAAATAAAAATTACCATCCGTTTCGTTCCATCCTGGCACTAAATAGAAAATTCAAAAAAATAGCAAAAAAATTAAAAAATTAAAAAATACGGTTATGGATTCATTTCGAGCCAAAATAGGTCAGAAAAGGCCGAGAAAAGCAGAAAATAAAAATTATCGTTCCGTTTCGTTCCTACCCGTCGCTAAATATGAAATTAAACAAAAATAGCAAAAAAATTCAAAAATACCATTATGGATTCATTTCAAGCCAAAATAGGTTGGAAAATGATGAGATATAGAGAAAATAAAAGTTATCGTTTCGTTCCGTTCCTACCCGACACGAAATAGAAAATTCGAAAAAAATAGCAAAAAAATTAAAAAAAATTCAAAAATACAATTACGGATTCATTTCAAACCGAAATAGGTCGGAAAAGGCCGAGAAAAACGGAAAATAAAAATTACCATCCGTTTCGTTCCATCCTGGCACTAAATAGAAAATTCAAAAAAATAGCAAGAAAATTCAAAAAATTAAAAAATGCGGTTATGGATTCATTTCGAGCCAAAATAGGTCAGAAAAGGCCGAGAAAAACAGCAAATAAAAATTATCGTTCCGTTTCGTTCCTACAAGGAACTAAATAGAAAATTCAAAAAAAATAGCAAAAAAATTCAAAAAATTAAAAAATACGGTTATGGATTCATTTCAAGCCAAAATAGATTGGAAAAGAATGAGATAGAGAGAAAATAAAAATTATCGTTTCGTTCCGTTCCTACCCGACACGAAATAGAAAATTCGAAAAAAATAGCAAAAAAATTCAAAAAAAAATTCAAAAATACAATTACGGATTCATTTCAAACCGAAATAGGTCGGAAAAGGCCGAGAAAAACGGAAAATAAAAATTACCATCCGTTTCGTTCCATCCTGGCACTATATAGAAAACTCAAAAAAAATAGCAAAAAAATTCAAAAAATTAAAAAATACGGTTATGGATTCATTTCAAGCCAAAATAGATTGGAAAAGAATGAGATAGAGAGAAAATAAAAATTATCGTTTCGTTCCGTTCCTACCCGACACGAAATAGAAAATTCGAAAAAAATAGCAAAAAAATTAAAAAAATTCAAAAATACAATTACGGATTCATTTCAAACCGAAATAGGTCGGAAAAGGCCGAGAAAAACGGAAAATAAAAATTACCATCCGTTTCGTTCCATCCTGGCACTATGTAGAAAACTCAAAAAAAATAGCAAAAAAATTCAAAAAATTAAAAAATACAGTTACGGATTCATTTCAAACCGAAATAGGTCGGAAAAGGCCGAGAAAAACGGAAAATAAAAATTACCATCCGTTTCGTTCCATCCTGGCACTAAATAGAAAATTCAAAAAAATAGCAAAAAAATTAAAAAATTAAAAAATACGGTTATTGATTCATTTCGAGCCAAAATAGGTCAGAAAAGGCCGAGAAAAGCAGCAAATAAAAATTATCGTTCCGTTTCGTTCCTACAAGGAACTAAATAGAAAATTAAAAAAAAATAGCAAAAAAATTCAAAAAATTAAAAAATACGGTTATGGATTCATTTCAAGCCAAAATAGATTGGAAAAGAATGAGATAGAGAGAAAATACAAATTATCGTTTCGTTCCGTTCCTACCCGACACGAAATGAAAAATTCGAAAAAAATAGCAAAAAAATTAAAAAAAATTCAAAAATACAATTACGGATTCATTTCAAACCAAAATAGGTCGGAAAAGGCCGAGAAAAACGGAAAATAAAAATTACCATCCGTTTCGTTCCATCCTGGCACTAAATAGAAAATTCAAAAAAATAGCAAAAAAATTAAAAAATTAAAAAATACGGTTATGGATTCATTTCGAGCCAAAATAGGTCAGAAAAGGCCGAGAAAAGCAGCAAATAAAAATTATCGTTCCGTTTCGTTCCTACCCGTCGCTAAATATGAAATTAAACAAAAATAGCAAAAAAATTCAAAAATACCATTATGGATTCATTTCAAGCCAAAATAGGTTGGAAAATGATGAGATATAGAGAAAATAAAAGTTATCGTTCCGTTCCGTTCCTACCCGACACGAAATAGAAAATTCGAAAAAAATAGCAAAAAAATTAAAAAAAATTAAAAAATACAATTACGGATTCATTTCAAACCGAAATAGGTCGGAAAAGGCCGAGAAAAACGGAAAATAAAAATTACCATCCGTTTCGTTCCATCCTGGCACTAAATAGAAAATTCAAAAAAATAGCAAGAAAATTCAAAAAATTAAAAAATGCGGTTATGGATTCATTTCGAGCCAAAATAGGTCAGAAAAGGCCGAGAAAAACAGCAAATAAAAATTATCGTTCCGTTTCGTTCCTACAAGGAACTAAATAGAAAATTCAAAAAAAATAGCAAAAAAATTCAAATAATTAAAAAATACGGTTATGGATTCATTTCAAGCCAAAATAGATTGGAAAAGAATGAGATAGAGAGAAAATAAAAATTATCGTTTCGTTCCGTTCCTACCCGACACGAAATAGAAAATTCGAAAAAAATAGCAAAAAAATTAAAAAAAAATTGAAAAATACAATTACGGATTCATTTCAAACCGAAATAGGTCGGAAAAGGCCGAGAAAAACGGAAAATAAAAATTACCATCCGTTTCGTTCCATCCTGGCACTATATAGAAAACTAAAAAAAAATAGCAAAAAAATTCAAAAAATTAAAAAATACGGTTATGGATTCATTTCAAGCCAAAATAGATTGGAAAAGAATGAGATAGAGAGAAAATAAAAATTATCGTTTCGTTCCGTTCCTACCCGACACGAAATAGAAAATTCGAAAAAAATAGCAAAAAAATTAAAAAAATTCAAAAATACAATTACGGATTCATTTCAAACCGAAATAGGTCGGAAAAGGCCGAGAAAAACGGAAAATAAAAATTACCATCCGTTTCGTTCCATCCTGGCACTATGTAGAAAACTCAAAAAAAATAGCAAAAAAATTCAAAAAATTAAAAAATACAGTTACGGATTCATTTCAAACCGAAATAGGTCGGAAAAGGCCGAGAAAAACGGAAAATAAAAATTACCATCCGTTTCGTTCCATCCTGGCACTAAATAGAAAATTCAAAAAAATAGCAAGAAAATTCAAAAAATTAAAAAATGCGGTTATGGATTCATTTCGAGCCAAAATAGGTCAGAAAAGGCCGAGAAAAACAGCAAATAAAAATTATCGTTCCGTTTCGTTCCTACAAGGAACTAAATAGAAAATTCAAAAAAAATAGCAAAAAAATTCAAAAAATTAAAAAATACGGTTATGGATTCATTTCAAGCCAAAATAGATTGGAAAAGAATGAGATAGAGAGAAAATAAAAATTATCGTTTCGTTCCGTTCCTACCCGACACGAAATAGAAAATTCGAAAAAAATAGCAAAAAAATTAAAAAAAAAATTCAAAAATACAATTACGGATTCATTTCAAACCGAAATAGGTCGGAAAAGGCCGAGAAAAACGGAAAATAAAAATTACCATCCGTTTCGTTCCATCCTGGCACTATATAGAAAACTCAAAAAAAATAGCAAAAAAATTCAAAAAATTAAAAAATACGGTTATGGATTCATTTCAAGCCAAAATAGATTGGAAAAGGATGAGATAGAGAGAAAATAAAAGTTATCGTTCCATTCCATTCCTACCCGACACGAAATAGAAAATTCTAAAACAATAGCGAAAAAATTCAAAAAATTAAAGAATACCATTACGGGTTCATTTCAAGCAAAAATAGGTCGGAAAAGGCCGAGAAAAACAGAAAATAAAAATTACCATCCGTTTAGTTCCATCCTGGCACTATATAGAAAACTCAAAAAAAATAGCAAAAAAATTCAAAAAATTAAAAAATACGGTTATGGATTCATTTCAAGCCAAAATAGATTGGAAAAGGATGAGATAGAGAGAAAATAAAAGTTATCGTTCCGTTTCTTTCCTACCCGACACGAAATAGAAAATTCTAAAACAATAGCAAACAAATTCAAAAAATTAAAGAATACCATTACGGGTTCATTTCAAGACAAAATAGGTCGGAAAAGGCCGAGAAAAACAGAAAATAAAAATTATCGTTCCGTTTCGTTCCTACCCGTCGCTAAATATGAAACTAAACAAAAATAGCAAAAAAATTCAAAAAATTCAAAAATACCATTATGGATTCATTTCAAGCCAAAATAGGTTGGAAAATGATGAGATATAGAGAAAATAAAAGTTATCGTTCCGTTCCGTTCCTACCCGACACGAAATAGACAATTCCAAAACAATAGCAAAAAAAATCAAAAAATTAAAAAATATGGTTATGGATTCATTTCAAGCCAAAATAGATTGGAAAAGAATGAGATAGAGAGAAAATAAAAATTATCGTTTCGTTCCGTTCCTACACGACACGAAATAGAAAATTCGAAAAAAATAGCAAAAAAATTAAAAAAAATTCAAAAATACAATTACGGATTCATTTCAAACCGAAATAGGTCGGAAAAGGCCGAGAAAAACGGAAAATAAAAATTACCATCCGTTTCGTTCCATCCTGGCGCTATATAGAAAACTCAAAAAAAATAGCAAAAAAATTCAAAAAATTAAAAAATACGGTTATGGATTCATTTCAAGCCAAAATAGATTGGAAAAGAATGAGATAGAGAGAAAATAAAAATTATCGTTTCGTTCCGTTCCTACCCGACACGAAATAGAAAATTCGAAAAAAATAGCAAAAAAATTAAAAAAATTCAAAAATACAATTACGGATTCATTTCAAACCGAAATAGGTCGGAAAAGGCCGAGAAAAACGGAAAATAAAAATTACCATCCGTTTCGTTCCATCCTGGCACTATGTAGAAAACTCAAAAAAAATAGCAAAAAAATTCAAAAAATTAAAAAATACAGTTACGGATTCATTTCAAACCGAAATAGGTCGGAAAAGGCCGAGAAAAACGGAAAATAAAAATTACCATCCGTTTCGTTCCATCCTGGCACTAAATAGAAAATTCAAAAAAATAGCAAGAAAATTCAAAAAATTAAAAAATGCGGTTATGGATTCATTTCGAGCCAAAATAGGTCAGAAAAGGCCGAGAAAAACAGCAAATAAAAATTATCGTTCCGTTTCGTTCCTACAAGGAACTAAATAGAAAATTCAAAAAAAATAGCAAAAAAATTCAAAAAATTAAAAAATACGGTTATGGATTCATTTCAAGCCAAAATAGATTGGAAAAGAATGAGATAGAGAGAAAATAAAAATTATCGTTTCGTTCCGTTCCTACCCGACACGAAATAGAAAATTCGAAAAAAATAGCAAAAAAATTAAAAAAAAAATTCAAAAATACAATTACGGATTCATTTCAAACCGAAATAGGTCGGAAAAGGCCGAGAAAAACGGAAAATAAAAATTACCATCCGTTTCGTTCCATCCTGGCACTATATAGAAAACTCAAAAAAAATAGCAAAAAAATTCAAAAAATTAAAAAATACGGTTATGGATTCATTTCAAGCCAAAATAGATTGGAAAAGGATGAGATAGAGAGAAAATAAAAGTTATCGTTCCATTCCATTCCTACCCGACACGAAATAGAAAATTCTAAAACAATAGCGAAAAAATTCAAAAAATTAAAGAATACCATTACGGGTTCATTTCAAGCAAAAATAGGTCGGAAAAGGCCGAGAAAAACAGAAAATAAAAATTACCATCCGTTTAGTTCCATCCTGGCACTATATAGAAAACTCAAAAAAAATAGCAAAAAAATTCAAAAAATTAAAAAATACGGTTATGGATTCATTTCAAGCCAAAATAGATTGGAAAAGGATGAGATAGAGAGAAAATAAAAGTTATCGTTCCGTTTCTTTCCTACCCGACACGAAATAGAAAATTCTAAAACAATAGCAAACAAATTCAAAAAATTAAAGAATACCATTACGGGTTCATTTCAAGACAAAATAGGTCGGAAAAGGCCGAGAAAAACAGAAAATAAAAATTATCGTTCCGTTTCGTTCCTACCCGTCGCTAAATATGAAACTAAACAAAAATAGCAAAAAAATTCAAAAAATTCAAAAATACCATTATGGATTCATTTCAAGCCAAAATAGGTTGGAAAATGATGAGATATAGAGAAAATAAAAGTTATCGTTCCGTTCCGTTCCTACCCGACACGAAATAGACAATTCCAAAACAATAGCAAAAAAAATCAAAAAATTAAAAAATATGGTTATGGATTCATTTCAAGCCAAAATAGATTGGAAAAGAATGAGATAGAGAGAAAATAAAAATTATCGTTTCGTTCCGTTCCTACACGACACGAAATAGAAAATTCGAAAAAAATAGCAAAAAAATTAAAAAAAATTCAAAAATACAATTACGGATTCATTTCAAACCGAAATAGGTCGGAAAAGGCCGAGAAAAACGGAAAATAAAAATTACCATCCGTTTCGTTCCATCCTGGCGCTATATAGAAAACTCAAAAAAAATAGCAAAAAAATTCAAAAAATTAAAAAATACGGTTATGGATTCATTTCAAGCCAAAATAGATTGGAAAAGAATGAGATAGAGAGAAAATAAAAATTATCGTTTCGTTCCGTTCCTACCCGACACGAAATAGAAAATTCGAAAAAAATAGCAAAAAAATTAAAAAAATTCAAAAATACAATTACGGATTCATTTCAAACCGAAATAGGTCGGAAAAGGCCGAGAAAAACGGAAAATAAAAATTACCATCCGTTTCGTTCCATCCTGGCACTATGTAGAAAACTCAAAAAAAATAGCAAAAAAATTCAAAAAATTAAAAAATACAGTTACGGATTCATTTCAAACCGAAATAGGTCGGAAAAGGCCGAGAAAAACGGAAAATAAAAATTACCATCCGTTTCGTTCCATCCTGGCACTAAATAGAAAATTCAAAAAAATAGCAAGAAAATTCAAAAAATTAAAAAATGCGGTTATGGATTCATTTCGAGCCAAAATAGGTCAGAAAAGGCCGAGAAAAACAGCAAATAAAAATTATCGTTCCGTTTCGTTCCTACAAGGAACTAAATAGAAAATTCAAAAAAAATAGCAAAAAAATTCAAAAAATTAAAAAATACGGTTATGGATTCATTTCAAGCCAAAATAGATTGGAAAAGAATGAGATAGAGAGAAAATAAAAATTATCGTTTCGTTCCGTTCCTACCCGACACGAAATAGAAAATTCGAAAAAAATAGCAAAAAAATTAAAAAAAAAATTCAAAAATACAATTACGGATTCATTTCAAACCGAAATAGGTCGGAAAAGGCCGAGAAAAACGGAAAATAAAAATTACCATCCGTTTCGTTCCATCCTGGCACTATATAGAAAACTCAAAAAAAATAGCAAAAAAATTCAAAAAATTAAAAAATACGGTTATGGATTCATTTCAAGCCAAAATAGATTGGAAAAGGATGAGATAGAGAGAAAATAAAAGTTATCGTTCCATTCCATTCCTACCCGACACGAAATAGAAAATTCTAAAACAATAGCGAAAAAATTCAAAAAATTAAAGAATACCATTACGGGTTCATTTCAAGCAAAAATAGGTCGGAAAAGGCCGAGAAAAACAGAAAATAAAAATTACCATCCGTTTAGTTCCATCCTGGCACTATATAGAAAACTAAAAAAAAATAGCAAAAAAATTCAAAAAATTAAAAAATACGGTTATGGATTCATTTCAAGCCAAAATAGATTGGAAAAGGATGAGATAGAGAGAAAATAAAAGTTATCGTTCCGTTTCTTTCCTACCCGACACGAAATAGAAAATTCTAAAACAATAGCAAACAAATTCAAAAAATTAAAGAATACCATTACGGGTTCATTTCAAGACAAAATAGGTCGGAAAAGGCCGAGAAAAACAGAAAATAAAAATTATCGTTCCGTTTCGTTCCTACCCGTCGCTAAATATGAAACTAAACAAAAATAGCAAAAAAATTCAAAAAATTCAAAAATACCATTATGGATTCATTTCAAGCCAAAATAGGTTGGAAAATGATGAGATATAGAGAAAATAAAAGTTATCGTTCCGTTCCGTTCCTACCCGACACGAAATAGACAATTCCAAAACAATAGCAAAAAAAATCAAAAAATTAAAAAATATGGTTATGGATTCATTTCAAGCCAAAATAGATTGGAAAAGAATGAGATAGAGAGAAAATAAAAATTATCGTTTCGTTCCGTTCCTACCCGACACGAAATAGAAAATTCGAAAAAAATAGCAAAAAAATTAAAAAAAATTCAAAAATACAATTACGGATTCATTTCAAACCGAAATAGGCCGGAAAAGGCCGAGAAGAACGGAAAATAAAAATTACCATCCGTTTCGTTCCATCCTGGCGCTATATAGAAAACTCAAAAAAAATAGCAAAAAAATTCAAAAAATTAAAAAATACAGTTACGGATTCATTTCAAACCGAAATAGGACGGAAAAGGCCGAGAAAAACGGAAAATAAAAATTACCATCCGTTTCGTTCCATCCTGGCACTAAATAGAAAATTCAAAAAAATAGCAAAAAAATTAAAAAATTAAAAAATACGGTTATGGATTCATTTCGAGCCAAAATAGGTCAGAAAAGGCCGAGAAAAGCAGCAAATAAAAATTATCGTTCCGTTTCGTTCCTTCCCGTCGCTAAATATGAAATTAAACAAAAATAGCAAAAAAATTCAAAAATACCATTATGGATTCATTTCAAGCCAAAATAGGTTGGAAAATGATGAGATATAGAGAAAATAAAAGTTATCGTTCCGTTCCGTTCCTACCCGACACGAAATAGACAATTCCAAAACAATAGCAAAAAAAATCAAAAAATTAAAAAATATGGTTATGGATTCATTTCAAGCCAAAATAGATTGGAAAAGAATGAGATAGAGAGAAAATAAAAATTATCGTTTCGTTCCGTTCCTACCCGACACGAAATAGAAAATTCGAAAAAAATAGCAAAAAAATTAAAAAAAATTCAAAAATACAATTACGGATTCATTTCAAACCGAAATAGGTCGGAAAAGGCCGAGAAAAACGGAAAATAAAAATTACCATCCGTTTCGTTCCATCCTGGCACTAAATAGAAAATTCAAAAAAATAGCAAAAAAATTAAAAAATTAAAAAATACGGTTATGGATTCATTTCAAGCCAAAATAGATTGGAAAAGAATGAAATAGAGAGAAAATAAAAATTATCGTTTCGTTCCGTTCCTACCCGACACGAAATAGAAAATTCGAAAAAAATAGCAAAAAAATTAAAAAAAATTCAAAAATACAATTACGAATTCATTTCAAACAGAAATAGGTAGGAAAAGGCCGAGAAAAACGGAAAATAAAAATTACCATCCGTTTCGTTCCATCCTGGCACTATATAGAAAACTCAAAAAAAATAGCAAAGAAATTCAAAAAATTAAAAAATACGGTTATGGATTCATTTCAAGCCAAAATAGATTGGAATAGAATGAGATAGAGAGAAAATAAAAATTATCGTTTCGTTCCGTTCCTACCCGACACGAAATAGAAAATTCGAAAAAAATAGCAAAAAAATTAAAAAAAATTCAAAAATACAATTACGGATTCATTTCAAACAGAAATAGGTAGGAAAAGGCCGAGAAAAACGGAAAATAAAAATTACCAGCCGTTTCGTTCCATCCTGGCACTATATAGAAAACTCAAAAAAAATAGCAAAAAAATTCAAAAAATTAAAAAATACGGTTATGGATTCATTTCAAGCCAAAATAGATTGGAAAAGAATGAGATAGAGAGAAAATAAAAATTATCGTTTCGTTCCGTTCCTACCCGACACGTAATAGAAAATTCGAAAAAAATAGCAAAAAAATTAAAAAAAATTCAAAAATACAATTACGGATTCATTTCAAACAGAAATAGGTAGGAAAAGGCCGAGAAAAACGGAAAATAAAAATTACCATCCGTTTCGTTCCATCCTGGCACTATATAGAAAACTCAAAAAAAATAGCAAAAAAATTCAAAAAATTAAAAAATACGGTTATGGATTCATTTCAAGCCAAAATAGATTGGAAAAGAATGAGATAGAGAGAAAATAAAAATTATCGTTTCGTTCCGTTCCTACCCGACACGAAATAGAAAATTCAAAAAAAATAGCAAAAAAATTAAAAAAAATTCAAAAATACAATTACGGATTCATTTCAAACAGAAATAGGTAGGAAAAGGCCGAGAAAAACGGAAAATAAGAATTACCATCCGTTTCGTTCCATCCTAGCACTATATAGAAAACTCAAAAAAAATAGCAAAAAAATTCAGAAAATTAAAAAATACGGTTATGGATTCATTTCGAGCCAAAATAGATTGGAAAAGAATGAGATAGAGAGAAAATAAAAATTATCGTTTCGTTCCGTTCCTACCCGACACGAAATAGAAAATTCGAAAAAAATAGCAAAAAAATTAAAAAAAATTCAAAAATACAATTACGGATTCATTTCAAACCGAAATAGGTCGGAAAAGGCCGAGAAAAACGGAAAATAAAAATTACCATCCGTTTCGTTCCATCCTGGCACTATATAGAAAACTAAAAAAAAATAGCAAAAAAATTCAAAAAATTAAAAAATACGGTTATGGATTCATTTCAAGCCAAAATAGATTGGAAAAGAATGAGATAGAGAGAAAATAAAAATTATCGTTTCGTTCCGTTCCTACCCGACACGAAATAGAAAATTCGAAAAAAATAGCAAAAAAATTAAAAAAATTCAAAAATACAATTACGGATTCATTTCAAACCGAAATAGGTCGGAAAAGGCCAAGAAAAACGGAAAATAAAAATTACCATCCGTTTCGTTCCATCCTGGCACTATATAGAAAACTAAAAAAAAATAGCAAAAAAATTCAAAAAATTAAAAAATACGGTTATGGATTCATTTCAAGCCAAAATAGATTGGAAAAGAATGAGATAGAGAGAAAATAAAAATTATCGTTCCGTTCCGTTCCTACCAGACACGAAATAGACAATTCCAAAACAATAGCAAAAAAAATCAAAAAATTAAAAAATATGGTTATGGATTCATTTCAAGCCAAAATAGATTGGAAAATAATGAGATAGAGAGAAAATAAAAATTATCGTTTCGTTCCGTTCCTACCCGACACGAAATAGAAAATTCGAAAAAAAATAGCAAAAAAATTAAAAAAAATTTAAAAATACAATTACGTATTCATTTCAAACCGAAATAGGTCGGAAAAGGCCGAGAAAAACGGAAAATAAAATTTACCATCCGTTTCGTTCCATCCTGGCACTATATAGAAAACTAAAAAAAGATAACAAAAAAATTCAAAAAATTAAAAAATACGGTAACGGATTCATTTCAAGCCAAAATAGATTGGAAAAGAATGAGATAGAGAGAAAATAAAAATTATCGTTTCGTTCCGTTCCAACCCGACACGAAATAGAAAATTCGAAAAAAAATAGCAAAAAAATTAAAAAAAATTTAAAAATACAATTACGTATTCATTTCAAACCGAAATAGGTCGGAAAAGGCCGAGAAAAACGGAAAATAAAATTTACCATCCGTTTCGTTCCATCCTGGCACTATGTAGAAAACTCAAAAAAAATAGCAAAAAAATTCAAAAAATTAAAAAATACAGTTACGGATTCATTTCAAACCGAAATAGGTCGGAAAAGGCCGAGAAAAACGGAAAATAAAAATTACCATCCATTTCGTTCCATCCTGGCACTAAATAGAAAATTCAAAAAAATAGCAAAAAAATTAAAAAATTAAAAAATACGGTTATGGATTCATTTCGAGCCAAAATAGGTCAGAAAAGGCCGAGAAAAGCAGCAAATAAAAATTATCGTTCCGTTTCGTTCCTACCCGTCGCAAAATATGAAATTAAACAAAAATAGCAAAAAAATTCAAAAATACCATTATGGATTCATTTCAAGCCAAAATAGGTTGGAAAATGATGAGATATAGAGAAAATAAAAGTTATCGTTTCGTTCCGTTCCTACCCAACACGAAATAGAAAATTCGAAAAAAATAGCAAAAAAATTAAAAAAAATTCAAAAATACAATTACGGATTCATTTCAAACCGAAATAGGTCGGAAAAGGCCGAGAAAAACGGAAAATAAAAATTACCATCCGTTTCGTTCCATCCTGGCACTATATAGAAAACTAAAAAAAAATAGCAAAAAAATTCAAAAAATTAAAAAATACGGTTATGGATTCATTTCAAGCCAAAATAGATTGGAAAAGAATGAGATAGAGAGAAAATAAAAATTATCGTTTCGTTCCGTTCCTACCCGACACGAAATAGAAAATTCGAAAAAAATAGCAAAAAAATTAAAAAAATTCAAAAATACAATTACGGATTCATTTCAAACCGAAATAGGTCGGAAAAGGCCGAGAAAAACGGAAAATAAAAATTACCATCCGTTTCGTTCCATCCTGGCACTATATAGAAAACTAAAAAAAAATAGCAAAAAAATTCAAAAAATTAAAAAATACGGTTATGGATTCATTTCAAGCCAAAATAGATTGGAAAAGAATGAGATAGAGAGAAAATAAAAATTATCGTTCCGTTCCGTTCCGTTCCTACCAGACACGAAATAGACAATTCCAAAACAATAGCAAAAAAAATCAAAAAATTAAAAAATATGGTTATGGATTCATTTCAAGCTAAAATAGATTGGAAAAGAATGAGATAGAGAGAAAATAAAAATTATCGTTTCGTTCCGTTCCTACCCGACACGAAATAGAAAATTCGAAAAAAATAGCAAAAAAATTAAAAAAAATACAAAAATACAATTACGGATTCATTTCAAACCGAAATAGGTCGGAAAAGGCCGAGAGAAACGGAAAATAAAAATTACCATCCGTTTCGTTCCATCCTGGCACTATATAGAAAACTAAAAAAAGATAACAAAAAAATTCAAAAAATTAAAAAATACGGTTATGGATTCATTTCGAGCCAAAATAGGTCAGAAAAGGCCGAGAAAAGCAGCAAATAAAAATTATCGTTCCGTTTCGTTCCTTCCCGTCGCTAAATATGAAATTAAACAAAAATAGCAAAAAAATTCAAAAATACCATTATGGATTCATTTCAAGCCAAAATAGGTTGGAAAATGATGAGATATAGAGAAAATAAAAGTTATCGTTCCGTTCCGTTCCTACCCGACACGAAATAGACAATTCCAAAACAATAGCAAAAAAAATCAAAAAATTAAAAAATATGGTTATGGATTCATTTCAAGCCAAAATAGATTGGAAAAGAATGAGATAGAGAGAAAATAAAAATTATCGTTTCGTTCCGTTCCTACCCGACACGAAATAGAAAATTCGAAAAAAATAGCAAAAAAATTAAAAAAAATTCAAAAATACAATTACGGATTCATTTCAAACCGAAATAGGCCGGAAAAGGCCGAGAAGAACGGAAAATAAAAATTACCATCCGTTTCGTTCCATCCTGGCGCTATATAGAAAACTCAAAAAAAATAGCAAAAAAATTCAAAAAATTAAAAAATACAGTTACGGATTCATTTCAAACCGAAATAGGACGGAAAAGGCCGAGAAAAACGGAAAATAAAAATTACCATCCGTTTCGTTCCATCCTGGCACTAAATAGAAAATTCAAAAAAATAGCAAAAAAATTAAAAAATTAAAAAATACGGTTATGGATTCATTTCGAGCCAAAATAGGTCAGAAAAGGCCGAGAAAAGCAGCAAATAAAAATTATCGTTCCGTTTCGTTCCTTCCCGTCGCTAAATATGAAATTAAACAAAAATAGCAAAAAAATTCAAAAATACCATTATGGATTCATTTCAAGCCAAAATAGGTTGGAAAATGATGAGATATAGAGAAAATAAAAGTTATCGTTCCGTTCCGTTCCTACCCGACACGAAATAGACAATTCCAAAACAATAGCAAAAAAAATCAAAAAATTAAAAAATATGGTTATGGATTCATTTCAAGCCAAAATAGATTGGAAAAGAATGAGATAGAGAGAAAATAAAAATTATCGTTTCGTTCCGTTCCTACCCGACACGAAATAGAAAATTCGAAAAAAATAGCAAAAAAATTAAAAAAAATTCAAAAATACAATTACGGATTCATTTCAAACCGAAATAGGTCGGAAAAGGCCGAGAAAAACGGAAAATAAAAATTACCATCCGTTTCGTTCCATCCTGGCACTAAATAGAAAATTCAAAAAAATAGCAAAAAAATTAAAAAATTAAAAAATACGGTTATGGATTCATTTCAAGCCAAAATAGATTGGAAAAGAATGAAATAGAGAGAAAATAAAAATTATCGTTTCGTTCCGTTCCTACCCGACACGAAATAGAAAATTCGAAAAAAATAGCAAAAAAATTAAAAAAAATTCAAAAATACAATTACGAATTCATTTCAAACAGAAATAGGTAGGAAAAGGCCGAGAAAAACGGAAAATAAAAATTACCATCCGTTTCGTTCCATCCTGGCACTATATAGAAAACTCAAAAAAAATAGCAAAGAAATTCAAAAAATTAAAAAATACGGTTATGGATTCATTTCAAGCCAAAATAGATTGGAATAGAATGAGATAGAGAGAAAATAAAAATTATCGTTTCGTTCCGTTCCTACCCGACACGAAATAGAAAATTCGAAAAAAATAGCAAAAAAATTAAAAAAAATTCAAAAATACAATTACGGATTCATTTCAAACAGAAATAGGTAGGAAAAGGCCGAGAAAAACGGAAAATAAAAATTACCAGCCGTTTCGTTCCATCCTGGCACTATATAGAAAACTCAAAAAAAATAGCAAAAAAATTCAAAAAATTAAAAAATACGGTTATGGATTCATTTCAAGCCAAAATAGATTGGAAAAGAATGAGATAGAGAGAAAATAAAAATTATCGTTTCGTTCCGTTCCTACCCGACACGTAATAGAAAATTCGAAAAAAATAGCAAAAAAATTAAAAAAAATTCAAAAATACAATTACGGATTCATTTCAAACAGAAATAGGTAGGAAAAGGCCGAGAAAAACGGAAAATAAAAATTACCATCCGTTTCGTTCCATCCTGGCACTATATAGAAAACTCAAAAAAAATAGCAAAAAAATTCAAAAAATTAAAAAATACGGTTATGGATTCATTTCAAGCCAAAATAGATTGGAAAAGAATGAGATAGAGAGAAAATAAAAATTATCGTTTCGTTCCGTTCCTACCCGACACGAAATAGAAAATTCAAAAAAAATAGCAAAAAAATTAAAAAAAATTCAAAAATACAATTACGGATTCATTTCAAACAGAAATAGGTAGGAAAAGGCCGAGAAAAACGGAAAATAAGAATTACCATCCGTTTCGTTCCATCCTAGCACTATATAGAAAACTCAAAAAAAATAGCAAAAAAATTCAGAAAATTAAAAAATACGGTTATGGATTCATTTCGAGCCAAAATAGATTGGAAAAGAATGAGATAGAGAGAAAATAAAAATTATCGTTTCGTTCCGTTCCTACCCGACACGAAATAGAAAATTCGAAAAAAATAGCAAAAAAATTAAAAAAAATTCAAAAATACAATTACGGATTCATTTCAAACCGAAATAGGTCGGAAAAGGCCGAGAAAAACGGAAAATAAAAATTACCATCCGTTTCGTTCCATCCTGGCACTATATAGAAAACTAAAAAAAAATAGCAAAAAAATTCAAAAAATTAAAAAATACGGTTATGGATTCATTTCAAGCCAAAATAGATTGGAAAAGAATGAGATAGAGAGAAAATAAAAATTATCGTTTCGTTCCGTTCCTACCCGACACGAAATAGAAAATTCGAAAAAAATAGCAAAAAAATTAAAAAAATTCAAAAATACAATTACGGATTCATTTCAAACCGAAATAGGTCGGAAAAGGCCAAGAAAAACGGAAAATAAAAATTACCATCCGTTTCGTTCCATCCTGGCACTATATAGAAAACTAAAAAAAAATAGCAAAAAAATTCAAAAAATTAAAAAATACGGTTATGGATTCATTTCAAGCCAAAATAGATTGGAAAAGAATGAGATAGAGAGAAAATAAAAATTATCGTTCCGTTCCGTTCCTACCAGACACGAAATAGACAATTCCAAAACAATAGCAAAAAAAATCAAAAAATTAAAAAATATGGTTATGGATTCATTTCAAGCCAAAATAGATTGGAAAATAATGAGATAGAGAGAAAATAAAAATTATCGTTTCGTTCCGTTCCTACCCGACACGAAATAGAAAATTCGAAAAAAAATAGCAAAAAAATTAAAAAAAATTTAAAAATACAATTACGTATTCATTTCAAACCGAAATAGGTCGGAAAAGGCCGAGAAAAACGGAAAATAAAATTTACCATCCGTTTCGTTCCATCCTGGCACTATATAGAAAACTAAAAAAAGATAACAAAAAAATTCAAAAAATTAAAAAATACGGTAACGGATTCATTTCAAGCCAAAATAGATTGGAAAAGAATGAGATAGAGAGAAAATAAAAATTATCGTTTCGTTCCGTTCCAACCCGACACGAAATAGAAAATTCGAAAAAAAATAGCAAAAAAATTAAAAAAAATTTAAAAATACAATTACGTATTCATTTCAAACCGAAATAGGTCGGAAAAGGCCGAGAAAAACGGAAAATAAAATTTACCATCCGTTTCGTTCCATCCTGGCACTATGTAGAAAACTCAAAAAAAATAGCAAAAAAATTCAAAAAATTAAAAAATACAGTTACGGATTCATTTCAAACCGAAATAGGTCGGAAAAGGCCGAGAAAAACGGAAAATAAAAATTACCATCCATTTCGTTCCATCCTGGCACTAAATAGAAAATTCAAAAAAATAGCAAAAAAATTAAAAAATTAAAAAATACGGTTATGGATTCATTTCGAGCCAAAATAGGTCAGAAAAGGCCGAGAAAAGCAGCAAATAAAAATTATCGTTCCGTTTCGTTCCTACCCGTCGCAAAATATGAAATTAAACAAAAATAGCAAAAAAATTCAAAAATACCATTATGGATTCATTTCAAGCCAAAATAGGTTGGAAAATGATGAGATATAGAGAAAATAAAAGTTATCGTTTCGTTCCGTTCCTACCCAACACGAAATAGAAAATTCGAAAAAAATAGCAAAAAAATTAAAAAAAATTCAAAAATACAATTACGGATTCATTTCAAACCGAAATAGGTCGGAAAAGGCCGAGAAAAACGGAAAATAAAAATTACCATCCGTTTCGTTCCATCCTGGCACTATATAGAAAACTAAAAAAAAATAGCAAAAAAATTCAAAAAATTAAAAAATACGGTTATGGATTCATTTCAAGCCAAAATAGATTGGAAAAGAATGAGATAGAGAGAAAATAAAAATTATCGTTTCGTTCCGTTCCTACCCGACACGAAATAGAAAATTCGAAAAAAATAGCAAAAAAATTAAAAAAATTCAAAAATACAATTACGGATTCATTTCAAACCGAAATAGGTCGGAAAAGGCCGAGAAAAACGGAAAATAAAAATTACCATCCGTTTCGTTCCATCCTGGCACTATATAGAAAACTAAAAAAAAATAGCAAAAAAATTCAAAAAATTAAAAAATACGGTTATGGATTCATTTCAAGCCAAAATAGATTGGAAAAGAATGAGATAGAGAGAAAATAAAAATTATCGTTCCGTTCCGTTCCGTTCCTACCAGACACGAAATAGACAATTCCAAAACAATAGCAAAAAAAATCAAAAAATTAAAAAATATGGTTATGGATTCATTTCAAGCTAAAATAGATTGGAAAAGAATGAGATAGAGAGAAAATAAAAATTATCGTTTCGTTCCGTTCCTACCCGACACGAAATAGAAAATTCGAAAAAAATAGCAAAAAAATTAAAAAAAATACAAAAATACAATTACGGATTCATTTCAAACCGAAATAGGTCGGAAAAGGCCGAGAGAAACGGAAAATAAAAATTACCATCCGTTTCGTTCCATCCTGGCACTATATAGAAAACTAAAAAAAGATAACAAAAAAATTCAAAAAATTAAAAAATACGGTTACGGATTCATTTCAAGCCAAAATAGATTGGAAAAGAATGAGATAGAGAGAAAATAAAAATTATCGTTTCGTTCCGTTCCAACCCGACACGAAATAGAAAATTCGAAAAAAATAGCAAAAAAATTAAAAAAAATTTAAAAATACAATTACGGATTCATTTCAAACCGAAATAGGTCGGAAAAGGCCGAGAAAAACGGAAAATAAAATTTACCATCCGTTTCGTTCCATCCTGGCACTATGTAGAAAACTCAAAAAAAATAGCAAAAAAATTAAAAAAATTAAAAAATACAGTTACGGATTCATTTCAAACCGAAATAGGTCGGAAAAGGCCGAGAAAAACGGAAAATAAAAATTACCATCCGTTTCGTTCCATCCTGGCACTAAATAGAAAATTCAAAAAAATAGCAAAAAAATTAAAAAAGTAAAAACTACGGTTATGGATTCATTTCGAGCCAAAATAGGTCAGAAAAGGCCGAGAAAAGCAGCAAATAAAAATTATCGTTCCGTTTCGTTCCTACCCGTCGCTAAATATGAAATTAAACAAAAATAGCAAAAAAATTCAAAAATACCATTATGGATTCATTTCAAGCCAAAATAGGTTGGAAAATGATGAGATATAGAGAAAATAAAAGTTATCGTTTCGTTCCGTTCCTACCCGACACGAAATAGAAAATTTGAAAAAAATAGCAAAAAAATTAAAAAAAATTCAAAAATACAATTACGGATTCATTTCAAACCGAAATAGGTCGGAAAAGGCCGAGAAAAACGGAAAATAAAAATTACCATCCGTTTCGTTCCATCCTGGCACTATATAGAAAACTAAAAAAAAATAGCAAAAAAATTAAAAAAATTAAAAAATACGGTTATGGATTCATTTCAAGCCAAAATAGATTGGAAAAGAATGAGATAGAGAGAAAATAAAAATTATCGTTTCGTTCCGTTCCTACCCGACACGAAATAGAAAATTCGAAAAAAATAGCAAAAAAATTAAAAAAATTCAAAAATACAATTACGGATTCATTTCAAACCGAAATAGGTCGGAAAAGGCCGAGAAAAACGGAAAATAAAAATTACCATCCGTTTCGTTCCATCCTGACACTATATAGAAAACTAAAAAAAAATAGCAAAAAAATTCAAAAAATTAAAAAATACGGTTATGGATTCATTTCAAGCCAAAATAGATTGGAAAAGAATGAGATAGAGAGAAAATAAAAATTATCGTTCCGTTCCGTTCCTACCAGACACGAAATAGACAATTCCAAAACAATAGCAAAAAAAATCAAAAAATTAAAAAATATGGTTATGGATTCATTTCAAGCCAAAATAGATTGGAAAAGAATGAGATAGAGAGAAAATAAAAATTATCGTTTCGTTCCGTTCCTACCCGACACGAAATAGAAAATTCGAAAAAAATAGCAAAAAAATTAAAAAAAATTCAAAAATACAATTACGGATTCATTTCAAACAGAAATAGGTAGGAAAAGGCTGAGAAAAACGGAAAATAAAATTACCATCCGTTTCGTTCCATCCTGGCACTATAAAGAAAACTAAAAAAAAATAGCAAAAAAATTCAAAAAATTAAAAAATACAGTTACGGATTCATTTCAAACCGAAATAGGTCGGAAAAGGCCGAGAAAAACGGAAAATAAAAATTACCATCCGTTTCGTTCCATCCTGGCACTAAATAGAAAATTCAAAAAAATAGCAAAAAAATTAAAAAAAATTCAAAAATACAATTACGGATTCATTTCAAACCGAAATAGGTCGGAAAAGGCCGAGAAAAACGGAAAATAAAAATTACCATCCGTTTCGTTCCATCCTGGCACTATATAGAAAACTAAAAAAAAATAGCAAAAAAATTAAAAAAATTAAAAAATACGGTTATGGATTCATTTCAAGCCAAAATAGATTGGAAAAGAATGAGATAGAGAGAAAATAAAAATTATCGTTTCGTTCCGTTCCTACCCGACACGAAATAGAAAATTCGAAAAAAATAGCAAAAAAATTAAAAAAATTCAAAAATACAATTACGGATTCATTTCAAACCGAAATAGGTCGGAAAAGGCCGAGAAAAACGGAAAATAAAAATTACCATCCGTTTCGTTCCATCCTGACACTATATAGAAAACTAAAAAAAAATAGCAAAAAAATTCAAAAAATTAAAAAATACGGTTATGGATTCATTTCAAGCCAAAATAGATTGGAAAAGAATGAGATAGAGAGAAAATAAAAATTATCGTTCCGTTCCGTTCCTACCAGACACGAAATAGACAATTCCAAAACAATAGCAAAAAAAATCAAAAAATTAAAAAATATGGTTATGGATTCATTTCAAGCCAAAATAGATTGGAAAAGAATGAGATAGAGAGAAAATAAAAATTATCGTTTCGTTCCGTTCCTACCCGACACGAAATAGAAAATTCGAAAAAAATAGCAAAAAAATTAAAAAAAATTCAAAAATACAATTACGGATTCATTTCAAACCGAAATAGGTCGGAAAAGGCCGAGAAAAACGGAAAATAAAAATTACCATCCGTTTCGTTCCATCCTGACACTATATAGAAAACTAAAAAAAAATAGCAAAAAAATTCAAAAAATTAAAAAATACGGTTATGGATTCATTTCAAGCCAAAATAGATTGGAAAAGAATGAGATAGAGAGAAAATAAAAATTATCGTTCCGTTCCGTTCCTACCAGACACGAAATAGACAATTCCAAAACAATAGCAAAAAAAATCAAAAAATTAAAAAATATGGTTATGGATTCATTTCAAGCCAAAATAGATTGGAAAAGAATGAGATAGAGAGAAAATAAAAATTATCGTTTCGTTCCGTTCCTACCCGACACGAAATAGAAAATTCGAAAAAAATAGCAAAAAAATTAAAAAAAATTCAAAAATACAATTACGGATTCATTTCAAACCGAAATAGGTCGGAAAAGGCCGAGAGAAACGGAAAATAAAAATTACCATCCGTTTCGTTCCATCCTGGCACTATATAGAAAACTAAAAAAAGATAACAAAAAAATTCAAAAAATTAAAAAATACGGTTACGGATTCATTTCAAGCCAAAATAGATTGGAAAAGAATGAGATAGAGAGAAAATAAAAATTATCGTTTCGTTCCGTTCCAACCCGACACGAAATAGAAAATTCGAAAAAAATAGCAAAAAAATTAAAAAAAATTTAAAAATACAATTACGTATTCATTTCAAACCGAAATAGGTCGGAAAAGGCCGAGAAAAACGGAAAATAAAATTTACCATCCGTTTCGTTCCATCCTGGCACTATGTAGAAAACTCAAAAAAAATAGCAAAAAAATTCAAAAAATTAAAAAATACAGTTACGGATTCATTTCAAACCGAAATAGGTCGGAAAAGGCCGAGAAAAACGGAAAATAAAAATTACCATCCGTTTCGTTCCATCCTGGCACTAAATAGAAAATTCAAAAAAATAGCAAAAAAATTAAAAAATTAAAAAATACGGTTATGGATTCATTTCGAGCCAAAATAGGTCAGAAAAGGCCGAGAAAAGCAGCAAATAAAAATTATCGTTCCGTTTCGTTCCTACCCGTCGCTAAATATGAAATTAAACAAAAATAGCAAAAAAATTCAAAAATACCATTATGGATTCATTTCAAGCCAAAATAGGTTGGAAAATGATGAGATATAGAGAAAATAAAAGTTATCGTTCCGTTCCGTTCCTACCCGACACGAAATAGACAATTCCAAAACAATAGCAAAAAAAATCAAAAAATTAAAAAATATGGTTATGGATTCATTTCAAGCCAAAATAGATTCGAAAAGAATGAGGTAGAGAGAAAATAAAAATTATCGTTTCGTTCCGTTCCTACCCGACACGAAATAAAAAATTCGAAAAAAATTGCAAAAAAATTAAAAAAAATTCAAAAATACAATTACGGATTCATTTCAAACAGAAATAGGTAGGAAAAGGCTGAGAAAAACGGAAAATAAAATTACCATCCGTTTCGTTCCATCCTGGCACTATAAAGAAAACTAAAAAAAAATAGCAAAAAAATTCAAAAAATTAAAAAATACGGTTATGGATTCATTTCAAGCCAAAATAGATTGGAAAAGAATGAGATAGAGAGAAAATAAAAATTATCGTTTCGTTCCGTTCCTTCCCGACACGAAATAGAAAATTCGAAAAAAATAGCAAAAAAATTAAAAAAATTCAAAAATACAATTACGGATTCATTTCAAACCGAAATAGGTCGGAAAAGGCCGAGAAAAACGGAAAATAAAAATTACCATCCGTTTCGTTCCATCCTGACACTATATAGAAAACTAAAAAAAAATAGCAAAAAAATTCAAAAAATTAAAAAATACGGTTATGGATTCATTTCAAGCCAAAATAGATTGGAAAAGAATGAGATAGAGAGAAAATAAAAATTATCGTTCCGTTCCGTTCCTACCAGACACGAAATAGACAATTCCAAAACAATAGCAAAAAAAATCAAAAAATTAAAAAATATGGTTATGGATTCATTTCAAGCCAAAATAGATTGGAAAAGAATGAGATAGAGAGAAAATAAAAATTATCGTTTCGTTCCGTTCCTACCCGACACGAAATAGAAAATTCGAAAAAAATAGCAAAAAAATTAAAAAAAATTCAAAAATACAATTACGGATTCATTTCAAACCGAAATAGGTCGGAAAAGGCCGAGAGAAACGGAAAATAAAAATTACCATCCGTTTCGTTCCATCCTGGCACTATATAGAAAACTAAAAAAAGATAACAAAAAAATTCAAAAAATTAAAAAATACGGTTACGGATTCATTTCAAGCCAAAATAGATTGGAAAAGAATGAGATAGAGAGAAAATAAAAATTATCGTTTCGTTCCGTTCCAACCCGACACGAAATAGAAAATTCGAAAAAAATAGCAAAAAAATTAAAAAAAATTTAAAAATACAATTACGTATTCATTTCAAACCGAAATAGGTCGGAAAAGGCCGAGAAAAACGGAAAATAAAATTTACCATCCGTTTCGTTCCATCCTGGCACTATGTAGAAAACTCAAAAAAAATAGCAAAAAAATTCAAAAAATTAAAAAATACAGTTACGGATTCATTTCAAACCGAAATAGGTCGGAAAAGGCCGAGAAAAACGGAAAATAAAAATTACCATCCGTTTCGTTCCATCCTGGCACTAAATAGAAAATTCAAAAAAATAGCAAAAAAATTAAAAAATTAAAAAATACGGTTATGGATTCATTTCGAGCCAAAATAGGTCAGAAAAGGCCGAGAAAAGCAGCAAATAAAAATTATCGTTCCGTTTCGTTCCTACCCGTCGCTAAATATGAAATTAAACAAAAATAGCAAAAAAATTCAAAAATACCATTATGGATTCATTTCAAGCCAAAATAGGTTGGAAAATGATGAGATATAGAGAAAATAAAAGTTATCGTTCCGTTCCGTTCCTACCCGACACGAAATAGACAATTCCAAAACAATAGCAAAAAAAATCAAAAAATTAAAAAATATGGTTATGGATTCATTTCAAGCCAAAATAGATTCGAAAAGAATGAGGTAGAGAGAAAATAAAAATTATCGTTTCGTTCCGTTCCTACCCGACACGAAATAAAAAATTCGAAAAAAATTGCAAAAAAATTAAAAAAAATTCAAAAATACAATTACGGATTCATTTCAAACAGAAATAGGTAGGAAAAGGCTGAGAAAAACGGAAAATAAAATTACCATCCGTTTCGTTCCATCCTGGCACTATAAAGAAAACTAAAAAAAAATAGCAAAAAAATTCAAAAAATTAAAAAATACGGTTATGGATTCATTTCAAGCCAAAATAGATTGGAAAAGAATGAGATAGAGAGAAAATAAAAATTATCGTTTCGTTCCGTTCCTTCCCGACACGAAATAGAAAATTCGAAAAAAATAGCAAAAAAATTAAAAAAATTCAAAAATACAATTACGGATTCATTTCAAACCGAAATAGGTCGGAAAAGGCCGAGAAAAACGGAAAATAAAAATTACCATCCGTTTCGTTCCATCCTGACACTATATAGAAAACTAAAAAAAAATAGCAAAAAAATTCAAAAAATTAAAAAATACGGTTATGGATTCATTTCAAGCCAAAATAGATTGGAAAAGAATGAGATAGAGAGAAAATAAAAATTATCGTTCCGTTCCGTTCCTACCAGACACGAAATAGACAATTCCAAAACAATAGCAAAAAAAATCAAAAAATTAAAAAATATGGTTATGGATTCATTTCAAGCCAAAATAGATTGGAAAAGAATGAGATAGAGAGAAAATAAAAATTATCGTTTCGTTCCGTTCCTACCCGACACGAAATAGAAAATTCGAAAAAAATAGCAAAAAAATTAAAAAAAATACAAAAATACAATTACGGATTCATTTCAAACCGAAATAGGTCGGAAAAGGCCGAGAGAAACGGAAAATAAAAATTACCATCCGTTTCGTTCCATCCTGGCACTATATAGAAAACTAAAAAAAGATAACAAAAAAATTCAAAAAATTAAAAAATACGGTTACGGATTCATTTCAAGCCAAAATAGATTGGAAAAGAATGAGATAGAGAGAAAATAAAAATTATCGTTTCGTTCCGTTCCAACCCGACACGAAATAGAAAATTCGAAAAAAATAGCAAAAAAATTAAAAAAAATTTAAAAATACAATTACGTATTCATTTCAAACCGAAATAGGTCGGAAAAGGCCGAGAAAAACGGAAAATAAAATTTACCATCCGTTTCGTTCCATCCTGGCACTATGTAGAAAACTCAAAAAAAATAGCAAAAAAATTCAAAAAATTAAAAAATACAGTTACGGATTCATTTCAAACCGAAATAGGTCGGAAAAGGCCGAGAAAAACGGAAAATAAAAATTACCATCCGTTTCGTTCCATCCTGGCACTAAATAGAAAATTCAAAAAAATAGCAAAAAAATTAAAAAATTAAAAAATACGGTTATGGATTCATTTCGAGCCAAAATAGGTCAGAAAAGGCCGAGAAAAGCAGCAAATAAAAATTATCGTTCCGTTTCGTTCCTACCCGTCGCTAAATATGAAATTAAACAAAAATAGCAAAAAAATTCAAAAATACCATTATGGATTCATTTCAAGCCAAAATAGGTTGGAAAATGATGAGATATAGAGAAAATAAAAGTTATCGTTCCGTTCCGTTCCTACCCGACACGAAATAGACAATTCCAAAACAATAGCAAAAAAAATCAAAAAATTAAAAAATATGGTTATGGATTCATTTCAAGCCAAAATAGATTCGAAAAGAATGAGGTAGAGAGAAAATAAAAATTATCGTTTCGTTCCGTTCCTACCCGACACGAAATAGAAAATTCGAAAAAAATTGCAAAAAAATTAAAAAAAATTCAAAAATACAATTACGGATTCATTTCAAACAGAAATAGGTAGGAAAAGGCTGAGAAAAACGGAAAATAAAATTACCATCCGTTTCGTTCCATCCTGGCACTATAAAGAAAACTAAAAAAAAATAGCAAAAAAATTCAAAAAATTAAAAAATACGGTTATGGATTCATTTCAAGCCAAAATAGATTGGAAAAGAATGAGATAGAGAGAAAATAAAAATTATCGTTTCGTTCCGTTCCTTCCCGACACGAAATAGAAAATTCGAAAAAAATATCAAAAAAATTAAAAAAAAAATTCAAAAATACAATTACGGATTCATTTCAAACCGAAATAGGTCGGAAAAGGCCGAGAAAAACGGAAAATAAAAATTACCATCCGTTTCGTTCCATCCTGGCACTATATAGAAAACTAAAAAAAAATAGCAAAAAAATTCAAAAAATTAAAAAATACGGTTATGGATTCATTTCAAGCCAAAATATATTGGAAAAGAATGAGATAGAGAGAAAATAAAAATTATCGTTCCGTTCCGTTCCTACCAGACACGAAATAGACAATTCCAAAACAATAGCAAAAAAAATCAAAAAATTAAAAAATATGGTTATGGATTCATTTCAAGCCAAAATAGATTGGAAAAGAATGAGATAGAGAGAAAATAAAAATTATCGTTTCGTTCCGTTCCTACCCGACACGAAATAGAAAATTCGAAAAAAATAGCAAAAAAATTATAAAAAATTCAAAAATACAATTACGGATTCATTTCAAACCGAAATAGGTCGGAAAAGGCCGAGAAAAACGGAAAATAAAAATTACCATCCGTTTCGTTCCATCCTGGCACTATATAGAAAACTAAAAAAAAATAGCAAAAAAATTCAAAAAATTAAAAAATACGGTTACGGATTCATTTCAAGCCAAAATAGATTGGAAAAGAATGAGATAGAGAGAAAATAAAAATTATCGTTTCGTTCCGTTCCAACCCGACACGAAATAGAAAATTCGAAAAAAATAGCAAAAAAATTAAAAAAAATTTAAAAATACAATTACGTATTCATTTCAAACCGAAATAGGTCGGAAAAGGCCGAGAAAAACGGAAAATAAAATTTACCATCCGTTTCGTTCCATCCTGGCACTATGTAGAAAACTCAAAAAAAATAGCAAAAAAATTCAAAAAATTAAAAAATACAGTTACGGATTCATTTCAAACCGAAATAGGTCGGAAAAGGCCGAGAAAAACGGAAAATAAAAATTACCATCCGTTTCGTTCCATCCTGGCACTAAATAGAAAATTCAAAAAAATAGCAAAAAAATTAAAAAATTAAAAAATACGGTTATGGATTCATTTCGAGCCAAAATAGGTCAGAAAAGGCCGAGAAAAGCAGCAAATAAAAATTATCGTTCCGTTTCGTTCCTACCCGTCGCTAAATATGAAATTAAACAAAAATAGCAAAAAAATTCAAAAATACCATTATGGATTCATTTCAAGCCAAAATAGGTTGGAAAATGATGAGATATAGAGAAAATAAAAGTTATCGTTCCGTTCCGTTCCTACCCGACACGAAATAGACAATTCCAAAACAATAGCAAAAAAAATCAAAAAATTAAAAAATATGGTTATGGATTCATTTCAAGCCAAAATAGATTCGAAAAGAATGAGGTAGAGAGAAAATAAAAATTATCGTTTCGTTCCGTTCCTACCCGACACGAAATAGAAAATTCGAAAAAAATTGCAAAAAAATTAAAAAAAATTCAAAAATACAATTACGGATTCATTTCAAACAGAAATAGGTAGGAAAAGGCTGAGAAAAACGGAAAATAAAATTACCATCCGTTTCGTTCCATCCTGGCACTATAAAGAAAACTAAAAAAAAATAGCAAAAAAATTCAAAAAATTAAAAAATACGGTTATGGATTCATTTCAAGCCAAAATAGATTGGAAAAGAATGAGATAGAGAGAAAATAAAAATTATCGTTTCGTTCCGTTCCTTCCCGACACGAAATAGAAAATTCGAAAAAAATAGCAAAAAAATTAAAAAAATTCAAAAATACAATTACGGATTCATTTCAAACCGAAATAGGTCGGAAAAGGCCGAGAAAAACGGAAAATAAAAATTACCATCCGTTTCGTTCCATCCTGACACTATATAGAAAACTAAAAAAAAATAGCAAAAAAATTCAAAAAATTAAAAAATACGGTTATGGATTCATTTCAAGCCAAAATAGATTGGAAAAGAATGAGATAGAGAGAAAATAAAAATTATCGTTCCGTTCCGTTCCTACCAGACACGAAATAGACAATTCCAAAACAATAGCAAAAAAAATCAAAAAATTAAAAAATATGGTTATGGATTCATTTCAAGCCAAAATAGATTGGAAAAGAATGAGATAGAGAGAAAATAAAAATTATCGTTTCGTTCCGTTCCTACCCGACACGAAATAGAAAATTCGAAAAAAATAGCAAAAAAATTAAAAAAAATACAAAAATACAATTACGGATTCATTTCAAACCGAAATAGGTCGGAAAAGGCCGAGAGAAACGGAAAATAAAAATTACCATCCGTTTCGTTCCATCCTGGCACTATATAGAAAACTAAAAAAAGATAACAAAAAAATTCAAAAAATTAAAAAATACGGTTACGGATTCATTTCAAGCCAAAATAGATTGGAAAAGAATGAGATAGAGAGAAAATAAAAATTATCGTTTCGTTCCGTTCCAACCCGACACGAAATAGAAAATTCGAAAAAAATAGCAAAAAAATTAAAAAAAATTTAAAAATACAATTACGTATTCATTTCAAACCGAAATAGGTCGGAAAAGGCCGAGAAAAACGGAAAATAAAATTTACCATCCGTTTCGTTCCATCCTGGCACTATGTAGAAAACTCAAAAAAAATAGCAAAAAAATTCAAAAAATTAAAAAATACAGTTACGGATTCATTTCAAACCGAAATAGGTCGGAAAAGGCCGAGAAAAACGGAAAATAAAAATTACCATCCGTTTCGTTCCATCCTGGCACTAAATAGAAAATTCAAAAAAATAGCAAAAAAATTAAAAAATTAAAAAATACGGTTATGGATTCATTTCGAGCCAAAATAGGTCAGAAAAGGCCGAGAAAAGCAGCAAATAAAAATTATCGTTCCGTTTCGTTCCTACCCGTCGCTAAATATGAAATTAAACAAAAATAGCAAAAAAATTCAAAAATACCATTATGGATTCATTTCAAGCCAAAATAGGTTGGAAAATGATGAGATATAGAGAAAATAAAAGTTATCGTTCCGTTCCGTTCCTACCCGACACGAAATAGACAATTCCAAAACAATAGCAAAAAAAATCAAAAAATTAAAAAATATGGTTATGGATTCATTTCAAGCCAAAATAGATTCGAAAAGAATGAGGTAGAGAGAAAATAAAAATTATCGTTTCGTTCCGTTCCTACCCGACACGAAATAGAAAATTCGAAAAAAATTGCAAAAAAATTAAAAAAAATTCAAAAATACAATTACGGATTCATTTCAAACAGAAATAGGTAGGAAAAGGCTGAGAAAAACGGAAAATAAAATTACCATCCGTTTCGTTCCATCCTGGCACTATAAAGAAAACTAAAAAAAAATAGCAAAAAAATTCAAAAAATTAAAAAATACGGTTATGGATTCATTTCAAGCCAAAATAGATTGGAAAAGAATGAGATAGAGAGAAAATAAAAATTATCGTTTCGTTCCGTTCCTTCCCGACACGAAATAGAAAATTCGAAAAAAATATCAAAAAAATTAAAAAAAAAATTCAAAAATACAATTACGGATTCATTTCAAACCGAAATAGGTCGGAAAAGGCCGAGAAAAACGGAAAATAAAAATTACCATCCGTTTCGTTCCATCCTGGCACTATATAGAAAACTAAAAAAAAATAGCAAAAAAATTCAAAAAATTAAAAAATACGGTTATGGATTCATTTCAAGCCAAAATATATTGGAAAAGAATGAGATAGAGAGAAAATAAAAATTATCGTTCCGTTCCGTTCCTACCAGACACGAAATAGACAATTCCAAAACAATAGCAAAAAAAATCAAAAAATTAAAAAATATGGTTATGGATTCATTTCAAGCCAAAATAGATTGGAAAAGAATGAGATAGAGAGAAAATAAAAATTATCGTTTCGTTCCGTTCCTACCCGACACGAAATAGAAAATTCGAAAAAAATAGCAAAAAAATTATAAAAAATTCAAAAATACAATTACGGATTCATTTCAAACCGAAATAGGTCGGAAAAGGCCGAGAAAAACGGAAAATAAAAATTACCATCCGTTTCGTTCCATCCTGGCACTATATAGAAAACTAAAAAAAAATAGCAAAAAAATTCAAAAAATTAAAAAATACGGTTACGGATTCATTTCAAGCCAAAATAGATTGGAAAAGAATGAGATAGAGAGAAAATAAAAATTATCGTTTCGTTCCGTTCCAACCCGACACGAAATAGAAAATTCGAAAAAAATAGCAAAAAAATTAAAAAAAATTTAAAAATACAATTACGTATTCATTTCAAACCGAAATAGGTCGGAAAAGGCCGAGAAAAACGGAAAATAAAATTTACCATCCGTTTCGTTCCATCCTGGCACTATGTAGAAAACTCAAAAAAAATAGCAAAAAAATTCAAAAAATTAAAAAATACAGTTACGGATTCATTTCAAACCGAAATAGGTCGGAAAAGGCCGAGAAAAACGGAAAATAAAAATTACCATCCGTTTCGTTCCATCCTGGCACTAAATAGAAAATTCAAAAAAATAGCAAAAAAATTAAAAAATTAAAAAATACGGTTATGGATTCATTTCGAGCCAAAATAGGTCAGAAAAGGCCGAGAAAAGCAGCAAATAAAAATTATCGTTCCGTTTCGTTCCTACCCGTCGCTAAATATGAAATTAAACAAAAATAGCAAAAAAATTCAAAAATACCATTATGGATTCATTTCAAGCCAAAATAGGTTGGAAAATGATGAGATATAGAGAAAATAAAAGTTATCGTTCCGTTCCGTTCCTACCCGACACGAAATAGACAATTCCAAAACAATAGCAAAAAAAATCAAAAAATTAAAAAATATGGTTATGGATTCATTTCAAGCCAAAATAGATTCGAAAAGAATGAGGTAGAGAGAAAATAAAAATTATCGTTTCGTTCCGTTCCTACCCGACACGAAATAGAAAATTCGAAAAAAATTGCAAAAAAATTAAAAAAAATTCAAAAATACAATTACGGATTCATTTCAAACAGAAATAGGTAGGAAAAGGCTGAGAAAAACGGAAAATAAAATTACCATCCGTTTCGTTCCATCCTGGCACTATAAAGAAAACTAAAAAAAAATAGCAAAAAAATTCAAAAAATTAAAAAATACGGTTATGGATTCATTTCAAGCCAAAATAGATTGGAAAAGAATGAGATAGAGAGAAAATAAAAATTATCGTTTCGTTCCGTTCCTTCCCGACACGAAATAGAAAATTCGAAAAAAATATCAAAAAAATTAAAAAAAAAATTCAAAAATACAATTACGGATTCATTTCAAACCGAAATAGGTCGGAAAAGGCCGAGAAAAACGGAAAATAAAAATTACCATCCGTTTCGTTCCATCCTGGCACTATATAGAAAACTAAAAAAAAATAGCAAAAAAATTCAAAAAATTAAAAAATACGGTTATGGATTCATTTCAAGCCAAAATATATTGGAAAAGAATGAGATAGAGAGAAAATAAAAATTATCGTTCCGTTCCGTTCCTACCAGACACGAAATAGACAATTCCAAAACAATAGCAAAAAAAATCAAAAAATTAAAAAATATGGTTATGGATTCATTTCAAGCCAAAATAGATTGGAAAAGAATGAGATAGAGAGAAAATAAAAATTATCGTTTCGTTCCGTTCCTACCCGACACGAAATAGAAAATTCGAAAAAAATAGCAAAAAAATTATAAAAAATTCAAAAATACAATTACGGATTCATTTCAAACCGAAATAGGTCGGAAAAGGCCGAGAAAAAAATAAAATAAAAATTACCATCCGTTTCGTTCCATCCTGGCACTATATAGAAAACTAAAAAAAAATAGCAAAAAAATTCAAAAAATTAAAAAATACGGTTACGGATTCATTTCAAGCCAAAATAGATTGGAAAAGAATGAGATAGAGAGAAAATAAAAATTATCGTTTCGTTCCGTTCCAACCCGACACGAAATAGAAAATTCGAAAAAAATAGCAAAAAAATTAAAAAAAATATAAAAATACAATTACGGATTCATTTCAAACCGAAATAGGTCGGAAAAGGCCGAGAAAAACGGGAAATAAAATTTACCATCCGTTTCGTTCCATCCTGGCACTATGTGGAAAACTAAAAAAAAATAGCAAAAAAATTCAAAAAATTAAAAAATACAGTTACGGATTCATTTCAAACCGAAATAGGTCGGAAAAGGCCGAGAAAAACGGAAAATAAAAATTACCATCCGTTTCGTTCCATCCTGGCACTAAATAGAAAATTCAAAAAAATAGCAAGAAAATTCAAAAAATTAAAAAATGCGGTTATGGATTCATTTCGAGCCAAAATAGGTCAGAAAAGGCCGAGAAAAACAGCAAATAAAAATTATCGTTCCGTTTCGTTCCTACAAGAAATAAATAGAAAATTCAAAAAAAATAGCAAAAAAATTCAAAAAATTAAAAAATACGGTTATAGATTCATTTCAAACCAAAATAGATTGGAAAAGAATGAGATAGAGAGAAAATAAAAATTATCGTTTCGTTCCGTTCCTACCCGACACGAAATAGAAAATTCGAAAAAAATAGCAAAAAAATTAAAAAAAAAATTCAAAAATACAATTACGGATTCATTTCAAACCGAAATAGGTCGGAAAAGGCCGAGAAAAACGGAAAATAAAAATTACCATCCGTTTCGTTCCATCCTGGCACTATATAGAAAACTCAAAAAAAATAACAAAAAAATTCAAAAAATTAAAAAATACGGTTATGGATTCATTTCAAGCCAAAATAGATTGGAAAAGGATGAGATAGAGAGAAAATAAAAGTTATCGTTCCATTCCATTCCTACTCGACACGAAATAGAAAATTCTAAAACAATAGCGAAAAAATTCAAAAAATTAAAGAATACCATTACGGGTTCATTTCAAGCAAAAATAGGTCGGAAAAGGCCGAGAAAAACAGAAAATAAAAATTACCATCCGTTTAGTTCCATCCTGGCACTATATAGAAAACTCAAAAAAAATAGCAAAAAAATTCAAAAAATTAAAAAATACGGTTATGGATTCATTTCAAGCCAAAATAGATTGGAAAAGGATGAGATAGAGAGAAAATAAAAGTTATCGTTCCGTTTCTTTCCTACCCGACACGAAATAGAAAATTCTAAAACAATAGCAAACAAATTCAAAAAATTAAAGAATACCATTACGGGTTCATTTCAAGACAAAATAGGTCGGAAAAGGCCGAGAAAAACAGAAAATAAAAATTATCGTTCCGTTTCGTTCCTACCCGTCGCTAAATATGAAACTAAACAAAAATAGCAAAAAAATTCAAAAAATTCAAAAATACCATTATGGATTCATTTCAAGCCAAAATAGGTTGGAAAATGATGAGATATAGAGAAAATAAAAGTTATCGTTCCGTTCCGTTTCTACCAGACACGAAACAGACAATTCCAAAACAATAGCAAAAAATATCAAAAAACTAAAATATATGGTTATGGATTCATTTCAAGCCAAAATAGATTGGAAAAGAATGAGATAGAGAGAAAATAAAAATTATCGTTTCGTTCCGTTCCTACCCGACACGAAATAGAAAATTCGAAAAAAATAGCAAAAAAATTAAAAAAAATATAAAAATACAATTACGGATTCATTTCAAACCGAAATAGGTCGGAAAAGGCCGAGAAAAACGGGAAATAAAATTTACCATCCGTTTCGTTCCATCCTGGCACTATGTAGAAAACTAAAAAAAAATAGCAAAAAAATTCAAAAAATTAAAAAATACAGTTATGGATTCATTTCAAACCGAAATAGGTCGGAAAAGGCCGAGAAAAACGGAAAATAAAAATTACCATCCGTTTCGTTCCATCCTGGCACTAAATAGAAAATTCAAAAAAATAGCAAGAAAATTCAAAAAATTAAAAAATGCGGTTATGGATTCATTTCGAGCCAAAATAGGTCAGAAAAGGCCGAGAAAAACAGCAAATAAAAATTATCGTTCCGTTTCGTTCCTACAAGAACTAAATAGAAAATTCAAAAAAAATAGCAAAAAAATTCAAAAAATTAAAAAATACGGTTATAGATTCATTTCAAGCCAAAATAGATTGGAAAAGAATGAGATAGAGAGAAAATAAAAATTATCGTTTCGTTCCGTTCCTACCCGACACGAAATAGAAAATTCGAAAAAAATAGCAAAAAAATTAAAAAAAAAATTCAAAAATACAATTACGGATTCATTTCAAACCGAAATAGGTCGGAAAAGGCCGAGAAAAACGGAAAATAAAAATTACCATCCGTTTCGTTCCATCCTGGCACTATATAGAAAACTCAAAAAAAATAGCAAAAAAATTCAAAAAATTAAAAAATACGGTTATGGATTCATTTCAAGCCAAAATAGATTGGAAAAGGATGAGATAGAGAGAAAATAAAAGTTATCGTTCCATTCCATTCCTACCCGACACGAAATAGAAAATTCTAAAACAATAGCGAAAAAATTCAAAAAATTAAAGAATACCATTACGGGTTCATTTCAAGCAAAAATAGGTCGGAAAAGGCCAAGAAAAACAGAAAATAAAAATTACCATCCGTTTAGTTCCATCCTGGCACTATATAGAAAACTCAAAAAAAATAGCAAAAAAATTCAAAAAATTAAAAAATACGGTTATGGATTCATTTCAAGCCAAAATAGATTGGAAAAGGATGAGATAGAGAGAAAATAAAAGTTATCGTTCCGTTTCTTTCCTACCCGACACGAAATAGAAAATTCTAAAACAATAGCAAACAAATTCAAAAAATTAAAGAATACCATTACGGGTTCATTTCAAGACAAAATAGGTCGGAAAAGGCCGAGAAAAACAGAAAATAAAAATTATCGTTCCGTTTCGTTCCTACCCGTCGCTAAATATGAAACTAAACAAAAATAGCAAAAAAATTCAAAAAATTCAAAAATACCATTATGGATTATTTCAAGCCAAAATAGGTTGGAAAATGATGAGATATAGAGAAAATAAAAGTTATCGTTCCGTTCCGTTTCTACCAGACACGAAACAGACAATTCCAAAACAATAGCAAAAAATATCAAAAAACTAAAATATATGGTTATGGATTCATTTCAAGCCAAAATAGATTGGAAAAGAATGAGATAGAGAGAAAATAAAAATTATCGTTTCGTTCCGTTCCTACCCGACACGAAATAGAAAATTCGAAAAAAATAGCAAAAAAATTCAAAAAAATTCAAAAATACAATTACGGATGCATTTCAAACCGAAATAGGTCGGAAAAGGCCAAGAAAAACGGAAAATAAAAATTACCATCCGTTTCGTTCCATCCTGGCACTATATAGAAAACTAAAAAAAAATAGCAAAAAAATTCAAAAAATTAAAAAATACGGTTACAGCTTCATTTCAAGCCAAAATAGATTGGAAAAGAATGAGATAGAGAGAAAATAAAAATTACCGTTTCGTTCCGTTCCTACCCGACACGAAATAGAAAATTCGAAAAAAATAGCAAAAAAATTCAAAAAAATTCAAAAATACAATTACGGATTCATTTCAAACCGAAATAGGTCGGAAAAGGCCGAGAAAAACGGAAAATAAAAATTACCATCCGTTTCGTTCCATCCTGGCGCTATATAGAAAACTCAAAAAAAATAGCAAAAAAATTCAAAAAATTAAAAAATACAATTACGGAGTTATTTCAAACCGAAATAGGTCGGAAAAGGCCGAGAAAAACGGAAAATAAAAATTACCATCCGTTTCGTTCCATCCTGGCAATATATAGAAAACTAAAAAAAAATAGCAAAAAAATTAAAAAATTAAAAAATACGGTTATGGATTCATTTCGAGCCAAAATAGGTCAGAAAAGGCCGAGAAAAGCAGCAAATAAAAATTATCGTTCCGTTTCGTTCCTACCCGTCGCTAAATATGAAATTAAACAAAAATAGCAAAAAAATTCAAAAATACCATTATGGATTCATTTCAAGCCAAAATAGGTTGGAAAATGATGAGATATAGAGAAAATAAAAGTTATCGTTCCGTTCCGTTCCTACCCGACACGAAATAGACAATTCCAAAACAATAGCAAAAAAAATCAAAAAATTAAAAAATACGGTTACAGCTTCATTTCAAGCCAAAATAGATTGGAAAAGAATGAGATAGAGAGAAAATAAAAATTATCGTTTCGTTCCGTTCCTACCCGACACGAAATAGAAAATTCGAAAAAAATAGCAAAAAAATTAAAAAAAATTCAAAAATACAATTACGGATTCATTTCAAACCGAAATAGGTCGGAAAAGGCCGAGAAAAACGGAAAATAAAAATTACCATCCGTTTCGTTCCATCCTGGCGCTATATAGAAAACTCAAAAAAAATAGCAAAAAAATTCAAAAAATTAAAAAATACAATTACGGAGTTATTTCAAACCGAAATAGGTCGGAAAAGGCCGAGAAAAACGGAAAATAAAAATTACCATCCGTTTCGTTCCATCCTGGCAATATATAGAAAACTAAAAAAAAATAGCAAAAAAATTAAAAAATTAAAAAATACGGTTATGGATTCATTTCGAGCCAAAATAGGTCAGAAAAGGCCGAGAAAAGCAGCAAATAAAAATTATCGTTCCGTTTCGTTCCTACCCGTCGCTAAATATGAAATTAAACAAAAATAGCAAAAAAATTCAAAAATACCATTATGGATTCATTTCAAGCCAAAATAGGTTGGAAAATGATGACATATAGAGAAAATAAAAGTTATCGTTCCGTTCCGTTCCTACCCGACACGAAATAGACAATTCCAAAACAATAGCAAAAAAAATCAAAAAATTAAAAAATATGGTTATGGATTCATTTCAAGCCAAAATAGATTGGAAAAGAATGAGATAGAGAGAAAATAAAAATTATCGTTTCGTTCCGTTCCTACCCGACACGAAATAGAAAATTCGAAAAAAATAGCAAAAAAATTAAAAAAAAAATTCAAAAATACAATTACGGATTCATTTCAAACCGAAATAGGTCGGAAAAGGCCGAGAAAAACGGAAAATAAAAATTACCATCCGTTTCGTTCCATCCTGGCACTATATAGAAAACTCAAAAAAAATAGCAAAAAAATTCAAAAAATTAAAAAATACGGTTATGGATTCATTTCAAGCCAAAATAGATTGGAAAAGGATGAGATAGAGAGAAAATAAAAGTTATCGTTCCATTCCATTCCTACCCGACACGAAATAGAAAATTCTAAAACAATAGCGAAAAAATTCAAAAAATTAAAGAATACCATTACGGGTTCATTTCAAGCAAAAATAGGTCGGAAAAGGCCAAGAAAAACAGAAAATAAAAATTACCATCCGTTTAGTTCCATCCTGGCACTATATAGAAAACTCAAAAAAAATAGCAAAAAAATTCAAAAAATTAAAAAATACGGTTATGGATTCATTTCAAGCCAAAATAGATTGGAAAAGGATGAGATAGAGAGAAAATAAAAGTTATCGTTCCGTTTCTTTCCTACCCGACACGAAATAGAAAATTCTAAAACAATAGCAAACAAATTCAAAAAATTAAAGAATACCATTACGGGTTCATTTCAAGACAAAATAGGTCGGAAAAGGCCGAGAAAAACAGAAAATAAAAATTATCGTTCCGTTTCGTTCCTACCCGTCGCTAAATATGAAACTAAACAAAAATAGCAAAAAAATTCAAAAAATTCAAAAATACCATTATGGATTATTTCAAGCCAAAATAGGTTGGAAAATGATGAGATATAGAGAAAATAAAAGTTATCGTTCCGTTCCGTTTCTACCAGACACGAAACAGACAATTCCAAAACAATAGCAAAAAATATCAAAAAACTAAAATATATGGTTATGGATTCATTTCAAGCCAAAATAGATTGGAAAAGAATGAGATAGAGAGAAAATAAAAATTATCGTTTCGTTCCGTTCCTACCCGACACGAAATAGAAAATTCGAAAAAAATAGCAAAAAAATTCAAAAAAATTCAAAAATACAATTACGGATGCATTTCAAACCGAAATAGGTCGGAAAAGGCCAAGAAAAACGGAAAATAAAAATTACCATCCGTTTCGTTCCATCCTGGCACTATATAGAAAACTAAAAAAAAATAGCAAAAAAATTCAAAAAATTAAAAAATACGGTTACAGCTTCATTTCAAGCCAAAATAGATTGGAAAAGAATGAGATAGAGAGAAAATAAAAATTACCGTTTCGTTCCGTTCCTACCCGACACGAAATAGAAAATTCGAAAAAAATAGCAAAAAAATTCAAAAAAATTCAAAAATACAATTACGGATTCATTTCAAACCGAAATAGGTCGGAAAAGGCCGAGAAAAACGGAAAATAAAAATTACCATCCGTTTCGTTCCATCCTGGCGCTATATAGAAAACTCAAAAAAAATAGCAAAAAAATTCAAAAAATTAAAAAATACAATTACGGAGTTATTTCAAACCGAAATAGGTCGGAAAAGGCCGAGAAAAACGGAAAATAAAAATTACCATCCGTTTCGTTCCATCCTGGCAATATATAGAAAACTAAAAAAAAATAGCAAAAAAATTAAAAAATTAAAAAATACGGTTATGGATTCATTTCGAGCCAAAATAGGTCAGAAAAGGCCGAGAAAAGCAGCAAATAAAAATTATCGTTCCGTTTCGTTCCTACCCGTCGCTAAATATGAAATTAAACAAAAATAGCAAAAAAATTCAAAAATACCATTATGGATTCATTTCAAGCCAAAATAGGTTGGAAAATGATGAGATATAGAGAAAATAAAAGTTATCGTTCCGTTCCGTTCCTACCCGACACGAAATAGACAATTCCAAAACAATAGCAAAAAAAATCAAAAAATTAAAAAATACGGTTACAGCTTCATTTCAAGCCAAAATAGATTGGAAAAGAATGAGATAGAGAGAAAATAAAAATTATCGTTTCGTTCCGTTCCTACCCGACACGAAATAGAAAATTCGAAAAAAATAGCAAAAAAATTAAAAAAAATTCAAAAATACAATTACGGATTCATTTCAAACCGAAATAGGTCGGAAAAGGCCGAGAAAAACGGAAAATAAAAATTACCATCCGTTTCGTTCCATCCTGGCAATATATAGAAAACTAAAAAAAAATAGCAAAAAAATTAAAAAATTAAAAAATACGGTTATGGATTCATTTCGAGCCAAAATAGGTCAGAAAAGGCCGAGAAAAGCAGCAAATAAAAATTATCGTTCCGTTTCGTTCCTACCCGTCGCTAAATATGAAATTAAACAAAAATAGCAAAAAAATTCAAAAATACCATTATGGATTCATTCCAAGCCAAAATAGGTTGGAAAATGATGACATATAGAGAAAATAAAAGTTATCGTTCCGTTCCGTTCCTACCCGACACGAAATAGACAATTCCAAAACAATAGCAAAAAAAATCAAAAAATTAAAAAATATGGTTATGGATTCATTTCAAGCCAAAATAGATTGGAAAAGAATGAGATAGAGAGAAAATAAAAATTATCGTTTCGTTCCGTTCCTACCCGACACGAAATAGAAAATTCGAAAAAAATAGCAAAAAAATTAAAAAAAATTCAAAAATACAATTACGGGTTCATTTCAAACCGAAATAGGTCGGAAAAGGCCGAGAAAAACGGAAAATAAAAATCACCATCCGTTTCGTTCCATCCTGGCACTACGTAGAAAACTAAAAAAAAATAGCAAAAAAATTAAAAAAATTAAAAAATACAGTTACGGATTCATTTCAAACCGAAATAGGTTGGAAAAGGCCGAGAAAAACGGAAAATAAAAATTACCATCCGTTTCGTTCCATCCTGGCACTATGTAGAAAACTAAAAAAAAATAGCAAAAAAATTCAAAAAATTAAAAAATACAGTTACGGATTCATTTCAAACCGAAATAGGTCGGAAAAGGCCGAGAAAAACGGAAAATAAAAATTACCATCCGTTTCGTTCCATCCTGGCACTATGTAGAAAACTCAAAAAAAATAGCAAAAAAATTCAAAAAATTAAAAAATACAGTTACGGATTCATTTCAAACCGAAATAGGTCGGAAAAGGCCGAGAAAAACGGAAAATAAAAATTACCATCCGTTTCGTTCCATCCTGGCACTAAATAGAAAATTCAAAAAAATAGCAAAAAAATTAAAAAATTAAAAAATACGGTTATGGATTCATTTCGAGCCAAAATAGGTCAGAATAGGCCGAGAAAAACAGCAAATAAAAATTATCGTTCCGTTTCGTTCCTACCCGTCGCTAAATATGAAATTAAACAAAAATAGCAAAAAAATTCAAAAATACCATTATGGATTCATTTCAAGCCAAAATAGGTTGGAAAATGATGAGATATAGAGAAAATAAAAGTTATCGTTCCGTTCCGTTTCTGCCAGACACGAAACAGACAATTCCAAAACAATAGCAAAAAAAATCAAAAAACTAAAATATATGGTTATGGATTCATTTCAAGCCAAAATAGATTGGAAAAGAATGAGATAGAGAGAAAATAAAAATTATCGTTTCGTTCCGTTCCTACCCTACACGAAATAGAAAATTCGAAAAAAATAGCAAAAAAATTCAAAAAAATTCAAAAATACAATTACGGATGCATTTCAAACCGAAATAGGTCGGAAAAGGCCAAGAAAAACGGAAAATAAAAATTACCATCCGTTTCGTTCCATCCTGGCACTATATAGAAAACTAAAAAAAAATAGCAAAAAAATTCAAAAAATTAAAAAATACGGTTACAGCTTCATTTCAAGCCAAAATAGATTGGAAAAGAATGAGATAGAGAGAAAATAAAAATTACAGTTTCGTTCCGTTCCTACCCGACACGAAATAGAAAATTCGAAAAAAATAGCAAAAAAATTCAAAAAAATTCAAAAATACAATTACGGATTCATTTCAAACCGAAATAGGTCGGAAAAGGCCGAGAAAAACGGAAAATAAAAATTACCATCCGTTTCGTTCCATCCTGGCGCTATATAGAAAACTCAAAAAAAATAGCAAAAAAATTCAAAAAATTAAAAAATACAATTACGGAGTTATTTCAAACCGAAATAGGTCGGAAAAGGCCGAGAAAAACGGAAAATAAAAATTACCATCCGTTTCGTTCCATCCTGGCAATATATAGAAAACTAAAAAAAAATAGCAAAAAAATTAAAAAATTAAAAAATACGGTTATGGATTCATTTCGAGCCAAAATAGGTCAGAAAAGGCCGAGAAAAGCAGCAAATAAAAATTATCGTTCCGTTTCGTTCCTACCCGTAGCTAAATATGAAATTAAACAAAAATAGCAAAAAAATTCAAAAATACCATTATGGATTCATTTCAAGCCAAAATAGGTTGGAAAATGATGAGATATAGAGAAAATAAAAGTTATCGTTCCGTTCCGTTCCTACCCGACACGAAATAGACAATTCCAAAACAATAGCAAAAAAAATCAAAAAATTAAAAAATACGGTTACAGCTTCATTTCAAGCCAAAATAGATTGGAAAAGAATGAGATAGAGAGAAAATAAAAATTATCGTTTCGTTCCGTTCCTACCCGACACGAAATAGAAAATTCGAAAAAAATAGCAAAAAAATTAAAAAAAATTCAAAAATACAATTACGGATTCATTTCAAACCGAAATAGGTCGGAAAAGGCCGAGAAAAACGGAAAATAAAAATTACCATCCGTTTCGTTCCATCCTGGCGCTATATAGAAAACTCAAAAAAAATAGCAAAAAAATTCAAAAAATTAAAAAATACAATTACGGAGTTATTTCAAACCGAAATAGGTCGGAAAAGGCCGAGAAAAACGGAAAATAAAAATTACCATCCGTTTCGTTCCATCCTGGCAATATATAGAAAACTAAAAAAAAATAGCAAAAAAATTAAAAAATTAAAAAATACGGTTATGGATTCATTTCGAGCCAAAATAGGTCAGAAAAGGCCGAGAAAAGCAGCAAATAAAAATTATCGTTCCGTTTCGTTCCTACCCGTCGCTAAATATGAAATTAAACAAAAATAGCAAAAAAATTCAAAAATACCATTATGGATTCATTCCAAGCCAAAATAGGTTGGAAAATGATGACATATAGAGAAAATAAAAGTTATCGTTCCGTTCCGTTCCTACCCGACACGAAATAGACAATTCCAAAACAATAGCAAAAAAAATCAAAAAATTAAAAAATATGGTTATGGATTCATTTCAAGCCAAAATAGATTGGAAAAGAATGAGATAGAGAGAAAATAAAAATTATCGTTTCGTTCCGTTCCTACCCGACACGAAATAGAAAATTCGAAAAAAATAGCAAAAAAATTAAAAAAAAATCAAAAATACAATTACGGATTCATTTCAAACCGAAATAGGTCGGAAAAGGCCGAGAAAAACGGAAAATAAAAATCACCATCCGTTTCGTTCCATCCTGGCACTACGTAGAAAACTAAAAAAAAATAGCAAAAAAATTCAAAAAATTAAAAAATACAGTTACGGATTCATTTCAAACCGAAATAGGTTGGAAAAGGCCGAGAAAAACGGAAAATAAAAATTACCATCCGTTTCGTTCCATCCTGGCACTATGTAGAAAACTAAAAAAAAATAGCAAAAAAATTCAAAAAATTGAAAAATACAGTTACGGATTCATTTCAAACCGAAATAGGTCGGAAAAGGCCGAGAAAAACGGAAAATAAAAATTACCATCCGTTTCGTTCCATCCTGGCACTATGTAGAAAACTCAAAAAAAATAGCAAAAAAATTCAAAAAATTAAAAAATACAGTTACGGATTCATTTCAAACCGAAATAGGTCGGAAAAGGCCGAGAAAAACGGAAAATAAAAATTACCATCCGTTTCGTTCCATCCTGGCAATATATAGAAAACTAAAAAAAAATAGCAAAAAAATTAAAAAATTAAAAAATACGGTTATGGATTCATTTCGAGCCAAAATAGGTCAGAAAAGGCCGAGAAAAGCAGCAAATAAAAATTATCGTTCCGTTTCGTTCCTACCCGTCGCTAAATATGAAATTAAACAAAAATAGCAAAAAAATTCAAAAATACCATTATGGATTCATTTCAAGCCAAAATAGGTTGGAAAATGATGAGATATAGAGAAAATAAAAGTTATCGTTCCGTTCCGTTCCTACCCGACACGAAATAGACAATTCCAAAACAATAGCAAAAAAAATCAAAAAATTAAAAAATACGGTTACAGCTTCATTTCAAGCCAAAATAGATTGGAAAAGAATGAGATAGAGAGAAAATAAAAATTATCGTTTCGTTCCGTTCCTACCCGACACGAAATAGAAAATTCGAAAAAAATAGCAAAAAAATTAAAAAAAATTCAAAAATACAATTACGGATTCATTTCAAACCGAAATAGGTCGGAAAAGGCCGAGAAAAACGGAAAATAAAAATCACCATCCGTTTCGTTCCATCCTGGCACTACGTAGAAAACTAAAAAAAAATAGCAAAAAAATTCAAAAAATTAAAAAATACAGTTACGGATTCATTTCAAACCGAAATAGGTTGGAAAAGGCCGAGAAAAACGGAAAATAAAAATTACCATCCGTTTCGTTCCATCCTGGCACTATGTAGAAAACTAAAAAAAAATAGCAAAAAAATTCAAAAAATTAAAAAATACAGTTACGGATTCATTTCAAACCGAAATAGGTCGGAAAAGGCCGAGAAAAACGGAAAATAAAAATTACCATCCGTTTCGTTCCATCCTGGCACTATGTAGAAAACTCAAAAAAAATAGCAAAAAAATTCAAAAAATTAAAAAATACAGTTACGGATTCATTTCAAACCGAAATAGGTCGGAAAAGGCCGAGAAAAACGGAAAATAAAAATTACCATCCGTTTCGTTCCATCCTGGCACTAAATAGAAAATTCAAAAAAATAGCAAAAAAATTAAAAAATTAAAAAATACGGTTATGGATTCATTTCGAGCCAAAATAGGTCAGAATAGGCCGAGAAAAACAGCAAATAAAAATTATCGTTCCGTTTCGTTCCTACCCGTCGCTAAATATGAAATTAAACAAAAATAGCAAAAAAATTCAAAAATACCATTATGGATTCATTTCAAGCCAAAATAGGTTGGAAAATGATGAGATATAGAGAAAATAAAAGTTATCGTTCCGTTCCGTTTCTGCCAGACACGAAACAGACAATTCCAAAACAATAGCAAAAAAAATCAAAAAACTAAAATATATGGTTATGGATTCATTTCAAGCCAAAATAGATTGGAAAAGAATGAGATAGAGAGAAAATAAAAATTATCGTTTCGTTCCGTTCCTACCCTACACGAAATAGAAAATTCGAAAAAAATAGCAAAAAAATTCAAAAAAATTCAAAAATACAATTACGGATGCATTTCAAACCGAAATAGGTCGGAAAAGGCCAAGAAAAACGGAAAATAAAAATTACCATCCGTTTCGTTCCATCCTGGCACTATATAGAAAACTAAAAAAAAATAGCAAAAAAATTCAAAAAATTAAAAAATACGGTTACAGCTTCATTTCAAGCCAAAATAGATTGGAAAAGAATGAGATAGAGAGAAAATAAAAATTACAGTTTCGTTCCGTTCCTACCCGACACGAAATAGAAAATTCGAAAAAAATAGCAAAAAAATTCAAAAAAATTCAAAAATACAATTACGGATTCATTTCAAACCGAAATAGGTCGGAAAAGGCCGAGAAAAACGGAAAATAAAAATTACCATCCGTTTCGTTCCATCCTGGCGCTATATAGAAAACTCAAAAAAAATAGCAAAAAAATTCAAAAAATTAAAAAATACAATTACGGAGTTATTTCAAACCGAAATAGGTCGGAAAAGGCCGAGAAAAACGGAAAATAAAAATTACCATCCGTTTCGTTCCATCCTGGCAATATATAGAAAACTAAAAAAAAATAGCAAAAAAATTAAAAAATTAAAAAATACGGTTATGGATTCATTTCGAGCCAAAATAGGTCAGAAAAGGCCGAGAAAAGCAGCAAATAAAAATTATCGTTCCGTTTCGTTCCTACCCGTAGCTAAATATGAAATTAAACAAAAATAGCAAAAAAATTCAAAAATACCATTATGGATTCATTTCAAGCCAAAATAGGTTGGAAAATGATGAGATATAGAGAAAATAAAAGTTATCGTTCCGTTCCGTTCCTACCCGACACGAAATAGACAATTCCAAAACAATAGCAAAAAAAATCAAAAAATTAAAAAATACGGTTACAGCTTCATTTCAAGCCAAAATAGATTGGAAAAGAATGAGATAGAGAGAAAATAAAAATTATCGTTTCGTTCCGTTCCTACCCGACACGAAATAGAAAATTCGAAAAAAATAGCAAAAAAATTAAAAAAAATTCAAAAATACAATTACGGATTCATTTCAAACCGAAATAGGTCGGAAAAGGCCGAGAAAAACGGAAAATAAAAATTACCATCCGTTTCGTTCCATCCTGGCGCTATATAGAAAACTCAAAAAAAATAGCAAAAAAATTCAAAAAATTAAAAAATACAATTACGGAGTTATTTCAAACCGAAATAGGTCGGAAAAGGCCGAGAAAAACGGAAAATAAAAATTACCATCCGTTTCGTTCCATCCTGGCAATATATAGAAAACTAAAAAAAAATAGCAAAAAAATTAAAAAATTAAAAAATACGGTTATGGATTCATTTCGAGCCAAAATAGGTCAGAAAAGGCCGAGAAAAGCAGCAAATAAAAATTATCGTTCCGTTTCGTTCCTACCCGTCGCTAAATATGAAATTAAACAAAAATAGCAAAAAAATTCAAAAATACCATTATGGATTCATTTCAAGCCAAAATAGGTTGGAAAATGATGAGATATAGAGAAAATAAAAGTTATCGTTCCGTTCCGTTCCTACCCGACACGAAATAGACAATTCCAAAACAATAGCAAAAAAAATCAAAAAATTAAAAAATACGGTTACAGCTTCATTTCAAGCCAAAATAGATTGGAATAGAATGAGATAGAGAGAAAATAAAAATTATCGTTTCGTTCCGTTCCTACCCGACACGAAATAGAAAATTCGAAAAAAATAGCAAAAAAATTAAAAAAAATTCAAAAATACAATTACGGATTCATTTCAAACCGAAATAGGTCGGAAAAGGCCGAGAAAAACGGAAAATAAAAATCACCATCCGTTTCGTTCCATCCTGGCACTACGTAGAAAACTAAAAAAAAATAGCAAAAAAATTCAAAAAATTAAAAAATACAGTTACGGATTCATTTCAAACCGAAATAGGTTGGAAAAGGCCGAGAAAAACGGAAAATAAAAATTACCATCCGTTTCGTTCCATCCTGGCACTATGTAGAAAACTAAAAAAAAATAGCAAAAAAATTCAAAAAATTAAAAAATACAGTTACGGATTCATTTCAAACCGAAATAGGTCGGAAAAGGCCGAGAAAAACGGAAAATAAAAATTACCATCCGTTTCGTTCCATCCTGGCACTATGTAGAAAACTCAAAAAAAATAGCAAAAAAATTCAAAAAATTAAAAAATACAGTTACGGATTCATTTCAAACCGAAATAGGTCGGAAAAGGCCGAGAAAAACGGAAAATAAAAATTACCATCCGTTTCGTTCCATCCTGGCACTAAATAGAAAATTCAAAAAAATAGCAAAAAAATTAAAAAATTAAAAAATACGGTTATGGATTCATTTCGAGCCAAAATAGGTCAGAATAGGCCGAGAAAAACAGCAAATAAAAATTATCGTTCCGTTTCGTTCCTACCCGTCGCTAAATATGAAATTAAACAAAAATAGCAAAAAAATTCAAAAATACCATTATGGATTCATTTCAAGCCAAAATAGGTTGGAAAATGATGAGATATAGAGAAAATAAAAGTTATCGTTCCGTTCCGTTTCTGCCAGACACGAAACAGACAATTCCAAAACAATAGCAAAAAAAATCAAAAAACTAAAATATATGGTTATGGATTCATTTCAAGCCAAAATAGATTGGAAAAGAATGAGATAGAGAGAAAATAAAAATTATCGTTTCGTTCCGTTCCTACCCTACACGAAATAGAAAATTCGAAAAAAATAGCAAAAAAATTCAAAAAAATTCAAAAATACAATTACGGATGCATTTCAAACCGAAATAGGTCGGAAAAGGCCAAGAAAAACGGAAAATAAAAATTACCATCCGTTTCGTTCCATCCTGGCACTATATAGAAAACTAAAAAAAAATAGCAAAAAAATTCAAAAAATTAAAAAATACGGTTACAGCTTCATTTCAAGCCAAAATAGATTGGAAAAGAATGAGATAGAGAGAAAATAAAAATTACAGTTTCGTTCCGTTCCTACCCGACACGAAATAGAAAATTCGAAAAAAATAGCAAAAAAATTCAAAAAAATTCAAAAATACAATTACGGATTCATTTCAAACCGAAATAGGTCGGAAAAGGCCGAGAAAAACGGAAAATAAAAATTACCATCCGTTTCGTTCCATCCTGGCGCTATATAGAAAACTCAAAAAAAATAGCAAAAAAATTCAAAAAATTAAAAAATACAATTACGGAGTTATTTCAAACCGAAATAGGTCGGAAAAGGCCGAGAAAAACGGAAAATAAAAATTACCATCCGTTTCGTTCCATCCTGGCAATATATAGAAAACTAAAAAAAAATAGCAAAAAAATTAAAAAATTAAAAAATACGGTTATGGATTCATTTCGAGCCAAAATAGGTCAGAAAAGGCCGAGAAAAGCAGCAAATAAAAATTATCGTTCCGTTTCGTTCCTACCCGTAGCTAAATATGAAATTAAACAAAAATAGCAAAAAAATTCAAAAATACCATTATGGATTCATTTCAAGCCAAAATAGGTTGGAAAATGATGAGATATAGAGAAAATAAAAGTTATCGTTCCGTTCCGTTCCTACCCGACACGAAATAGACAATTCCAAAACAATAGCAAAAAAAATCAAAAAATTAAAAAATACGGTTACAGCTTCATTTCAAGCCAAAATAGATTGGAAAAGAATGAGATAGAGAGAAAATAAAAATTATCGTTTCGTTCCGTTCCTACCCGACACGAAATAGAAAATTCGAAAAAAATAGCAAAAAAATTAAAAAAAATTCAAAAATACAATTACGGATTCATTTCAAACCGAAATAGGTCGGAAAAGGCCGAGAAAAACGGAAAATAAAAATTACCATCCGTTTCGTTCCATCCTGGCGCTATATAGAAAACTCAAAAAAAATAGCAAAAAAATTCAAAAAATTAAAAAATACAATTACGGAGTTATTTCAAACCGAAATAGGTCGGAAAAGGCCGAGAAAAACGGAAAATAAAAATTACCATCCGTTTCGTTCCATCCTGGCAATATATAGAAAACTAAAAAAAAATAGCAAAAAAATTAAAAAATTAAAAAATACGGTTATGGATTCATTTCGAGCCAAAATAGGTCAGAAAAGGCCGAGAAAAGCAGCAAATAAAAATTATCGTTCCGTTTCGTTCCTACCCGTCGCTAAATATGAAATTAAACAAAAATAGCAAAAAAATTCAAAAATACCATTATGGATTCATTCCAAGCCAAAATAGGTTGGAAAATGATGACATATAGAGAAAATAAAAGTTATCGTTCCGTTCCGTTCCTACCCGACACGAAATAGACAATTCCAAAACAATAGCAAAAAAAATCAAAAAATTAAAAAATATGGTTATGGATTCATTTCAAGCCAAAATAGATTGGAAAAGAATGAGATAGAGAGAAAATAAAAATTATCGTTTCGTTCCGTTCCTACCCGACACGAAATAGAAAATTCGAAAAAAATAGCAAAAAAATTAAAAAAAATTCAAAAATACAATTACGGATTCATTTCAAACCGAAATAGGTCGGAAAAGGCCGAGAAAAACGGAAAATAAAAATCACCATCCGTTTCGTTCCATCCTGGCACTACGTAGAAAACTAAAAAAAAATAGCAAAAAAATTCAAAAAATTAAAAAATACAGTTACGGATTCATTTCAAACCGAAATAGGTTGGAAAAGGCCGAGAAAAACGGAAAATAAAAATTACCATCCGTTTCGTTCCATCCTGGCACTATGTAGAAAACTAAAAAAAAATAGCAAAAAAATTCAAAAAATTGAAAAATACAGTTACGGATTCATTTCAAACCGAAATAGGTCGGAAAAGGCCGAGAAAAACGGAAAATAAAAATTACCATCCGTTTCGTTCCATCCTGGCACTATGTAGAAAACTCAAAAAAAATAGCAAAAAAATTCAAAAAATTAAAAAATACAGTTACGGATTCATTTCAAACCGAAATAGGTCGGAAAAGGCCGAGAAAAACGGAAAATAAAAATTACCATCCGTTTCGTTCCATCCTGGCAATATATAGAAAACTAAAAAAAAATAGCAAAAAAATTAAAAAATTAAAAAATACGGTTATGGATTCATTTCGAGCCAAAATAGGTCAGAAAAGGCCGAGAAAAGGAGCAAATAAAAATTATCGTTCCGTTTCGTTCCTACCCGTCGCTAAATATGAAATTAAACAAAAATAGCAAAAAAATTCAAAAATACCATTATGGATTCATTCCAAGCCAAAATAGGTTGGAAAATGATGAGATATAGAGAAAATAAAAGTTATCGTTCCGTTCCGTTCCTACCCGACACGAAATAGACAATTTCAAAACAATAGCAAAAAAAATCAAAAAATTAAAAAATACGGTTACAGCTTCATTTCAAGCCAAAATAGATTGGAAAAGAATGAGATAGAGAGAAAATAAAAATTATCGTTTCGTTCCGTTCCTACCCGACACGAAATAGAAAATTCGAAAAAAATAGCAAAAAAATTAAAAAAAATTCAAAAATACAATTACGGATTCATTTCAAACCGAAATAGGTCGGAAAAGGCCGAGAAAAACGGAAAATAAAAATTACCATCCGTTTCGTTCCATCCTGGCGCTATATAGAAAACTCAAAAAAAATAGCAAAAAAATTCAAAAAATTAAAAAATACAATTACGGAGTTATTTCAAACCGAAATAGGTCGGAAAAGGCCGAGAAAAACGGAAAATAAAAATTACCATCCGTTTCGTTCCATCCTGGCAATATATAGAAAACTAAGAAAAAATAGCAAAAAAATTAAAAAATTAAAAAATACGGTTATGGATTCATTTCGAGCCAAAATAGGTCAGAAAAGGCCGAGAAAAGCAGCAAATAAAAATTATCGTTCCGTTTCGTTCCTACCCGTCGCTAAATATGAAATTAAACAAAAATAGCAAAAAAATTCAAAAATACCATTATGGATTCATTTCAAGCCAAAATAGGTTGGAAAATGATGAGATATAGAGAAAATAAAAGTTATCGTTCCGTTCCGTTCCTACCCGACACGAAATAGACAATTCCAAAACAATAGCAAAAAAAATCAAAAAATTAAAAAATACGGTTACAGCTTCATTTCAAGCCAAAATAGATTGGAAAAGAATGAGATAGAGAGAAAATAAAAATTATCGTTTCGTTCCGTTCCTACCCGACACGAAATAGAAAATTCGAAAAAAATAGCAAAAAAATTAAAAAAAATTCAAAAATACAATTACGGATTCATTTCAAACCGAAATAGGTCGGAAAAGGCCGAGAAAAACGGAAAATAAAAATCACCATCCGTTTCGTTCCATCCTGGCACTACGTAGAAAACTCAAAAAAAATAGCAAAAAAATTCAAAAAATTAAAAAATACAGTTACGGATTCATTTCAAACCGAAATAGGTCGGAAAAGGCCGAGAAAAACGGAAAATAAAAATTACCATCCGTTTCGTTCCATCCTGGCAATATATAGAAAACTAAAAAAAAATAGCAAAAAAATTAAAAAATTAAAAAATACGGTTATGGATTCATTTCGAGCCAAAATAGGTCAGAAAAGGCCGAGAAAAGCAGCAAATAAAAATTATCGTTCCGTTTCGTTCCTACCCGTCGCTAAATATGAAATTAAACAAAAATAGCAAAAAAATTCAAAAATACCATTATGGATTCATTTCAAGCCAAAATAGGTTGGAAAATGATGAGATATAGAGAAAATAAAAGTTATCGTTCCGTTCCGTTCCTACCCGACACGAAATAGACAATTCCAAAACAATAGCAAAAAAAATCAAAAAATTAAAAAATACGGTTACAGCTTCATTTCAAGCCAAAATAGATTGGAAAAGAATGAGATAGAGAGAAAATAAAAATTATCGTTTCGTTCCGTTCCTACCCGACACGAAATAGAAAATTCGAAAAAAATAGCAAAAAAATTAAAAAAAATTCAAAAATACAATTACGGATTCATTTCAAACCGAAATAGGTCGGAAAAGGCCGAGAAAAACGGAAAATAAAAATCACCATCCGTTTCGTTCCATCCTGGCACTACGTAGAAAACTCAAAAAAAATAGCAAAAAAATTCAAAAAATTAAAAAATACAGTTACGGATTCATTTCAAACCGAAATAGGTCGGAAAAGGCCGAGAAAAACGGAAAATAAAAATTACCATCCGTTTCGTTCCATCCTGGCAATATATAGAAAACTAAAAAAAAATAGCAAAAAAATTAAAAAATTAAAAAATACGGTTATGGATTCATTTCGAGCCAAAATAGGTCAGAAAAGGCCGAGAAAAGCAGCAAATAAAAATTATCGTTCCGTTTCGTTCCTACCCGTCGCTAAATATGAAATTAAACAAAAATAGCAAAAAAATTCAAAAATACCATTATGGATTCATTTCAAGCCAAAATAGGTTGGAAAATGATGAGATATAGAGAAAATAAAAGTTATCGTTCCGTTCCGTTCCTACTCGACACGAAATAGAAAATTCGAAAAAAATAGCAAAAAAATTAAAAAAAATTCAAAAATACAATTACGGATTCATTTCAAACCGAAATAGGTCGGAAAAGGCCGAGAAAAACGGAAAATAAAAATTACCATCCGTTTCGTTCCATCCTGGCACTATATAGAAAACTAAAAAAAAATAGCAAAAAAATTCAAAAAATTAAAAAATACGGTTACGGATTCATTTCAAGCCAAAATAGATTGGAAAAGAATGAGATAGAGAGAAAATAAAAATTATCGTTTCGTTCCGTTCCAACCCGACACGAAATAGAAAATTCGAAAAAAATAGCAAAAAAATTAAAAAAAATATAAAAATACAATTACGGATTCATTTCAAACCGAAATAAGTCGGAAAAGGCCGAGAAAAACGGGAAATAAAATTTACCATCCGTTTCGTTCCATCCTGGCACTATGTAGAAAACTCAAAAAAAATAGCAAAAAAATTCAAAAAATTAAAAAATACAGTTACGGATTCATTTCAAACCGAAATAGGTCGGAAAAGGCCGAGAAAAACGGAAAATAAAAATTACCATCCGTTTCGTTCCATCCTGGCAATATATAGAAAACTAAAAAAAAATAGAAAAAAAATTAAAAAATTAAAAAATACGGTTATGGATTCATTTCGAGCCAAAATAGGTCAGAAAAGGCCGAGAAAAGCAGCAAATAAAAATTATCGTTCCGTTTCGTTCCTACCCGTCGCTAAATATGAAATTAAACAAAAATAGCAAAAAAATTCAAAAATACCATTATGGATTCATTTCAAGCCAAAATAGGTTGGAAAATGATGAGATATAGAGAAAATAAAAGTTATCGTTCCGTTCCGTTCCTACCCGACACGAAATAGACAATTCCAAAACAATAGCAAAAAAAATCAAAAAATTAAAAAATATGGTTATGGATTCATTTCAAGCCAAAATAGATTGGAAAAGAATGAGATAGAGAGAAAATAAAAATTATCGTTTCGTTCCGTTCCTACCCGACACGAAATAGAAAATTCGAAAAAAATTGCAAAAAAATTAAAAAAAATTCAAAAATACAATTACGGATTTATTTCAAACAGAAATAGGTAGGAAAAGGCCGAGAAAAACGGAAAATAAAATTACCATCCGTTTCGTTCCATCCTGGCACAATAAAGAAAACTAAAAAAAAATAGCAAAAAAATTCAAAAAATTAAAAAATACGGTTATGGATTCATTTCAAGCCAAAATAGATTGGAAAAGAATGAGATAGAGAGAAAATAAAAATTATCGTTTCGTTCCGTTCCTTCCCGACACGAAATACAAAATTCGAAAAAAATATCAAAAAAATTAAAAAAAAAATTCAAAAATACAATTACGGATTCATTTCAAACTGAAATAGGTCGGAAAAGGCCGAGAAAAACGGAAAATAAAAATTACCATCCGTTTCGTTCCATCCTGGCACTATATAGAAAACTAAAAAAAAATAGCAAAAAAATTCAAAAAATTAAAAAATACGGTTATGGATTCATTTCAAGCCAAAATATATTGGAAAAGAATGAGATAGAGAGAAAATAAAAATTATCGTTCCGTTCCGTTCCTACCAGACACGAAATAGACAATTCCAAAACAATAGCAAAAAAAATCAAAAAATTAAAAAATATGGTTATGGATTCATTTCAAGCCAAAAGAGATTGGAAAAGAATGAGATAGAGAGAAAATAAAAATTATCGTTTCGTTCCGTTCCTACTCGACACGAAATAGAAAATTCGAAAAAAATAGCAAAAAAATTAAAAAAAATTCAAAAATACAATTACGGATTCATTTCAAACCGAAATAGGTCGGAAAAGGCCGAGAAAAACGGAAAATAAAAATTACCATCCGTTTCGTTCCATCCTGGCACTATATAGAAAACTAAAAAAAAATAGCAAAAAAATTCAAAAAATTAAAAAATACGGTTACGGATTCATTTCAAGCCAAAATAGATTGGAAAAGAATGAGATAGAGAGAAAATAAAAATTATCGTTTCGTTCCGTTCCAACCCGACACGAAATAGAAAATTCGAAAAAAATAGCAAAAAAATTAAAAAAAATATAAAAATACAATTACGGATTCATTTCAAACCGAAATAAGTCGGAAAAGGCCGAGAAAAACGGGAAATAAAATTTACCATCCGTTTCGTTCCATCCTGGCACTATGTAGAAAACTCAAAAAAAATAGCAAAAAAATTCAAAAAATTAAAAAATACAGTTACGGATTCATTTCAAACCGAAATAGGTCGGAAAAGGCCGAGAAAAACGGAAAATAAAAATTACCATCCGTTTCGTTCCATCCTGGCACTAAATAGAAAATTCAAAAAAATAGCAAGAAAATTCAAAAAATTAAAAAATGCGGTTATGGATTCATTTCGAGCCAAAATAGGTCAGAAAAGGCCGAGAAAAACAGCAAATAAAAATTATCGTTCCGTTTCGTTCCTACAAGAACTAAATAGAAAATTCAAAAAAAATAGCAAAAAAATTCAAAAAATTAAAAAATACGGTTATAGATTCATTTCAAGCCAAAATAGATTGGAAAAGAATGAGATAGAGAGAAAATAAAAATTATCGTTTCGTTCCGTTCCTACCCGACACGAAATAGAAAATTCGAAAAAAATAGCAAAAAAATTAAAAAAAAAATTCAAAAATACAATTACGGATTCATTTCAAACCGAAATAGGTCGGAAAAGGCCGAGAAAAACGGAAAATAAAAATTACCATCCGTTTCGTTCCATCCTGGCACTATATAGAAAACTCAAAAAAAATAACAAAAAAATTCAAAAAATTAAAAAATACGGTTATGGATTCATTTCAAGCCAAAATAGATTGGAAAAGGATGAGATAGAGAGAAAATAAAAGTTATCGTTCCATTCCATTCCTACTCGACACGAAATAGAAAATTCTAAAACAATAGCGAAAAAATTCAAAAAATTAAAGAATACCATTACGGGTTCATTTCAAGCAAAAATAGGTCGGAAAAGGCCGAGAAAAACAGAAAATAAAAATTACCATCCGTTTAGTTCCATCCTGGCACTATATAGAAAACTCAAAAAAAATAGCAAAAAAATTCAAAAAATTAAAAAATACGGTTATGGATTCATTTCAAGCCAAAATAGATTGGAAAAGGATGAGATAGAGAGAAAATAAAAGTTATCGTTCCGTTTCTTTCCTACCCGACACGAAATAGAAAATTCTAAAACAATAGCAAACAAATTCAAAAAATTAAAGAATACCATTACGGGTTCATTTCAAGACAAAATAGGTCGGAAAAGGCCGAGAAAAACAAAAAATAAAAATTATCGTTCCGTTTCGTTCCTACCCGTCGCTAAATATGAAACTAAACAAAAATAGCAAAAAAATTCAAAAAATTCAAAAATACCATTATGGATTCATTTCAAGCCAAAATAGGTTGGAAAATGATGAGATATAGAGAAAATAAAAGTTATCGTTCCGTTCCGTTTCTACCAGACACGAAACAGACAATTCCAAAACAATAGCAAAAAATATCAAAAAACTAAAATATATGGTTATGGATTCATTTCAAGCCAAAATAGATTGGAAAAGAATGAGATAGAGAGAAAATAAAAATTATCGTTTCGTTCCGTTCCTACCCGACACGAAATAGAAAATTCGAAAAAAATAGCAAAAAAATTAAAAAAAATATAAAAATACAATTACGGATTCATTTCAAACCGAAATAGGTCGAAAAAGGCCGAGAAAAACGGGAAATAAAATTTACCATCCGTTTCGTTCCATCCTGGCACTATGTAGAAAACTCAAAAAAAATAGCAAAAAAATTCAAAAAATTAAAAAATACGGTTACAGCTTCATTTCAAGCCAAAATAGATTGGAAAAGAATGAGATAGAGAGAAAATAAAAATTACCGTTTCGTTCCATTCCTACCCGACACGAAATAGAAAATTCGAAAAAAATAGCAAAAAAATTCAAAAAAATTCAAAAATACAATTACGGATTCATTTCAAACCGAAATAGGTCGGAAAAGGCCGAGAAAAACGGAAAATAAAAATTACCATCCGTTTCGTTCCATCCTGGCGCTATATAGAAAACTCAAAAAAAATAGCAAAAAAATTCAAAAAATTAAAAAATACAATTACGGAGTTATTTCAAACCGAAATAGGTCGGAAAAGGCCGAGAAAAACGGAAAATAAAAATTACCATCCGTTTCGTTCCATCCTGGCAATATATAGAAAACTAAGAAAAAATAGCAAAAAAATTAAAAAATTAAAAAATACGGTTATGGATTCATTTCGAGCCAAAATAGGTCAGAAAAGGCCGAGAAAAGCAGCAAATAAAAATTATCGTTCCGTTTCGTTCCTACCCGTCGCTAAATATGAAATTAAACAAAAATAGCAAAAAAATTCAAAAATACCATTATGGATTCATTTCAAGCCAAAATAGGTTGGAAAATGATGAGATATAGAGAAAATAAAAGTTATCGTTCCGTTCCGTTCCTACCCGACACGAAATAGACAATTCCAAAACAATAGCAAAAAAAATCAAAAAATTAAAAAATACGGTTACAGCTTCATTTCAAGCCAAAATAGATTGGAAAAGAATGAGATAGAGAGAAAATAAAAATTATCGTTTCGTTCCGTTCCTACCCGACACGAAATAGAAAATTCGAAAAAAATAGCAAAAAAATTAAAAAAAATTCAAAAATACAATTACGGATTCATTTCAAACCGAAATAGGTCGGAAAAGGCCGAGAAAAACGGAAAATAAAAATTACCATCCGTTTCGTTCCATCCTGGCGTTATATAGAAAACTCAAAAAAAATAGCAAAAAAATTCAAAAAATTAAAAAATACAATTACGAAGTTATTTCAAACCGAAATAGGTTGGAAAAGGCCGAGAAAAACGGAAAATAAAAATTACCATCCGTTTCGTTCCATCCTGGCAATATATAGAAAACTAAAAAAAAATAGCAAAAAAATTAAAAAATTAAAAAATACGGTTATGGATTCATTTCGAGCCAAAATAGGTCAGAAAAGGCCGAGAAAAGCAGCAAATAAAAATTATCGTTCCGTTTCGTTCCTACCCGTCGCTAAATATGAAATTAAACAAAAATAGCAAAAAAATTCAAAAATACCATTATGGATTCATTTCAAGCCAAAATAGGTTGGAAAATGATGACATATAGAGAAAATAAAAGTTATCGTTCCGTTCCGTTCCTACCCGACACGAAATAGACAATTCCAAAACAATAGCAAAAAAAATCAAAAAATTAAAAAATATGGTTATGGATTCATTTCAAGCCAAAATAGATTGGAAAAGAATGAGATAGAGAGAAAATAAAAATTATCGTTTCGTTCCGTTCCTACCCGACACGAAATAGAAAATTCGAAAAAAATAGCAAAAAAATTAAAAAAAATTCAAAAATACAATTACGGATTCATTTCAAACCGAAATAGGTCGGAAAAGGCCGAGAAAAACGGAAAACAAAAATCACCATCCGTTTCGTTCCATCCTGGCACTATGTTGAAAACTCAAAAAAAATAGCAAAAAAATTCAAAAAATTAAAAAATACAGTTACGGATTCATTTCAAACCGAAATAGGTCGGAAAAGGCCGAGAAAAACGGAAAATAAAAATTACCATCCGTTTCGTTCCATCCTGGCACTATGTAGAAAACTCAAAAAAAAATAGCAAAAAAATTCAAAAAATTAAAAAATACAGTTACGGATTCATTTCAAATCGAAATAGGTCGGAAAAGGCCGAGAAAAACGGAAAATAAAAATTACCATCCGTTTCGTTCCATCCTGGCACTATGTAGAAAACTCAAAAAAAAATAGCAAAAAAATTCAAAAAATTAAAAAATACAGTTACGGATTCATTTCAAATCGAAATAGGTCGGAAAAGGCCGAGAAAAACGGAAAATAAAAATTACCATCCGTTTCGTTCCATCCTGGCACTATGTAGAAAACTAAAAAAAAATAGCAAAACAATTCAAAAAATTAAAAAATACAGTTACGGATTCATTTCAAACCGAAATAGGTCGGAAAAGGCCGAGAAAAACGGAAAATAAAAATTACCATCCGTTTCGTTCCATCCTGGCACTAAATAGAAAATTCAAAAAAATAGCAAAAAAATTAAAAAATTAAAAAATACGGTTATGGATTCATTTCGAGCCAAAATAGGTCAGAAAAGGCCGAGAAAAGCAGCAAATAAAAATTATCGTTCCGTTTCGTTCCTTCCCGTCGCTAAATATGAAATTAAACGAAAATAGCAAAAAAATTCAAAAATACCATTATGGATTCATTTCAAGCCAAAATAGGTTGGAAAATGATGAGATATAGAGAAAATAAAAGTTATCGTTCCGTTCCGTTTCTACCAGACACGAAACAGACAATTCCAAAACAATAGCAAAAAAAATCAAAAAACTAAAATATATGGTTATGGATTCATTTCAAGCCAAAATAGATTGGAAAAGAATGAGATAGAGAGAAAATAAAAATTATCGTTTCGTTCCGTTCCTACCCGACACGAAATAGAAAATTCGAAAAAAATAGCAAAAAAATTAAAAAAAATTCAAAAATACAATTACGGATTCATTTCAAACCGAAATAGGTCGGAAAAGGCCGAGAAAAACGGAAAACAAAAATCACCATCCGTTTCGTTCCATCCTGGCACTATGTTGAAAACTCAAAAAAAATAGCAAAAAAATTCAAAAAATTAAAAAATACAGTTACGGATTCATTTCAAACCGAAATAGGTCGGAAAAGGCCGAGAAAAACGGAAAATAAAAATTACCATCCGTTTCGTTCCATCCTGGCAATATATAGAAAACTAAAAAAAAATAGCAAAAAAATTAAAAAATTAAAAAATACGGTTATGGATTCATTTCGAGCCAAAATAGGTCAGAAAAGGCCGAGAAAAGCAGCAAATAAAAATTATCGTTCCTTTTCGTTCCTACCCGTCGCTAAATATGAAATTAAACAAAAATAGCAAAAAAATTCAAAAATACCATTATGGATTCATTTCAAGCCAAAATAGGTTGGAAAATGATGACATATAGAGAAAATAAAAGTTATCGTTCCGTTCCGTTCCTACCCGACACGAAATAGACAATTCCAAAACAATAGCAAAAAAAATCAAAAAATCAAAAAATATGGTTATGGATTCATTTCAAGCCAAAATAGATTGGAAAAGAATGAGATAGAGAGAAAATAAAAATTATCGTTTCGTTCCGTTCCTACCCGACACGAAATAGAAAATTCGAAAAAAATAGCAAAAAAATTAAAAAAAATTCAAAAATACAATTACGGATTCATTTCAAACCGAAATATGTCGGAAAAGGCCGAGAAAAACGGAAAATAAAAATTACCATCCGTTTCGTTCCATCCTGGCGCTATATAGAAAACTCAAAAAAAATAGCAAAAAAATTCAAAAAATTAAAAAATACAATTACGGAGTTATTTCAAACCGAAATAGGTCGGAAAAGGCCGAGAAAAACGGAAAATAAAAATTACCATCCGTTTCGTTCCATCCTGGCAATATATAGAAAACTAAAAAAAAATAGCAAAAAAATTAAAAAATTAAAAAATACGGTTATGGATTCATTTCGAGCCAAAATAGGTCAGAAAAGGCCGAGAAAAGCAGCAAATAAAAATTATCGTTCCTTTTCGTTCCTACCCGTCGCTAAATATGAAATTAAACAAAAATAGCAAAAAAATTCAAAAATACCATTATGGATTCATTTCAAGCCAAAATAGGTTGGAAAATGATGACATATAGAGAAAATAAAAGTTATCGTTCCGTTCCGTTCCTACCCGACACGAAATAGACAATTCCAAAACAATAGCAAAAAAAATCAAAAAATCAAAAAATATGGTTATGGATTCATTTCAAGCCAAAATAGATTGGAAAAGAATGAGATAGAGAGAAAATAAAAATTATCGTTTCGTTCCGTTCCTACCCGACACGAAATAGAAAATTCGAAAAAAATAGCAAAAAAATTAAAAAAAATTCAAAAATACAATTACGGATTCATTTCAAACCGAAATAGGTCGGAAAAGGCCGAGAAAAACGGAAAACAAAAATCACCATCCGTTTCGTTCCATCCTGGCACTATGTTGAAAACTCAAAAAAAATAGCAAAAAAATTCAAAAAATTAAAAAATACAGTTACGGATTCATTTCAAACCGAAATAGGTCGGAAAAGGCCGAGAAAAACGGAAAATAAAAATTACCATCCGTTTCGTTCCATCCTGGCACTATGTAGAAAACTCAAAAAAAAATAGCAAAAAAATTCAAAAAATTAAAAAATACAGTTACGGATTCATTTCAAATCGAAATAGGTCGGAAAAGGCCGAGAAAAACGGAAAATAAAAATTACCATCCGTTTCGTTCCATCCTGGCACTATGTAGAAAACTCAAAAAAAAATAGCAAAAAAATTCAAAAAATTAAAAAATACAGTTACGGATTCATTTCAAATCGAAATAGGTCGGAAAAGGCCGAGAAAAACGGAAAATAAAAATTACCATCCGTTTCGTTCCATCCTGGCACTATGTAGAAAACTAAAAAAAAATAGCAAAACAATTCAAAAAATTAAAAAATACAGTTACGGATTCATTTCAAACCGAAATAGGTCGGAAAAGGCCGAGAAAAACGGAAAATAAAAATTACCATCCGTTTCGTTCCATCCTGGCACTAAATAGAAAATTCAAAAAAATAGCAAAAAAATTAAAAAATTAAAAAATACGGTTATGGATTCATTTCGAGCCAAAATAGGTCAGAAAAGGCCGAGAAAAGCAGCAAATAAAAATTATCGTTCCGTTTCGTTCCTACCCGTCGCTAAATATGAAATTAAACAAAAATAGCAAAAAAATTCAAAAATACCATTATGGATTCATTTCAAGCCAAAATAGGTTGGAAAATGATGAGATATAGAGAAAATAAAAGTTATCGTTCCGTTCCGTTTCTACCAGACACGAAACAGACAATTCCAAAACAATAGCAAAAAAAATCAAAAAACTAAAATATATGGTTATGGATTCATTTCAAGCCAAAATAGATTGGAAAAGAATGAGATAGAGAGAAAATAAAAATTATCGTTTCGTTCCGTTCCTACCCAACACGAAATAGAAAATTCGAAAAAAATAGCAAAAAAATTAAAAAAAATTCAAAAATACAATTACGGATTCATTTCAAACCGAAATAGGTCGGAAAAGGCCGAGAAAAACGGAAAATAAAAATTACCATCCGTTTCGTTCCATCCTGGCACTAAATAGAAAATTCAAAAAAATAGCAAAAAAATTAAAAAATTAAAAAATACGGTTATGGATTCATTTCGAGCCAAAATAGGTCAGAAAAGGCCGAGAAAAGCAGCAAATAAAAATTATCGTTCCGTTTCGTTCCTTCCCGTCGCTAAATATGAAATTAAACGAAAATAGCAAAAAAATTCAAAAATACCATTATGGATTCATTTCAAGCCAAAATAGGTTGGAAAATGATGAGATATAGAGAAAATAAAAGTTATCGTTCCGTTCCGTTTCTACCAGACACGAAACAGACAATTCCAAAACAATAGCAAAAAAAATCAAAAAACTAAAATATATGGTTATGGATTCATTTCAAGCCAAAATAGATTGGAAAAGAATGAGATAGAGAGAAAATAAAAATTATCGTTTCGTTCCGTTCCTACCCGACACGAAATAGAAAATTCGAAAAAAATAGCAAAAAAATTAAAAAAAATTCAAAAATACAATTACGGATTCATTTCAAACCGAAATAGGTCGGAAAAGGCCGAGAAAAACGGAAAACAAAAATCACCATCCGTTTCGTTCCATCCTGGCACTATGTTGAAAACTCAAAAAAAATAGCAAAAAAATTCAAAAAATTAAAAAATACAGTTACGGATTCATTTCAAACCGAAATAGGTCGGAAAAGGCCGAGAAAAACGGAAAATAAAAATTACCATCCGTTTCGTTCCATCCTGGCACTATGTAGAAAACTAAAAAAAAAATAGCAAAAAAATTCAAAAAATTAAAAAATACAGTTACGGATTCATTTCAAATCGAAATAGGTCGGAAAAGGCCGAGAAAAACGGAAAATAAAAATTACCATCCGTTTCGTTCCATCCTGGCACTATGTAGAAAACTCAAAAAAAAATAGCAAAAAAATTCAAAAAATTAAAAAATACAGTTACGGATTCATTTCAAATCGAAATAGGTCGGAAAAGGCCGAGAAAAACGGAAAATAAAAATTACCATCCGTTTCGTTCCATCCTGGCACTATGTAGAAAACTAAAAAAAAATAGCAAAACAATTCAAAAAATTAAAAAATACAGTTACGGATTCATTTCAAACCGAAATAGGTCGGAAAAGGCCGAGAAAAACGGAAAATAAAAATTACCATCCGTTTCGTTCCATCCTGGCACTAAATAGAAAATTCAAAAAAATAGCAAAAAAATTAAAAAATTAAAAAATACGGTTATGGATTCATTTCGAGCCAAAATAGGTCAGAAAAGGCCGAGAAAAGCAGCAAATAAAAATTATCGTTCCGTTTCGTTCCTACCCGTCGCTAAATATGAAATTAAACAAAAATAGCAAAAAAATTCAAAAATACCATTATGGATTCATTTCAAGCCAAAATAGGTTGGAAAATGATGAGATATAGAGAAAATAAAAGTTATCGTTCCGTTCCGTTTCTACCAGACACGAAACAGACAATTCCAAAACAATAGCAAAAAAAATCAAAAAACTAAGATATATGGTTATGGATTCATTTCAAGCCAAAATAGATTGGAAAAGAATGAGATAGAGAGAAAATAAAAATTATCGTTTCGTTCCGTTCCTACCCAACACGAAATAGAAAATTCGAAAAAAATAGCAAAAAAATTAAAAAAAATTCAAAAATACAATTACGGATTCATTTCAAACCGAAATAGGTCGGAAAAGGCCGAGAAAAACGGAAAATAAAAATTACCATCCGTTTCGTTCCATCCTGGCACTAAATAGAAAATTCAAAAAAATAGCAAAAAAATTAAAAAATTAAAAAATACGGTTATGGATTCATTTCGAGCCAAAATAGGTCAGAAAAGGCCGAGAAAAGCAGCAAATAAAAATTATCGTTCCGTTTCGTTCCTACCCGTCGCTAAATATGAAATTAAACAAAAATAGCAAAAAAATTCAAAAATACCATTATGGATTCATTTCAAGCCAAAATAGGTTGGAAAATGATGAGATATAGAGAAAATAAAAGTTATCGTTCCGTTCCGTTTCTACCAGACACGAAACAGACAATTCCAAAACAATAGCAAAAAAAATCAAAAAACTAAAATATATGGTTATGGATTCATTTCAAGCCAAAATAGATTGGAAAAGAATGAGATAGAGAGAAAATAAAAATTATCGTTTCGTTCCGTTCCTACCCGACACGAAATAGAAAATTCGAAAAAAATAGCAAAAAAATTCAAAAAAATTCAAAAATACAATTACGGATGCATTTCAAACCGAAATAGGTCGGAAAAGGCCAAGAAAAACGGAAAATAAAAATTACCATCCGTTTCGTTCCATCCTGGCACTATATAGAAAACTAAAAAAAAATAGCAAAAAAATTCAAAAAATTAAAAAATACGGTTACAGCTTCATTTCAAGCCAAAATAGATTGGAAAAGAATGAGATAGAGAGAAAATAAAAATTATCGTTTCGTTCCGTTCCTACCCGACACGAAATAGAAAATTCGAAAAAAATAGCAAAAAAATTAAAAAAAATTCAAAAATACAATTACGGATTCATTTCAAACCGAAATTGGTCGGAAAAGGCCGAGAAAAACGGAAAATAAAAATTACCATCCGTTTCGTTCCATCCTGGCGCTATATAGAAAACTAAAAAGAAATAGCAAAAAAATTCAAAAAATTAAAAAATACAATTACGGAGTTATTTCAAACCGAAATAGGTCGGAAAAGGCCGAGAAAAACGGAAAATAAAAATTACCATCCGTTTCGTTCCATCCTGGCAATATATAGAAAACTAAAAAAAAATAGCAAAAAAATTAAAAAATTAAAAAATACGGTTATGGATTCATTTCGAGCCAAAATAGGTCAGAAAAGGCCGAGAAAAGCAGCAAATAAAAATTATCGTTCCGTTTCGTTCCTACCCGTCGCTAAATATGAAATTAAACAAAAATAGCAAAAAAATTCAAAAATACCATTATGGATTCATTTCAAGCCAAAATAGGTTGGAAAATGATGAGATATAGAGAAAATAAAAGTTATCGTTCCGTTCCGTTCCTACCCGACACGAAATAGACAATTCCAAAACAATAGCAAAAAAAATCAAAAAATTAAAAAATATGGTTATGGATTCATTTCAAGCCAAAATAGATTGGAAAAGAATGAGATAGAGAGAAAATAAAAATTATCGTTTCGTTCCGTTCCTACCCGACACGAAATAGAAAATTCGAAAAAAATAGCAAAAAAATTAAAAAAAATTTAAAAATACAATTACGTATTCATTTCAAACCGAAATAGGTCGGAAAAGGCCGAGAAAAACGGAAAAAAAATTGACCATCCGTTTCGTTCCATCCTGGCACTATGTAGAAAACTCAAAAAAAATAGCAAAAAAATTTAAAAAATTAAAAAATACAGTTACGGATTCATTTCAAACCGAAATAGGTCGGAAAAGGCCGAGAAAAACGGAAAATAAAAATTACCATCCGTTTCGTTCCATCCTGGCACTAAATAGAAAATTCAAAAAAATAGCAAAAAAATTAAAAAATTAAAAAATACGGTTATGGATTCATTTCGAGCCAAAATAGGTCAGAAAAGGCCGAGAAAAGCAGCAAATAAAAATTATCGTTCCGTTTCGTTCCTACCCGTCGCTAAATATGAAATTAAACAAAAATAGCAAAAAAATTCAAAAATACCATTATGGATTCATTTCAAGCCAAAATAGGTTGGAAAATGATGAGATATAGAGAAAATAAAAGTTATCGTTCCGTTCCGTTCCTACCCGACACGAAATAGACAATTCCAAAACAATAGCAAAAAAAATCAAAAAATTAAAAAATATGGTTATGGATTCATTTCAAGCCAAAATAGATTGGAAAAGAATGAGATAGAGAGAAAATAAAAATTATCGTTTCGTTCTGTTCCTACCCGACACGAAATAGAAAATTCGAAAAAAATAGCAAAAAAATTAAAAAAAATTCAAAAATACAATTACGGATACATTTCAAACAGAAATAGGTTGGAAAAGGCCGAGAAAAACGGAAAATAAAAATTACCATCCGTTTCGTTCCATCCTGGCACTATAAAGAAAACTAAAAAAAAGTAGCAAAAAAATTCAAAAAATTAAAAAATACGGTTATGGATTCATTTCAAGCGAAAATAGATTGGAAAAGAATGAGATAGAGAGAAAATAAAAATTATCGTTTCGTTCCGTTCCTACCCGACACGAAATAGAAAATTCGAAAAAAATAGCAAAAAAATTAAAAAAAATTCAAAAATACAATTACGGATTCATTTCAAACCGAAATAGGTCGGAAAAGGCCGAGAAAAACGGAAAATAAAAATCACCATCCGTTTCGTTCCATCCTGGCACTATGTAGAAAACTCAAAAAAAATAGCAAAAAAATTCAAAAAATTAAAAAATACAGTTACGGATTCATTTCAAACCGAAATAGGTCGGAAAAGGCCGAGAAAAACGGAAAATAAAAATTACCATCCGTTTCGTTCCATCCTGGCACTATAAAGAAAACTAAAAAAAAATAGCAAAAAAATTCAAAATATTAAAAAATACGGTTATGGATTCATTTCAAGCCAAAATAGATTGGAAAAGAATGAGATAGAGAGAAAATAAAAATTATCGTTTCGTTCCGTTCCTTCCCGACACGAAATACAAAATTCGAAAAAAATATCAAAAAAATTAAAAAAAAAATTCAAAAATACAATTACGGATTCATTTCAAACTGAAATAGGTCGGAAAAGGCCGAGAAAAACGGAAAATAAAAATTACCATCCGTTTCGTTCCATCCTGGCACTATATAGAAAACTAAAAAAAAATAGCAAAAAAATTCAAAAAATTAAAAAATACGGTTATGGATTCATTTCAAGCCAAAATATATTGGAAAAGAATGAGATAGAGAGAAAATAAAAATTATCGTTCCGTTCCGTTCCTACCAGACACGAAATAGACAATTCCAAAACAATAGCAAAAAAAATCAAAAAATTAAAAAATATGCTTATGGATTCATTTCAAGCCAAAAGAGATTGGAAAAGAATGAGATAGAGAGAAAATAAAAATTATCGTTTCGTTCCGTTCCTACTCGACACGAAATAGAAAATTCGAAAAAAATAGCAAAAAAATTAAAAAAAATTCAAAAATACAATTACGGATTCATTTCAAACCGAAATAGGTCGGAAAAGGCCGAGAAAAACGGAAAATAAAAATTACCATCCGTTTCGTTCCATCCTGGCACTATATAGAAAACTAAAAAAAAATAGCAAAAAAATTCAAAAAATTAAAAAATACGGTTACGGATTCATTTCAAGCCAAAATAGATTGGAAAAGAATGAGATAGAGAGAAAATAAAAATTATCGTTTCGTTCCGTTCCAACCCGACACGAAATAGAAAATTCGAAAAAAATAGCAAAAAAATTAAAAAAAATATAAAAATACAATTACGGATTCATTTCAAACCGAAATAAGTCGGAAAAGGCCGAGAAAAACGGGAAATAAAATTTACCATCCGTTTCGTTCCATCCTGGCACTATGTAGAAAACTCAAAAAAAATAGCAAAAAAATTCAAAAAATTAAAAAATACAGTTACGGATTCATTTCAAACCGAAATAGGTCGGAAAAGGCCGAGAAAAACGGAAAATAAAAATTACCATCCGTTTCGTTCCATCCTGGCACTAAATAGAAAATTCAAAAAAATAGCAAGAAAATTCAAAAAATTAAAAAATGCGGTTATGGATTCATTTTGAGCCAAAATAGGTCAGAAAAGGCCGAGAAAAACAGCAAATAAAAATTATCGTTCCGTTTCGTTCCTACAAGAACTAAATAGAAAATTCAAAAAAAATAGCAAAAAAATTCAAAAAATTAAAAAATACGGTTATAGATTCATTTCAAGCCAAAATAGATTGGAAAAGAATGAGATAGAGAGAAAATAAAAATTATCGTTTCGTTCCGTTCCTACCCGACACGAAATAGAAAATTCGAAAAAAATAGCAAAAAAATTAAAAAAAAAATTCAAAAATACAATTACGGATTCATTTCAAACCGAAATAGGTCGGAAAAGGCCGAGAAAAACGGAAAATAAAAATTACCATCCGTTTCGTTCCATCCTGGCACTATATAGAAAACTCAAAAAAAATAACAAAAAAATTCAAAAAATTAAAAAATACGGTTATGGATTCATTTCAAGCCAAAATAGATTGGAAAAGGATGAGATAGAGAGAAAATAAAAGTTATCGTTCCATTCCATTCCTACTCGACACGAAATAGAAAATTCTAAAACAATAGCGAAAAAATTCAAAAAATTAAAGAATACCATTACGGGTTCATTTCAAGCAAAAATAGGTCGGAAAAGGCCGAGAAAAACAGAAAATAAAAATTACCATCCGTTTAGTTCCATCCTGGCACTATATAGAAAACTCAAAAAAAATAGCAAAAAAATTCAAAAAATTAAAAAATATGGTTATGGATTCATTTCAAGCCAAAATAGATTGGAAAAGGATGAGATAGAGAGAAAATAAAAGTTATCGTTCCGTTTCTTTCCTACCCGACACGAAATAGAAAATTCTAAAACAATAGCAAACAAATTCAAAAAATTAAAGAATACCATTACGGGTTCATTTCAAGACAAAATAGGTCGGAAAAGGCCGAGAAAAACAAAAAATAAAAATTATCGTTCCGTTTCATTCCTACCCGTCGCTAAATATGAAACTAAACAAAAATAGCAAAAAAATTCAAAAAATTCAAAAATACCATTATGGATTCATTTCAAGCCAAAATAGGTTGGAAAATGATGAGATATAGAGAAAATAAAAGTTATCGTTCCGTTCCGTTTCTACCAGACACGAAACAGACAATTCCAAAACAATAGCAAAAAATATCAAAAAACTAAAATATATGGTTATGGATTCATTTCAAGCCAAAATAGATTGGAAAAGAATGAGATAGAGAGAAAATAAAAATTATCGTTTCGTTCCGTTCCTACCCGACACGAAATAGAAAATTCGAAAAAAATAGCAAAAAAATTAAAAAAAATATAAAAATACAATTACGGATTCATTTCAAACCGAAATAGGTCGAAAAAGGCCGAGAAAAACGGGAAATAAAATTTACCATCCGTTTCGTTCCATCCTGGCACTATGTAGAAAACTCAAAAAAAATAGCAAAAAAATTCAAAAAATTAAAAAATACGGTTACAGCTTCATTTCAAGCCAAAATAGATTGGAAAAGAATGAGATAGAGAGAAAATAAAAATTACCGTTTCGTTCCATTCCTACCCGACACGAAATAGAAAATTCGAAAAAAATAGCAAAAAAATTCAAAAAAATTCAAAAATACAATTACGGATTCATTTCAAACCGAAATAGGTCGGAAAAGGCCGAGAAAAACGGAAAATAAAAATTACCATCCGTTTCGTTCCATCCTGGCGCTATATAGAAAACTCAAAAAAAATAGCAAAAAAATTCAAAAAATTAAAAAATACAATTACGGAGTTATTTCAAACCGAAATAGGTCGGAAAAGGCCGAGAAAAACGGAAAATAAAAATTACCATCCGTTTCGTTCCATCCTGGCAATATATAGAAAACTAAGAAAAAATAGCAAAAAAATTAAAAAATTAAAAAATACGGTTATGGATTCATTTCGAGCGAAAATAGGTCAGAAAAGGCCGAGAAAAGCAGCAAATAAAAATTATCGTTCCGTTTCGTTCCTACCCGTCGCTAAATATGAAATTAAACAAAAATAGCAAAAAAATTCAAAAATACCATTATGGATTCATTTCAAGCCAAAATAGGTTGGAAAATGATGAGATATAGAGAAAATAAAAGTTATCGTTCCGTTCCGTTCCTACCCGACACGAAATAGACAATTCCAAAACAATAGCAAAAAAAATCAAAAAATTAAAAAATACGGTTACAGCTTCATTTCAAGCCAAAATAGATTGGAAAAGAATGAGATAGAGAGAAAATAAAAATTATCGTTTCGTTCCGTTCCTACCCGACACGAAATAGAAAATTCGAAAAAAATAGCAAAAAAATTAAAAAAAATTCAAAAATACAATTACGGATTCATTTCAAACCGAAATAGGTCGGAAAAGGCCGAGAAAAACGGAAAATAAAAATTACCATCCGTTTCGTTCCATCCTGGCGCTATATAGAAAACTCAAAAAAAATAGCAAAAAAATTCAAAAAATTAAAAAATACAATTACGGAGTTATTTCAAACCGAAATAGGTCGGAAAAGGCCGAGAAAAACGGAAAATAAAAATTACCATCCGTTTCGTTCCATCCTGGCAATATATAGAAAACTAAAAAAAAATAGCAAAAAAATTAAAAATTTAAAAAATACGGTTATGGATTCATTTCGAGCCAAAATAGGTCAGAAAAGGCCGAGAAAAGCAGCAAATAAAAATTATCGTTCCGTTTCGTTCCTACCCGTCGCTAAATATGAAATTAAACAAAAATAGCAAAAAAATTCAAAAATACCATTATGGATTCATTTCAAGCCAAAATAGGTTGGAAAATGATGACATATAGAGAAAATAAAAGTTATCGTTCCGTTCCGTTCCTACCCGACACGAAATAGACAATTCCAAAACAATAGCAAAAAAAATCAAAAAATTAAAAAATACGGTTACAGCTTCATTTCAAGCCAAAATAGATTGGAAAAGAATGAGATAGAGAGAAAATAAAAATTATCGTTTCGTTCCGTTCCTACCCGACACGAAATAGAAAATTCTAAAAAAATAGCAAAAAAATTAAAAAAAATTCAAAAATACAATTACGGATTCATTTCAAACCGAAATAGGTCGGAAAAGGCCGAGAAAAACGGAAAATAAAAATTACCATCCGTTTCGTTCCATCCTGGCGCTATATAGAAAACTCAAAAAAAATAGCAAAAAAATTCAAAAAATTAAAAAATACAATTACGGAGTTATTTCAAACCGAAATAGGTCGGAAAAGGCCGAGAAAAACGGAAAATAAAAATTACCATCCGTTTCGTTCCATCCTGGCACTATATAGAAAACTCAAAAAAAATAGCAAAAAAATTCAAAAAATTAAAAAATACGGTTATGGATTCATTTCAAGCCAAAATAGATTGGAAAAGAATGAGATAGAGAGAAAATAAAAATTATCGTTTCGTTCCGTTCCTACCCGACACGAAATAGAAAATTCGAAAAAAATAGCAAAAAAATTCAAAAAAATTCAAAAATACAATTACGGATGCATTTCAAACCGAAATAGGTCGGAAAAGGCCAAGAAAAACGGAAAATAAAAATTACCATCCGTTTCGTTCCATCCTGGCACTATATAGAAAACTAAAAAAAAATAGCAAAAAAATTCAAAAAATTAAAAAATACGGTTATGGATTCATTTCAAGCCAAAATAGATTGGAAAAGAATGAGATAGAGAGAAAATAAAAATTACCGTTTCGTTCCGTTCCTACCCGACACGAAATAGAAAATTCGAAAAAAATAGCAAAAAAATTCAAAAAAATTCAAAAATACAATTACGGATTCATTTCAAACAGAAATAGGTCGGAAAAGGCCGAGAAAAACGGAAAATAAAAATTACCATCCGTTTCGTTCCATCCTGGCGCTATATAGAAAACTCAAAAAAAATAGCAAAAAAATTCAAAAAATTAAAAAATACAATTACGGAGTTATTTCAAACCGAAATAGGTCGGAAAAGGCCGAGAAAAACGGAAAATAAAAATTACCATCCGTTTCGTTCCATCCTGGCAATATATAGAAAACTAAAAAAAAATAGCAAAAAAATTAAAAAATTAAAAAATACGGTTATGGATTCATTTCGAGCCAAAATAGGTCAGAAAAGGCCGAGAAAAGCAGCAAATAAAAATTATCGTTCCGTTTCGTTCCTACCCGTCGCTAAATATGAAATTAAACAAAAATAGCAAAAAAATTCAAAAATACCATTATGGATTCATTTCAAGCCAAAATAGGTTGGAAAATGATGAGATATAGAGAAAATAAAAGTTATCGTTCCGTTCCGTTCCTACCCGACACGAAATAGACAATTCCAAAACAATAGCAAAAAAAATCAAAAAATTAAAAAATACGGTTACAGCTTCATTTCAAGCCAAAATAGATTGGAAAAGAATGAGATAGAGAGAAAATAAAAATTATCGTTTCGTTCCGTTCCTACCCGACACGAAATAGAAAATTCTAAAAAAATAGCAAAAAAATTAAAAAAAATTCAAAAATACAATTACGGATTCATTTCAAACCGAAATAGGTCGGAAAAGGCCGAGAAAAACGGAAAATAAAAATTACCATCCGTTTCGTTCCATCCTGGCGCTATATAGAAAACTCAAAAAAAATAGCAAAAAAATTCAAAAAATTAAAAAATACAATTACGGAGTTATTTCAAACCGAAATAGGTCGGAAAAGGCCGAGAAAAACGGAAAATAAAAATTACCATCCGTTTCGTTCCATCCTGGCACTATGTAGAAAACTCAAAAAAAAATAGCAAAAAAATTCAAAAAATTAAAAAATACAGTTACGGATTCATTTCAAATCGAAATAGGTCGGAAAAGGACGAGAAAAACGGAAAATAAAAATTACCATCCGTTTCGTTCCATCCTGGCACTATGTAGAAAACTAAAAAAAAATAGCAAAACAATTCAAAAAATTAAAAAATACAGTTACGGATTCATTTCAAACCGAAATAGGTCGGAAAAGGCCGAGAAAAACGGAAAATAAAAATTACCATCCGTTTCGTTCCATCCTGGCACTAAATAGAAAATTCAAAAAAATAGCAAAAAAATTAAAAAATTAAAAAATACGGTTATGGATTCATTTCGAGCCAAAATAGGTCAGAAAAGGCCGAGAAAAGCAGCAAATAAAAATTATCGTTCCGTTTCGTTCCTACCCGTCGCTAAATATGAAATTAAACAAAAATAGCAAAAAAATTCAAAAATACCATTATGGATTCATTTCAAGCCAAAATAGGTTGGAAAATGATGAGATATAGAGAAAATAAAAGTTATCGTTCCGTTCCGTTCCTACCCGACACGAAATAGACAATTCCAAAACAATAGCAAAAAAAATCAAAAAATTAAAAAATACGGTTACAGCTTCATTTCAAGCCAAAATAGATTGGAAAAGAATGAGATAGAGAGAAAATAAAAATTATCGTTTCGTTCCGTTCCTACCCGACACGAAATAGAAAATTCGAAAAAAATAGCAAAAAAATTAAAAAAAATTCAAAAATACAATTACGGATTCATTTCAAACCGAAATAGGTCGGAAAAGGCCGAGAAAAACGGAAAATAAAAATTACCATCCGTTTCGTTCCATCCTGGCACTATGTAGAAAACTAAAAAAAAATAGCGAAACAATTCAAAAAATTAAAAAATACAGTTACGGATTCATTTCAAACCGAAATAGGTCGGAAAAGGCCGAGAAAAACGGAAAATAAAAATTACCATCCGTTTCGTTCCATCCTGGCACTAAATAGAAAATTCAAAAAAATAGCAAAAAAATTAAAAAATTAAAAAATACGGTTATGGATTCATTTCGAGCCAAAATAGGTCAGAAAAGGCCGAGAAAAGCAGCAAATAAAAATTATCGTTCCGTTTCGTTCCTACCCGTCGCTAAATATGAAATTAAACAAAAATAGCAAAAAAATTCAAAAATACCATTATGGATTCATTTCAAGCCAAAATAGGTTGGAAAATGATGAGATATAGAGAAAATAAAAGTTATCGTTCCGTTCCGTTCCTACCCGACACGAAATAGACAATTCCAAAACAATAGCAAAAAAAATCAAAAAATTAAAAAATACGGTTACAGCTTCATTTCAAGCCAAAATAGATTGGAAAAGAATGAGATAGAGAGAAAATAAAAATTATCGTTTCGTTCCGTTCCTACCCGACACGAAATAGAAAATTCGAAAAAAATAGCAAAAAAATTCAAAAAAATTCAAAAATACAATTACGGATTCATTTCAAACCGAAATAGGTCGGAAAAGGCCGAGAAAAACGGAAAATAAAAATTACCATCCGTTTCGTTCCATCCTGGCGCTATATAGAAAACTAAAAAAAAATAGCAAAAAAATTCAAAAAATTAAAAAATACAATTACGAAGTTATTTCAAACCGAAATAGGTTGGAAAAGGCCGAGAAAAACGGAAAATAAAAATTACCATCCGTTTCGTTCCATCCTGGCAATATATAGAAAACTAAAAATAAATAGCAAAAAAATTAAAAAATTAAAAAATACGGTTATGGATTCATTTCGAGCCAAAATAGGTCAGAAAAGGCCGAGAAAAGCAGCAAATAAAAATTATCGTTCCGTTTCGTTCCTACCCGTCGCTAAATATGAAATTAAACAAAAATAGCAAAAAAATTCAAAAATACCATTATGGATTCATTTCAAGCCAAAATAGGTTGGAAAATGATGACATATAGAGAAAATAAAAGTTATCGTTCCGTTCCGTTCCTACCCGACACGAAATAGACAATTCCAAAACAATAGCAAAAAAAATCAAAAAATTAAAAAATATGGTTATGGATTCATTTCAAGCCAAAATAGATTGGAAAAGAATGAGATAGAGAGAAAATAAAAATTATCGTTTCGTTCCGTTCCTACCCGACACGAAATAGAAAATTCGAAAAAAATAGCAAAAAAATTAAAAAAAATTCAAAAATACAATTACGGATTCATTTCAAACCGAAATAGGTCGGAAAAGGCCGAGAAAAACGGAAAACAAAAATCACCATCCGTTTCGTTCCATCCTGGCACTATGTTGAAAACTCAAAAAAAATAGCAAAAAAATTCAAAAAATTAAAAAATACAGTTACGGATTCATTTCAAACCGAAATAGGTCGGAAAAGGCCGAGAAAAACGGAAAATAAAAATTACCATCCGTTTCGTTCCATCCTGGCACTATGTAGAAAACTCAAAAAAAAATAGCAAAAAAATTCAAAAAATTAAAAAATACAGTTACGGATTCATTTCAAATCGAAATAGGTCGGAAAAGGCCGAGAAAAACGGAAAATAAAAATTACCATCCGTTTCGTTCCATCCTGGCACTATGTAGAAAACTCAAAAAAAAATAGCAAAAAAATTCAAAAAATTAAAAAATACAGTTACGGATTCATTTCAAATCGAAATAGGTCGGAAAAGGCCGAGAAAAACGGAAAATAAAAATTACCATCCGTTTCGTTCCATCCTGGCACTATGTAGAAAACTAAAAAAAAATAGCAAAACAATTCAAAAAATTAAAAAATACAGTTACGGATTCATTTCAAACCGAAATAGGTCGGAAAAGGCCGAGAAAAACGGAAAATAAAAATTACCATCCGTTTCGTTCCATCCTGGCACTAAATAGAAAATTCAAAAAAATAGCAAAAAAATTAAAAAATTAAAAAATACGGTTATGGATTCATTTCGAGCCAAAATAGGTCAGAAAAGGCCGAGAAAAGCAGCAAATAAAAATTATCGTTCCGTTTCGTTCCTACCCGTCGCTAAATATGAAATTAAACAAAAATAGCAAAAAAATTCAAAAATACCATTATGGATTCATTTCAAGCCAAAATAGGTTGGAAAATGATGAGATATAGAGAAAATAAAAGTTATCGTTCCGTTCCGTTCCTACCCGACACGAAATAGACAATTCCAAAACAATAGCAAAAAAAATCAAAAAATTAAAAAATACGGTTACAGCTTCATTTCAAGCCAAAATAGATTGGAAAAGAATGAGATAGAGAGAAAATAAAAATTATCGTTTCGTTCCGTTCCTACCCGACACGAAATAAAAAATTCGAAAAAAATAGCAAAAAAATTAAAAAAAATTCAAAAATACAATTACGGATTCATTTCAAACCGAAATATGTCGGAAAAGGCCGAGAAAAACGGAAAATAAAAATTACCATCCGTTTCGTTCCATCCTGGCGCTATATAGAAAACTCAAAAAAAATAGCAAAAAAATTCAAAAAATTAAAAAATACAATTACGGAGTTATTTCAAACCGAAATAGGTCGGAAAAGGCCGAGAAAAACGGAAAATAAAAATTACCATCCGTTTCGTTCCATCCTGGCAATATATAGAAAACTAAAAAAAAATAGCAAAAAAATTAAAAAATTAAAAAATACGGTTATGGATTCATTTCGAGCCAAAATAGGTCAGAAAAGGCCGAGAAAAGCAGCAAATAAAAATTATCGTTCCGTTTCGTTCCTACCCGTCGCTAAATATGAAATTAAACAAAAATAGCAAAAAAATTCAAAAATACCATTATGGATTCATTTCAAGCCAAAATAGGTTGGAAAATGATGACATATAGAGAAAATAAAAGTTATCGTTCCGTTCCGTTCCTACCCGACACGAAATAGACAATTCCAAAACAATAGCAAAAAAAATCAAAAAATTAAAAAATATGGTTATGGATTCATTTCAAGCCAAAATAGATTGGAAAAGAATGAGATAGAGAGAAAATAAAAATTATCGTTTCGTTCCGTTCCTACCCGACACGAAATAGAAAATTCGAAAAAAATAGCAAAAAAATTAAAAAAAATTCAAAAATACAATTACGGATTCATTTCAAACCGAAATAGGTCGGAAAAGGCCGAGAAAAACGGAAAACAAAAATCACCATCCGTTTCGTTCCATCCTGGCACTATGTTGAAAACTCAAAAAAAATAGCAAAAAAATTCAAAAAATTAAAAAATACAGTTACGGATTCATTTCAAACCGAAATAGGTCGGAAAAGGCCGAGAAAAACGGAAAATAAAAATTACCATCCGTTTCGTTCCATCCTGGCACTATGTAGAAAACTCAAAAAAAAATAGCAAAAAAATTCAAAAAATTAAAAAATACAGTTACGGATTCATTTCAAATCGAAATAGGTCGGAAAAGGCCGAGAAAAACGGAAAATAAAAATTACCATCCGTTTCGTTCCATCCTGGCACTATGTAGAAAACTCAAAAAAAAATAGCAAAAAAATTCAAAAAATTAAAAAATACAGTTACGGATTCATTTCAAATCGAAATAGGTCGGAAAAGGCCGAGAAAAACGGAAAATAAAAATTACCATCCGTTTCGTTCCATCCTGGCACTATGTAGAAAACTAAAAAAAAATAGCAAAACAATTCAAAAAATTAAAAAATACAGTTACGGATTCATTTCAAACCGAAATAGGTCGGAAAAGGCCGAGAAAAACGGAAAATAAAAATTACCATCCGTTTCGTTCCATCCTGGCACTAAATAGAAAATTCAAAAAAATAGCAAAAAAATTAAAAAATTAAAAAATACGGTTATGGATTCATTTCGAGCCAAAATAGGTCAGAAAAGGCCGAGAAAAGCAGCAAATAAAAATTATCGTTCCGTTTCGTTCCTACCCGTCGCTAAATATGAAATTAAACAAAAATAGCAAAAAAATTCAAAAATACCATTATGGATTCATTTCAAGCCAAAATAGGTTGGAAAATGATGAGATATAGAGAAAATAAAAGTTATCGTTCCGTTCCGTTTCTACCAGACACGAAACAGACAATTCCAAAACAATAGCAAAAAAAATCAAAAAACTAAAATATATGGTTATGGATTCATTTCAAGCCAAAATAGATTGGAAAAGAATGAGATAGAGAGAAAATAAAAATTATCGTTTCGTTCCGTTCCTACCCAACACGAAATAGAAAATTCGAAAAAAATAGCAAAAAAATTAAAAAAAATTCAAAAATACAATTACGGATTCATTTCAAACCGAAATAGGTCGGAAAAGGCCGAGAAAAACGGAAAATAAAAATTACCATCCGTTTCGTTCCATCCTGGCACTAAATAGAAAATTCAAAAAAATAGCAAAAAAATTAAAAAATTAAAAAATACGGTTATGGATTCATTTCGAGCCAAAATAGGTCAGAAAAGGCCGAGAAAAGCAGCAAATAAAAATTATCGTTCCGTTTCGTTCCTTCCCGTCGCTAAATATGAAATTAAACAAAAATAGCAAAAAAATTCAAAAATACCATTATGGATTCATTTCAAGCCAAAATAGGTTGGAAAATGATGAGATATAGAGAAAATAAAAGTTATCGTTCCGTTCCGTTTCTACCAGACACGAAACAGACAATTCCAAAACAATAGCAAAAAAAATCAAAAAACTAAAATATATGGTTATGGATTCATTTCAAGCCAAAATAGATTGGAAAAGAATGAGATAGAGAGAAAATAAAAATTATCGTTTCGTTCCGTTCCTACCCGACACGAAATAGAAAATTCGAAAAAAATAGCAAAAAAATTAAAAAAAATTCAAAAATACAATTACGGATTCATTTCAAACCGAAATAGGTCGGAAAAGGCCGAGAAAAACGGAAAACAAAAATCACCATCCGTTTCGTTCCATCCTGGCACTATGTTGAAAACTCAAAAAAAATAGCAAAAAAATTCAAAAAATTAAAAAATACAGTTACGGATTCATTTCAAACCGAAATAGGTCGGAAAAGGCCGAGAAAAACGGAAAATAAAAATTACCATCCGTTTCGTTCCATCCTGGCACTATGTAGAAAACTCAAAAAAAAATAGCAAAAAAATTCAAAAAATTAAAAAATACAGTTACGGATTCATTTCAAATCGAAATAGGTCGGAAAAGGCCGAGAAAAACGGAAAATAAAAATTACCATCCGTTTCGTTCCATCCTGGCACTATGTAGAAAACTCAAAAAAAAATAGCAAAAAAATTCAAAAAATTAAAAAATACAGTTACGGATTCATTTCAAATCGAAATAGGTCGGAAAAGGCCGAGAAAAACGGAAAATAAAAATTACCATCCGTTTCGTTCCATCCTGGCACTATGTAGAAAACTAAAAAAAAATAGCAAAACAATTCAAAAAATTAAAAAATACAGTTACGGATTCATTTCAAACCGAAATAGGTCGGAAAAGGCCGAGAAAAACGGAAAATAAAAATTACCATCCGTTTCGTTCCATCCTGGCACTAAATAGAAAATTCAAAAAAATAGCAAAAAAATTAAAAAATTAAAAAATACGGTTATGGATTCATTTCGAGCCAAAATAGGTCAGAAAAGGCCGAGAAAAGCAGCAAATAAAAATTATCGTTCCGTTTCGTTCCTACCCGTCGCTAAATATGAAATTAAACAAAAATAGCAAAAAAATTCAAAAATACCATTATGGATTCATTTCAAGCCAAAATAGGTTGGAAAATGATGAGATATAGAGAAAATAAAAGTTATCGTTCCGTTCCGTTTCTACCAGACACGAAACAGACAATTCCAAAACAATAGCAAAAAAAATCAAAAAACTAAGATATATGGTTATGGATTCATTTCAAGCCAAAATAGATTGGAAAAGAATGAGATAGAGAGAAAATAAAAATTATCGTTTCGTTCCGTTCCTACCCAACACGAAATAGAAAATTCGAAAAAAATAGCAAAAAAATTAAAAAAAATTCAAAAATACAATTACGGATTCATTTCAAACCGAAATAGGTCGGAAAAGGCCGAGAAAAACGGAAAATAAAAATTACCATCCGTTTCGTTCCATCCTGGCACTAAATAGAAAATTCAAAAAAATAGCAAAAAAATTAAAAAATTAAAAAATACGGTTATGGATTCATTTCGAGCCAAAATAGGTCAGAAAAGGCCGAGAAAAGCAGCAAATAAAAATTATCGTTCCGTTTCGTTCCTACCCGTCGCTAAATATGAAATTAAACAAAAATAGCAAAAAAATTCAAAAATACCATTATGGATTCATTTCAAGCCAAAATAGGTTGGAAAATGATGAGATATAGAGAAAATAAAAGTTATCGTTCCGTTCCGTTTCTACCAGACACGAAACAGACAATTCCAAAACAATAGCAAAAAAAATCAAAAAACTAAAATATATGGTTATGGATTCATTTCAAGCCAAAATAGATTGGAAAAGAATGAGATAGAGAGAAAATAAAAATTATCGTTTCGTTCCGTTCCTACCCGACACGAAATAGAAAATTCGAAAAAAATAGCAAAAAAATTCAAAAAAATTCAAAAATACAATTACGGATGCATTTCAAACCGAAATAGGTCGGAAAAGGCCAAGAAAAACGGAAAATAAAAATTACCATCCGTTTCGTTCCATCCTGGCACTATATAGAAAACTAAAAAAAAATAGCAAAAAAATTCAAAAAATTAAAAAATACGGTTACAGCTTCATTTCAAGCCAAAATAGATTGGAAAAGAATGAGATAGAGAGAAAATAAAAATTATCGTTTCGTTCCGTTCCTACCCGACACGAAATAGAAAATTCGAAAAAAATAGCAAAAAAATTAAAAAAAATTCAAAAATACAATTACGGATTCATTTCAAACCGAAATTGGTCGGAAAAGGCCGAGAAAAACGGAAAATAAAAATTACCATCCGTTTCGTTCCATCCTGGCGCTATATAGAAAACTAAAAAGAAATAGCAAAAAAATTCAAAAAATTAAAAAATACAATTACGGAGTTATTTCAAACCGAAATAGGTCGGAAAAGGCCGAGAAAAACGGAAAATAAAAATTACCATCCGTTTCGTTCCATCCTGGCAATATATAGAAAACTAAAAAAAAATAGCAAAAAAATTAAAAAATTAAAAAATACGGTTATGGATTCATTTCGAGCCAAAATAGGTCAGAAAAGGCCGAGAAAAGCAGCAAATAAAAATTATCGTTCCGTTTCGTTCCTACCCGTCGCTAAATATGAAATTAAACAAAAATAGCAAAAAAATTCAAAAATACCATTATGGATTCATTCCAAGCCAAAATAGGTTGGAAAATGATGACATATAGAGAAAATAAAAGTTATCGTTCCGTTCCGTTCCTACCCGACACGAAATAGACAATTCCAAAACAATAGCAAAAAAAATCAAAAAATTAAAAAATATGGTTATGGATTCATTTCAAGCCAAAATAGATTGGAAAAGAATGAGATAGAGAGAAAATAAAAATTATCGTTTCGTTCCGTTCCTACCCGACACGAAATAGAAAATTCGAAAAAAATAGCAAAAAAATTAAAAAAAATTCAAAAATACAATTACGGATTCATTTCAAACCGAAATAGGTCGGAAAAGGCCGAGAAAAACGGAAAACAAAAATCACCATCCGTTTCGTTCCATCCTGGCACTATGTTGAAAACTCAAAAAAAATAGCAAAAAAATTCAAAAAATTAAAAAATACAGTTACGGATTCATTTCAAACCGAAATAGGTCGGAAAAGGCCGAGAAAAACGGAAAATAAAAATTACCATCCGTTTCGTTCCATCCTGGCACTATGTAGAAAACTCAAAAAAAAATAGCAAAAAAATTCAAAAAATTAAAAAATACAGTTACGGATTCATTTCAAATCGAAATAGGTCGGAAAAGGCCGAGAAAAACGGAAAATAAAAATTACCATCCGTTTCGTTCCATCCTGGCACTATGTAGAAAACTAAAAAAAAAATAGCAAAAAAATTCAAAAAATTAAAAAATACAGTTACGGATTCATTTCAAATCGAAATAGGTCGGAAAAGGCCGAGAAAAACGGAAAATAAAAATTACCATCCGTTTCGTTCCATCCTGGCACTATGTAGAAAACTAAAAAAAAATAGCAAAACAATTCAAAAAATTAAAAAATACAGTTACGGATTCATTTCAAACCGAAATAGGTCGGAAAAGGCCGAGAAAAACGGAAAATAAAAATTACCATCCGTTTCGTTCCATCCTGGCACTAAATAGAAAATTCAAAAAAATAGCAAAAAAATTAAAAAATTAAAAAATACGGTTATGGATTCATTTCGAGCCAAAATAGGTCAGAAAAGGCCGAGAAAAGCAGCAAATAAAAATTATCGTTCCGTTTCGTTCCTACCCGTCGCTAAATATGAAATTAAACAAAAATAGCAAAAAAATTCAAAAATACCATTATGGATTCATTTCAAGCCAAAATAGGTTGGAAAATGATGAGATATAGAGAAAATAAAAGTTATCGTTCCGTTCCGTTCCTACCCGACACGAAATAGACAATTCCAAAACAATAGCAAAAAAAATCAAAAAATTAAAAAATATGGTTATGGATTCATTTCAAGCCAAAATAGATTGGAAAAGAATGAGATAGAGAGAAAATAAAAATTATCGTTTCGTTCTGTTCCTACCCGACACGAAATAGAAAATTCGAAAAAAATAGCAAAAAAATTAAAAAAAATTCAAAAATACAATTACGGATACATTTCAAACAGAAATAGGTAGGAAAAGGCCGAGAAAAACGGAAAATAAAAATTACCATCCGTTTCGTTCCATCCTGGCACTATAAAGAAAACTAAAAAAAAGTAGCAAAAAAATTCAAAAAATTAAAAAATACGGTTATGGATTCATTTCAAGCGAAAATAGATTGGAAAAGAATGAGATAGAGAGAAAATAAAAATTATCGTTTCGTTCCGTTCCTACCCGACACGAAATAGAAAATTCGAAAAAAATAGCAAAAAAATTAAAAAAAATTCAAAAATACAATTACGGATTCATTTCAAACCGAAATAGGTCGGAAAAGGCCGAGAAAAACGGAAAATAAAAATCACCATCCGTTTCGTTCCATCCTGGCACTATGTAGAAAACTCAAAAAAAATAGCAAAAAAATTCAAAAAATTAAAAAATACAGTTACGGATTCATTTCAAACCGAAATAGGTCGGAAAAGGCCGAGAAAAACGGAAAATAAAAATTACCATCCGTTTCGTTCCATCCTGGCACTATGTAGAAAACTAAAAAAAAATAGCAAAAAAATTCAAAAAATTAAAAAATACAGTTACGGATTCATTTCAAACCGAAATAGGTCGGAAAAGGCCGAGAAAAACGGAAAATAAAAATTACCATCCGTTTCGTTCCATCCTGGCACTATGTAGAAAACTAAAAAAAAATAGCAAAACAATTCAAAAAATTAAAAAATACAGTTACGGATTCATTTCAAACCGAAATAGGTCGGAAAAGGCCGAGAAAAACGGAAAATAAAAATTACTATCCGTTTCGTTCCATCCTGGCACTAAATAGAAAATTCAAAAAAATAGCAAAAAAATTAAAAAATTAAAAAATACGGTTATGGATTCATTTCGAGCCAAAATAGGTCAGAAAAGGCCGAGAAAAGCAGCAAATAAAAATTATCGTTCCGTTTCGTTCCTACCCGTCGCTAAATATGAAATTAAACAAAAATAGCAAAAAAATTCAAAAATACCATTATGGATTCATTTCAAGCCAAAATAGGTTGGAAAATGATGAGATATAGAGAAAATAAAAGTTATCGTTCCGTTCCGTTTCTACCAGACACGAAACAGACAATTCCAAAACAATAGCAAAAAAAATTAAAAAACTAAAATATATGGTTATGGATTCATTTCAAGCCAAAATAGATTGGAAAAGAATGAGATAGAGAGAAAATAAAAATTATCGTTTCGTTCCGTTCCTACCCGACACGAAATAGAAAATTCGAAAAAAATAGCAAAAAAATTCAAAAAAATTCAAAAATACAATTACGGATGCATTTCAAACCGAAATAGGTCGGAAAAGGCCAAGAAAAACGGAAAATAAAAATTACCATCCGTTTCGTTCCATCCTGGCACTATATAGAAAACTAAAAAAAAATAGCAAAAAAATTCAAAAAATTAAAAAATACGGTTACAGCTTCATTTCAAGCCAAAATAGATTGGAAAAGAATGAGATAGAGAGAAAATAAAAATTATCGTTTCGTTCTGTTCCTACCCGACACGAAATAGAAAATTCGAAAAAAATAGCAAAAAAATTAAAAAAAATTCAAAAATACAATTACGGATTCATTTCAAACCAAAATAGGTCGGAAAAGGCCGAGAAAAACGGAAAATAAAAATTACCATCCGTTTCGTTCCATCCTGGCGCTATATAGAAAACTCAAAAAAAATAGCAAAAAAATTCAAAAAATTAAAAAATACAATTACGGAGTCATTTCAAACCGAAATAGGTCGGAAAAGGCCGAGAAAAACGGAAAATAAAAATTACCATCCGTTTCGTTCCATCCTGGCAATATATAGAAAACTAAAAAAAAATTGCAAAAAAATTAAAAAATTAAAAAATACGGTTATGGATTCATTTCGAGCCAAAATAGGTCAGAAAAGGCCGAGAAAAGCAGCAAATAAAAATTATCGTTCCGTTTCGTTCCTACCCGTCGCTAAATATGAAATTAAACAAAAATAGCAAAAAAATTCAAAAATACCATTATGGATTCATTTCAAGCCAAAATAGGTTGGAAAATGATGACATATAGAGAAAATAAAAGTTATCGTTCCGTTCCGTTCCTACCCGACACGAAATAGACAATTCCAAAACAATAGCAAAAAAAATCAAAAAATTAAAAAATATGGTTATGGATTCATTTCAAGCCAAAATAGATTGGAAAAGAATGAGATAGAGAGAAAATAAAAATTATCGTTTCGTTCCGTTCCTACCCGACACGAAATAGAAAATTCGAAAAAAATAGCAAAAAAATTAAAAAAAATTTAAAAATACAATTACGTATTCATTTCAAACCGAAATAGGTCGGAAAAGGCCGAGAAAAACGGAAAAAAAATTGACCATCCGTTTCGTTCCATCCTGGCACTATGTAGAAAACTCAAAAAAAATAGCAAAAAAATTTAAAAAATTAAAAAATACAGTTACGGATTCATTTCAAACCGAAATAGGTCGGAAAAGGCCGAGAAAAACGGAAAATAAAAATTACCATCCGTTTCGTTCCATCCTGGCACTAAATAGAAAATTCAAAAAAATAGCAAAAAAATTAAAAAATTAAAAAATACGGTTATGGATTCATTTCGAGCCAAAATAGGTCAGAAAAGGCCGAGAAAAGCAGCAAATAAAAATTATCGTTCCGTTTCGTTCCTACCCGTCGCTAAATATGAAATTAAACAAAAATAGCAAAAAAATTCAAAAATACCATTATGGATTCATTTCAAGCCAAAATAGGTTGGAAAATGATGAGATATAGAGAAAATAAAAGTTATCGTTCCGTTCCGTTCCTACCCGACACGAAATAGACAATTCCAAAACAATAGCAAAAAAAATCAAAAAATTAAAAAATATGGTTATGGATTCATTTCAAGCCAAAATAGATTGGAAAAGAATGAGATAGAGAGAAAATAAAAATTATCGTTTCGTTCTGTTCCTACCCGACACGAAATAGAAAATTCGAAAAAAATAGCAAAAAAATTAAAAAAAATTCAAAAATACAATTACGGATACATTTCAAACAGAAATAGGTAGGAAAAGGCCGAGAAAAACGGAAAATAAAAATTACCATCCGTTTCGTTCCATCCTGGCACTATAAAGAAAACTAAAAAAAAGTAGCAAAAAAATTCAAAAAATTAAAAAATACGGTTATGGATTCATTTCAAGCGAAAATAGATTGGAAAAGAATGAGATAGAGAGAAAATAAAAATTATCGTTTCGTTCCGTTCCTTCCCGACATGAAATAGAAAATTCGAAAAAAATAGCAAAAAAATTAAAAAAAAAATTCAAAAATACAATTACGGATTCATTTCAAACCGAAATAGGTCGGAAAAGGCCGAGAAAAACGGAAAATAAAAATTACCATCCGTTTCGTTCCATCCTGGCACTATATAGAAAACTAAAAAAAAATAGCAAAAAAATTCAAAAAATTAAAAAATACGGTTATGGATTCATTTCAAGCCAAAATAGATTGGAAAAGAATGAGATAGAGAGAAAATAAAAATTATCGTTCCGTTCCGTTCCTACCAGACACGAAATAGACAATTCCAAAACAATAGCAAAAAAAATTAAAAAATTAAAAAATATGGTTATGGATTCATTTCAAGCCAAAATAGATTGGAAAAGAATGAGATAGAGAGAAAATAAAAATTATCGTTTCGTTCCGTTCCTACCCGACACGAAATAGAAAATTCGAAAAAAATAGCAAAAAAATTAAAAAAAATTCAAAAATACAATTACGGATTCATTTCAAACCGAAATAGGTCGGAAAAGGCCGAGAAAAATGGAAAATAAAAATTACCATCCGTTTCGTTCTATCCTGGCACTATATAGAAAACTAAAAAAAAATAGCAAAAAAATTCAAAAAATTAAAAAATACGGTTACGGATTCATTTCAAGCCAAAATAGATTGGAAAAGAATGAGATAGAGAGAAAATAAAAATTATCGTTTCGTTCCGTTCCAACCCGACACGAAATAGAAAATTCGAAAAAAATAGCAAAAAAATTAAAAAAAATTTAAAAATACAATTACGGATTCATTTCAAACCGAAATAGGTCGGAAAAGGCCGAGAAAAACGGAAAATAAAATTTACCATCCGTTTCGTTCCATCCTGGCACTAAATAGAAAATTCAAAAAAATAGCAAGAAAATTCAAAAAATTAAAAAATGCGGTTATGGATTCATTTCGAGCCAAAATAGGTCAGAAAAGGCCGAGAAAAACAGCAAAGAAAAATTATCGTACCGTTTCGTTCCTACAAGGAACTAAATAGAAAATTCAAAAAAAATAGCAAAAAAATTAAAAAAATTAAAAAATACGGTTATGGATTCATTTCAAGCCAAAATAGATTGGAAAAGAATGAGAAAGAGAGAAAATAAAAATTATCGTTTCGTTCCGTTCCTACCCGACACGAAATAGAAAATTCGAAAAAAATAGCAAAAAAATTAAAAAAAAAATTCAAAAATAAAATTACGGATTCATTTCAAACCGAAATAGGTCGGAAAAGGCCGAGAAAGACGGAAAATAAAAATTACCATCCGTTTCGTTCCATCCTGGCACTATACCGAAAACTAAAAAAAAATAGCAAAAAAATTCAAAAAATTAAAAAATACGGTTATGGATTCATTTCAAGCCAAAATAGATTGGAAAAGGATGAGATAGAGAGAAAATAAAAGTTATCGTTCCATTCCATTCCTACCCGACACGAAATAGAAAATTCTAAAACAATAGCGAAAAAATTCAAAAAATTAAAGAATACCATTACGGGTTCATTTCGAGCAAAAATAGGTCGGAAAAGGCCGAGAAAAACAGAAAATAAAAATTACCATCCGTTTAGTTCCATCCTGGCACTATATAGAAAACTCAAAAAAAATAGCAAAAAAATTCAAAAAATTAAAAAATACGGTTATGGATTCATTTGAAGCCAAAATAGATTGGAAAAGGATGAGATAGAGAGAAAATAAAAGTTATCGTTTCGTTTCTTTCCTACCCGACACGAAATAGAAAATTCTAAAACAATAGCAAACAAATTCAAAAAATTAAAGATTACCATTACGGGTTCATTTCAAGACAAAATAGGTCGGAAAAGGCCGAGAAAAACAGAAAATAAAAATTATCGTTCCGTTTCGTTCCTACCCGTCGCTAAATATGAAACTAAACAAAAATAGCAAAAAAATTCAAAAAATTCAAAAATACCATTATGGATTCATTCCAAGCCAAAATAGGTTGGAAAATGATGAGATATAGAGAAAATAAAAGTTATCGTTCCGTTCCGTTTCTACCAGACACGAAACAGACAATTCCAAAACAATAGCAAAAAAAATCAAAAAACTAAAATATATGGTTATGGATTCATTTCAAGCCAAAATAGATTGGAAAAGAATGAGATAGAGAGAAAATAAAAATTATCGTTTCGTTCCGTTCCTACCCGACACGAAATAGAAAATTCGAAAAAAATAGCAAAAAAATTCAAAAAAATTCAAAAATACAATTACGGATGCATTTCAAACCGAAATAGGTCGGAAAAGGCCAAGAAAAACGGAAAATAAAAATTACCATCCGTTTCGTTCCATCCTGGCACTATATAGAAAACTAAAAAAAAATAGCAAAAAAATTCAAAAAATTAAAAAATACGGTTACAGCTTCATTTCAAGCCAAAATAGATTGGAAAAGAATGAGATAGAGAGAAAATAAAAATTATCGTTTCGTTCCGTTCCTACCCGACACGAAATAGAAAATTCGAAAAAAATAGCAAAAAAATTAAAAAAAATTCAAAAACACAATTACGGATTCATTTCAAACCGAAATAGGTCGGAAAAGGCCGAGAAAAACGGAAAATAAAAATTACCATCCGTTTCGTTCCATCCTGGCGCTATATAGAAAACTAAAAAAAAATAGCAAAAAAATTAAAAAAATTAAAAAATACAATTACGGATTCATTTCAAACCGAAATAGGTCGGAAAAGGCCGAGAAAAACGGAAAATAAAAATTACCATCCGTTTCGTTCCATCCTGGCAATATATAGAAAACTAAAAAAAAATAGCAAAAAAATTAAAAAATACGGTTATGGATTCATTTCGAGCCAAAATAGGTCAGAAAAGGCTGAGAAAAGCAGCAAATAAAAATTATCGTTCCGTTTCGTTCCTACCCGTCGCTAAATATGAAATTAGACAAAAATAGCAAAAAAATTCAAAAATACCATTATGGATTCATTTCAAGCCAAAATAGGTTGGAAAATGATGAGATATAGAGAAAATAAAAGTTATCGTTCCGTTCCGTTCCTACCCGACACGAAATAGACAATTCCAAAACAATAGCAAAAAAAATCAAAAAATTAAAAAATATGGTTATGGATTCATTTCAAGCCAAAATAGATTGGAAAAGAATGAGATAGAGAGAAAATAAAAATTATCGTTTCGTTCCGTTCCTACCCGACACGAAATAGAAAATTCGAAAAAAATAGCAAAAAAATTAAAAAAAATTCAAAAATACAATTACGGATTCATTTCAAACAGAAATAGGTAGGAAAAGGCCGAGAAAAACGGAAAATAAAAATTACCATCCGTTTCGTTCCATCCTGGCACTATATAGAAAACTCAAAAAAAATAGCAAAAAAATTCAAAAAATTAAAAAATACGGTTATGGATTCATTTCAAGCCAAAATAGATTGGAAAAGAATGAGATAGAGAGAAAATAAAAATTATCGTTTCGTTCCGTTCCTACCCGACACGAAATAGAAAATTCAAAAAAAATAGCAAAAAAATTAAAAAAAATTCAAAAATACAATTACGGATTCATTTCAAACAGAAATAGGTAGGAAAAGGCCGAGAAAAACGGAAAATAAAAATTACCATCCGTTTCGTTCCATACTGGCACTATATAGAAAACTCAAAAAAAATTGCAAAAAAATTCAAAAAATTAAAAAATACGGTTATGGATTCATTTCAAGCCAAAATAGATTGGAAAAGAATGAGATAGAGAGAAAATAAAAATTATCGTTTCGTTCCGTTCCTACCCGACACGTAATAGAAAATTCGAAAAAAATAGCAAAAAAATTAAAAAAAATTCAAAAATACAATTACGGATTCATTTCAGACAGAAATAGGTAGGAAAAGGCCGAGAAAAACGGAAAATAAAAATTACCATCCGTTTCGTTCCATCCTGGCAATATATAGAAAACTAAAAAAAAATAGCAAAAAAATTAAAAAATTAAAAAATACGGTTATGGATTCATTTCGAGCCAAAATAGGTCAGAAAAGGCCGAGAAAAGCAGCAAATAAAAATTATCGTTCCGTTTCGTTCCTACCCGTCGCTAAATATGAAATTAAACAAAAATAGCAAAAAAATTCAAAAATACCATTATGGATTCATTTCAAGCCAAAATAGGTTGGAAAATGATGAGATATAGAGAAAATAAAAGTTATCGTTCCGTTCCGTTCCTACCCGACACGAAATAGACAATTCCAAAACAATAGCAAAAAAAATCAAAAAATTAAAAAATATGGTTATGGATTCATTTCAAGCCAAAATAGATTGGAAAAGAATGAGATAGAGAGAAAATAAAAATTATCGTTTCGTTCCGTTCCTACCCGACACGAAATAGAAAATTCGAAAAAAATAGCAAAAAAATTAAAAAAAAATTCAAAAATACAATTACGGATTCATTTCAAACCGAAATAGGTCGGAAAAGGCCGAGAAAAACGGAAAATAAAAATTACCATCCGTTTCGTTCCATCCTGGCACTAAATAGAAAATTCAAAAAAATAGCAAAAAAATTAAAAAACTAAAAAATACGGTTATGGATTCATTTCAAGCCAAAATAGATTGGAAAAGAATGAGATAGAGAGAAAATAAAAATTATCGTTTCGTTCCGTTCCTACCCGACACGAAATAGAAAATTCGAAAAAAATAGCAAAAAAATTAAAAAAAATTCAAAAATACAATTACGGATTCATTTCAAACAGAAATAGGTAGGAAAAGGCTGAGAAAAACGGAAAATAAAAATTACCATCCGTTTCGTTCCATCCTGGCACTATATAGAAAACTCAAAAAAAATAGCAAAAAAATTCAAAAAATTAAAAAATACGGTTATGGATTCATTTCAAGCCAAAAATAGATTGGAAAAGAATGAGATAGAGAGAAAATAAAAATTATCGTTTCGTTCCGTTCCTACCCGACACGAAATAGAAAATTCGAAAAAAATAGCAAAAAAATTAAAAAAAATTCAAAAATACAATTACGGATTCATTTCAAACAGAAATAGGTAGGAAAAGGCCGAGAAAAACGGAAAATAAAAATTACCATCCGTTTCGTTCCATCCTGGCACTATATAGAAAACTCAAAAAAAATAGCAAAAAAATTCAAAAAATTAAAAAATACGGTTATGGATTCATTTCAAGCCAAAATAGATTGGAAAAGAATGAGATAGAGAGAAAATAAAAATTATCGTTTCGTTCCGTTCCTACCCGACACGTAATAGAAAATTCGAAAAAAATAGCAAAAAAATTAAAAAAAATTCAAAAATACAATTACGGATTCATTTCAAACAGAAATAGGTAGGAAAAGTCCGAGAAAAACGGAAAATAAAAATTACCATCCGTTTCGTTCCATCCTGGCACTATATAGAAAACTCAAAAAAAATAGCAAAAAAATTCAAAAAATTAAAAAATACGGTTATGGATTCATTTCAAGCCAAAATAGATTGGAAAAGAATGAGATAGAGAGAAAATAAAAATTATCGTTTCGTTCCGTTCCTACCCGACACGTAATAGAAAATTCGAAAAAATAGCAAAAAAATTAAAAAAAATTCAAAAATACAATTACGGATTCATTTCAGACAGAAATAGGTAGGAAAAGGCCGAGAAAAACGGAAAATAAAAATTACCATCCGTTTCGTTCCATCCTGGCACTATATAGAAAACTCAAAAAAAATAGCAAAAAAATTCAAAAAATTAAAAAATACGGTTATGGATTCATTTCAAGCCAAAATAGATTGGAAAAGAATGAGATAGAGAGAAAATAAAAATTATCGTTTCGTTCCGTTCCTACCCGACACGTAATAGAAAATTCGAAAAAAATAGCAAAAAAATTAAAAAAAATTCAAAAATACAATTACGGATTCATTTCAGACAGAAATAGGTAGGAAAAGGCCGAGAAAAACGGAAAATAAAAATTACCATCCGTTTCGTTCCATCCTGGCACTAAATAGAAAATTCAAAAAAATAGCAAAAAAATTAAAAAACTAAAAAATACGGTTATGGATTCATTTCAAGCCAAAATAGATTGGAAAAGAATGAGATAGAGAGAAAATAAAAATTATCGTTTCGTTCCGTTCCTACCCGACACGAAATAGAAAATTCGAAAAAAATAGCAAAAAAATTAAAAAAAATTCAAAAATACAATTACGGATTCATTTCAAACAGAAATAGGTAGGAAAAGGCCGAGAAAAACGGAAAATAAAAATTACCATCCGTTTCGTTCCATCCTGGCACTATATAGAAAACTCAAAAAAAATAGCAAAAAAATTCAAAAAATTAAAAAATACGGTTATGGATTCATTTCAAGCCAAAAATAGATTGGAAAAGAATGAGATAGAGAGAAAATAAAAATTATCGTTTCGTTCCGTTCCTACCCGACACGAAATAGAAAATTCGAAAAAAATAGCAAAAAAATTAAAAAAAATTCAAAAATACAATTACGGATTCATTTCAAACAGAAATAGGTAGGAAAAGGCCGAGAAAAACGGAAAATAAAAATTACCATCCGTTTCGTTCCATCCTGGCACTATATAGAAAACTCAAAAAAAATAGCAAAAAAATTCAAAAAATTAAAAAATACGGTTATGGATTCATTTCAAGCCAAAATAGATTGGAAAAGAATGAGATAGAGAGAAAATAAAAATTATCGTTTCGTTCCGTTCCTACCCGACACGTAATAGAAAATTCGAAAAAAATAGCAAAAAAATTAAAAAAAATTCAAAAATACAATTACGGATTCATTTCAAACAGAAATAGGTAGGAAAAGTCCGAGAAAAACGGAAAATAAAAATTACCATCCGTTTCGTTCCATCCTGGCACTATATAGAAAACTCAAAAGAAATAGCAAAAAAATTCAAAAAATTAAAAAATACGGTTATGGATTCATTTCAAGCCAAAATAGATTGGAAAAGAATGAGATAGAGAGAAAATAAAAATTATCGTTTCGTTCCGTTCCTACCCGACACGAAATAGAAAATTCGAAAAAAATAGCAAAAAAATTAAAAAAAATTCAAAAATACAATTACGGATTCATTTCAAACAGAAATAGGTAGGAAAAGGCCGAGAAAAACGGAAAATAAAAATTACCATCCGTTTCGTTCCATCCTGGCAATATATAGAAAACTAAAAAAAAATAGCAAAAAAATTAAAAAATTAAAAAATACGGTTATGGATTCATTTCGAGCCAAAATAGGTCAGAAAAGGCCGAGAAAAGCAGCAAATAAAAATTATCGTTCCGTTTCGTTCCTACCCGTCGCTAAATATGAAATTAAACAAAAATAGCAAAAAAATTCAAAAATACCATTATGGATTCATTTCAAGCCAAAATAGGTTGGAAAATTATGAGATATAGAGAAAATAAAAGTTATCGTTCCGTTCCGTTCCTACCCGACACGAAATAGACAATTCCAAAACAATAGCAAAAAAAATCAAAAAATTAAAAAATATGGTTATGGATTCATTTCAAGCCAAAATAGATTGGAAAAGAATGAGATAGAGAGAAAATAAAAATTATCGTTTCGTTCCGTTCCTACCCGACACGAAATAGAAAATTCGAAAAAAATAGCAAAAAAATTAAAAAAAATTCAAAAATACAATTACAGATTCATTTCAAACAGAAATAGGTAGGAAAAGGCCGAGAAAAACGGAAAATAAAAATTACCATCCGTTTCGTTCCATCCTGGCACTATATAGAAAACTCAAAAAAAATAGCAAAAAAATTCAAAAAATTAAAAAATACGGTTATGGATTCATTTCAAGCCAAAATAGATTGGAAAAGAATGAGATAGAGAGAAAATAAAAATTATCGTTTCGTTCCGTTCCTACCCGACACGAAATAGAAAATTCAAAAAAAATAGCAAAAAAATTAAAAAAAATTCAAAAATACAATTACGGATTCATTTCAAACAGAAATAGGTAGGAAAAGGCCGAGAAAAACGGAAAATAAAAATTACCATCCGTTTCGTTCCATACTGGCACTATATAGAAAACTCAAAAAAAATAGCAAAAAAATTCAAAAAATTAAAAAATACGGTTATGGATTCATTTCAAGCCAAAATAGATTGGAAAAGAATGAGATAGAGAGAAAATAAAAATTATCGTTTCGTTCCGTTCCTACCCGACACGTAATAGAAAATTCGAAAAAAATAGCAAAAAAATTAAAAAAAATTCAAAAATACAATTACGGATTCATTTCAAACAGAAATAGGTAGGAAAAGGCCGAGAAAAACGGAAAATAAAAATTACCATCCGTTTCGTTCCATCCTGGCAATATATAGAAAACTAAAAAAAAATAGCAAAAAAATTAAAAAATTAAAAAATACGGTTATGGATTCATTTCGAGCCAAAATAGGTCAGAAAAGGCCGAGAAAAGCAACAAATAAAAATTATCGTTCCGTTTCGTTCCTACCCGTCGCTAAATATGAAATTAAACAAAAATTGCAAAAAAATTCAAAAATACCATTATGGATTCATTTCAAGCCAAAATAGGTTGGAAAATGATGAGATATAGAGAAAATAAAAGTTATCGTTCCGTTCCGTTCCTACCCGACACGAAATAGACAATTCCAAAACAATAGCAAAAAAAATCAAAAAATTAAAAAATATGGTTATGGATTCATTTCAAGCCAAAATAGATTGGAAAAGAATGAGATAGAGAGAAAATAAAAATTATCGTTTCGTTCCGTTCCTACCCGACACGAAATAGAAAATTCGAAAAAAATAGCAAAAAAATTAAAAAAAATTCAAAAATACAATTACGGATTCATTTCAAACCGAAATAGGTCGGAAAAGGCCGAGAAAAACGGAAAATAAAAATTACCATCCGTTTCGTTCCATCCTGGCACTAAATAGAAAATTCAAAAAAATAGCAAAAAAATTAAAAAACTAAAAAATACGGTTATGGATTCATTTCAAGCCAAAATAGATTGGAAAAGAATGAGATAGAGAGAAAATAAAAATTATCGTTTCGTTCCGTTCCTACCCGACACGAAATAGAAAATTCGAAAAAAATAGCAAAAAAATTAAAAGAAATTCAAAAATACAATTACGGATTCATTTCAAACAGAAATAGGTAGGAAAAGGCCGAGAAAAACGGAAAATAAAAATTACCATCCGTTTCGTTCCATCCTGGCACTATATAGAAAACTCAAAAAAAATAGCAAAAAAATTCAAAAAATTAAAAAATACGGTTATGGATTCATTTCAAGCCAAAAATAGATTGGAAAAGAATGAGATAGAGAGAAAATAAAAATTATCGTTTCGTTCCGTTCCTACCCGACACGAAATAGAAAATTCGAAAAAAATAGCAAAAAAATTAAAAAAAATTCAAAAATACAATTACGGATTCATTTCAAACAGAAATAGGTAGGAAAAGGCCGAGAAAAACGGAAAATAAAAATTACCATCCGTTTCGTTCCTTCCTGGCATTATATAGAAAACTCAAAAAAAATAGCAAAAAAATTAAAAAAATTAAAAAATACGGTTATGGATTCATTTCAAGCCAAAATAGATTGGAAAAGAATGAGATAGAGAGAAAATAAAAATTATCGTTTCGTTCCGTTCCTACCCGACACAAAATAGTAAATTCGAAAAAAATAGCAAAAAAATTAAAAAAAATTCAAAAATACAATTACGGATTCATTTCAAACAGAAATAGGTAGGAAAAGGCCGAGAAAAACGGAAAATAAGAATTACCATCCGTTTCGTTCCATCCTGGCACTATATAGAAAACTAAAAAAAAATAGCAAAAAAATTCAAAAAATTAAAAAATACGGTTATGGATTCATTTCAAGCCAAAATAGATTGGAAAAGAATGAGATAGAGAGAAAATAAAAATTATCGTTTCGTTCCGTTCCTACCCGACACGAAATAGAAAATTCGAAAAAAATAGCAAAAAAATTAAAAAAATTCAAAAATACAATTACGGATTCATTTCAAACCGAAATAGGTCGGAAAAGGCCGAGAAAAACGGAAAATAAAAATTACCATCCGTTTCGTTCCATCCTGGCACTATATAGAAAACTAAAAAAAAATAGCAAAAAAATTCAAAAAATTAAAAAATACGGTTATGGATTCATTTCAAGCCAAAATAGATTGGAAAAGAATGAGATAGAGAGAAAATAAAAATTATCGTTCCGTTCCGTTCCTACCAGACACGAAATAGACAATTCCAAAACAATAGCAAAAAAAATCAAAAAATTAAAAAATATGGTTATGGATTCATTTCAAGCCAAAATAGATTGGAAAAGAATGAGATAGAGAGAAAATAAAAATTATCGTTTCGTTCCGTTCCTACCGGACACGAAATAGAAAATTCGAAAAAAATAGCAAAAAAATTAAAAAAAATACAAAAATACAATTACGGATTCATTTCAAACCGAAATAGGTCGGAAAAGGCTGAGAAAAACGGAAAATAAAAATTACCATCCGTTTCGTTCCATCCTGGCACTATATAGAAAACTAAAAAAAGATAACAAAAAAATTCAAAATATTAAAAAATACGGTTACGGATTCATTTCAAGCCAAAATAGATTGGAAAAGAATGAGATAGAGAGAAAATAAAAATTATCGTTTCGTTCCGTTCCAACCCGACACGAAATAGAAAATTCGAAAAAAATAGCAAAAAAATTAAAAAAAATTTAAAAATACAATTACGTATTCATTTCAAACCGAAATAGGTCGGAAAAGGCCGAGAAAAACGGAAAATAAAATTTACCATCCGTTTCGTTCCATCCTGGCACTATGTAGAAAACTAAAAAAAAAATAGCAAAAAAATTCAAAAAATTAAAAAATACAGTTACGGATTCATTTCAAACCGAAATAGGTCGGAAAAGGGCGAGAAAAACGGAAAATAAAAATTACCATCCGTTTCGTTCCATCCTGGCACTAAATAGAAAATTCAAAAAAATAGCAAAAAAATTCAAAAAATTAAAAAATGCGGTTATGGATTCATTTCGAGCCAAAATAGGTCAGAAAAGGCCGAGAAAAACAGCAAATAAAAATTATCGTTCCGTTTCGTTCCTACAAGGAACTAAATAGAAAATTCAAAAAAAATAGCAAAAAAATTCAAAAAATTAAAAAATACGGTTATGGATTTATCGTTTCGTTCCGTTCCTACCCGAAACGAAATAGAAAATTCGAAAAAAATAGCAAAAAAATTAAAAAAAAAATTCAAAAATACAATTACGGATTCATTTCAAACCGAAATAGGTCGGAAAAGGCCGAGAAAAACGGAAAATAAAAATTAACATCCGTTTCGTTCCATCTTGGCACTATATAGAAAACTAAAAAAAAATAGCAAAAAAATTCAAAAAATTAAAAAATACGGTTATGGATTCATTTCAAGCCAAAATAGATTGGAAAAGAATTAGATAGAGAGAAAATAAAAATTATCGTTTCGTTCCGTTCCTACCCGACACGAAATAGAAAATTCGAAAAAAATAGCAAAAAAATTAAAAAAAAATTCAAAAATACAATTACGGATTCATTTCAAACCGAAATAGGTCGGAAAAGGCCGAGAAAAACGGAAAATAAAAATTACCATCCGTTTCGTTCCATCCTGGCACTATATAGAAAATTAAAAAAAAAATAGCAAAAAAATTCAAAAAATTAAAAAATACGGTTATGGATTCATTTCAAGCCAAAATAGATTGGAAAAGAATGAGATAGAGAGAAAATAAAAATTATCGTTTCGTTCCGTTCCTACCCGACACGAAATAGAAAATTCGAAAAAAATAGCTAAAAAATTAAAAAAATTCAAAAATACAATTACGGATTCATTTCAAACCGAAATAGGTCGGAAAAGGCCGAGAAAAACGGAAAATAAAAATTACCATCCGTTTCGTTCCATCCTGGCAATATATAGAAAACTAAAAAAAAATAGCAAAAAAATTCAAAAAATTAAAAAATACGGTTATGGATTCATTTCAAGCCAAAATAGATTGGAAAAGAATGAGATAGAGAGAAAATAAAAATTATCGTTCCGTTCCGTTCCTACCAGACACGAAATAGACAATTCCAAAACAATAGCAAAAAAAATCAAAAAATTAAAAAATATGGTTATGGATTCATTTCAAGCCAAAATAGATTGGAAAAGAATGAGATAGAGAGAAAATAAAAATTATCGTTTCGTTCCGTTCCTACCCGACACGAAATAGAAAATTCGAAAAAAATAGCAAAAAAATTAAAAAAAATTCAAAAATACAATTACGGATTCATTTCAAACCGAAATAGGTCGGAAAAGACCGAGAAAAACGGAAAATAAAAATTACCATCCGTTTCGTTCCATCCTGGCACTATATAGAAAACTAAAAAAAAATAACAAAAAAATTCAAAAAATTAAAAAAATACGGTTACGGATTCATTTCAAGCCAAAATAGACTGGAAAAGAATGAGATAGAGAGAAAATAAAAATTATCGTTTCGTTCCGTTCCAACCCGACACGAAATAGAAAATTCGAAAAAAATAGCAAAAAAATTAAAAAAAATTTAAAAATACAATTACGTATTCATTTCAAACCGAAATAGGTCGGAAAAGGCCGAGAAAAACGGAAAATAAAATTTACCATCCGTTTCGTTCCATCCTGGCACTATGTAGAAAACTCAAAAAAAATAGCAAAAAAATTCAAAAAATTAAAAAATACAGTTACGGATTCATTTCAAACCGAAATAGGTCGGAAAAGGCCGAGAAAAACGGAAAATTAAAATTACCATCCGTTTCGTTCCATCCTGGCACTAAATAGAAAATTCAAAAAAATAGCAAAAAAATTCAAAAAATTAAAAAATGTGGTTATGGATTCATTTCGAGCCAAAATAGGTCAGAAAAGGCCGAGAAAAACAGCAAATAAAAATTATCGTTCCGTTTCGTTCCTACAAGGAACTAAATAGAAAATTCAAATAAAATAGCAAAAAAATTAAAAAAATTAAAAAATACGGTTATGGATTCATTTCAAGCCAAAATAGATTGGAAAAGAATGAGATAGAGAGAAAATAAAAATTATCGTTTCGTTCCGTTCCTACCCGAAACGAAATAGAAAATTCGAAAAAAATAGCAAAAAAATTAAAAAAAAAATTCAAAAATACAATTACGGATTCATTTCAAACCGAAATAGGTCGGAAAAGGCCGAGAAAAACGGAAAATAAAAATTAACATCCGTTTCGTTCCATCCTGGCACTATATAGAAAACTAAAAAAAAATAGCAAAAAAATTCAAAAAATTAAAAAATACGGTTATGGATTCATTTCAAGCCAAAATAGATTGGAAAAGGATGAGATAGAGAGAAAATAAAAGTTATCGTTCCATTCCATTCCTACCCGACACGAAATAGAAAATTCTAAAACAATAGCGAAAAAATTCAAAAAATTAAAGAATACCATTACGGGTTCATTTCAAGCAAAAATAGGTCGGAAAAGGCCGAGAAAAACAGAAAATAAAAATTACCATCCGTTTAGTTCCATCCTGGCACTATATAGAAAACTAAAAAAAAATAGCAAACAAATTCAAAAAATTAAAAAATACTGTTATGGATTCATTTCAAGACAAAATAAATTGGAAAAGGATGAGATAGAGAGAAAATAAAAGTTATCGTTCCATTCCATTCCTACCCGACACGAAATAGAAAATTCGAAAAAAATACCAAAAAAATTAAAAAAAAATTCAAAAATACAATTACGGATTCATTTCAAACCGAAATAGGTCGGAAAAGGCCGAGAAAAACGGAAAATAAAAATTACCATCCGTTTCGTTCCATCCTGGCACTATATAGAAAACTCAAAAAAAATAGCAAAAAAATTAAAAAAATTAAAAAATACGGTTATGGATTCATTTCAAGCCAAAATAGATTGGAAAAGGATGAGATAGAGAGAAAATAAAAGTTATCGTTCCATTCCATTCCTACCCGACACGAAATAGAAAATTCTAAAACAATAGCGAAAAAATTCAAAAAATTAAAGAATACCATTACGGGTTCATTTCAAGCAAAAATAGGTCGGAAAAGGCCGAGAAAAACGGAAAATAAAAATTACCATCCGTTTCGTTCCATCCTGGCACTATATAGAAAACTCAAAAAAAATAGCAAAAAAATTAAAAAAATTAAAAAATACGGTTATGGATTCATTTCAAGCCAAAATAGATTGGAAAAGGATGAGATAGAGAGAAAATAAAAGTTATCGTTCCGTTTCTTTCCTACCCGACACGAAATAGAAAATTCTAAAACAATAGCAAAGAAATTCAAAAAATTAAAGAATACCATTACGGGTTCATTTCAAGACAAAATAGGTCGGAAAAGGCCGAGAAAAACAGAAAATAAAAATTATCGTTCCGTTTCGTTCCTACCCGTCGCTAAATATGAAACTAAACAAAAATAGCAAAAAAATTCAAAAAATTCAAAAATACCAATATGGATTCATTTCAAGCCAAAATAGGTTGGAAAATGATGAGATATAGAGAAAATAAAAGCTATCGTTCCGTTCCGTTCCTACCAGACACGAAATAGACAATTCCAAAACAATAGCAAAAAAAATAAAAAAACTAAAATATATGGTTATGGATTCATTTCAAGCCAAAATAGATTGGAAAAGAATGAGATAGAGAGAAAATAAAAATTATCGTTTCGTTCCGTTCCTACCCGACACGAAATAGAAAATTCGAAAAAAATAGCAAAAAAATTAAAAAAAATTCAAAAATACGATTACGGATGCATTTCAAACCGAAATAGGTCGGAAAAGGCCGAGAAAAACGGAAAATAAAAATTACCATCCGTTTCGTTCCATCCTGGCACTATATAGAAAACTCAAAAAAAATAGCAAAAAAATTCAAAAAATTAAAAAATACGGTTATGGATTCATTTCAAGCCAAAATAGATTGGAAAAGGATGAGATAGAGAGAAAATAAAAGTTATCGTTCCATTCCATTCCTACCCGACACGAAATAGAAAATTCTAAAACAATAGCGAAAAAATTCAAAAAATTAAAGAATACCATTACGGGTTCATTTCAAGCAAAAATAGGTCGGAAAAGGCCGAGAAAAACAGAAAATAAAAATTACCATCCGTTTAGTTCCATCCTGGCACTATATAGAAAACTCAAAAAAAATAGCAAACAAATTCAAAAAATTAAAAAATACTGTTATGGATTCATTTCAAGACAAAATAAATTGGAAAAGGATGAGATAGAGAGAAAATAAAAGTTATCGTTCCATTCCATTCCTACCCGACACGAAATAGAAAATTCGAAAAAAATACCAAAAAAATTAAAAAAAAATTCAAAAATACAATTACGGATTCATTTCAAACCGAAATAGGTCGGAAAAGGCCGAGAAAAACGGAAAATAAAAATTACCATCCGTTTCGTTCCATCCTGGCACTATATAGAAAACTCAAAAAAAATAGCAAAAAAATTAAAAAAATTAAAAAATACGGTTATGGATTCATTTCAAGCCAAAATAGATTGGAAAAGGATGAGATAGAGAGAAAATAAAAGTTATCGTTCCGTTTCTTTCCTACCCGACACGAAATAGAAAATTCTAAAACAATAGCAAACTAATTCAAAAAATTAAAGAATACCATTACGGGTTCATTTCAAGACAAAATAGGTCGGAAAAGGCCGAGAAAAACAGAAAATAAAAATTATCGTTCCGTTTCGTTCCTACCCGTCGCTAAATATGAAACTAAACAAAAATAGCAAAAAAATTCAAAAAATTCAAAAATACCAATATGGATTCATTTCAAGCCAAAATAGGTTGGAAAATGATGAGATATAGAGAAAATAAAAGCTATCGTTCCGTTCCGTTCCTACCAGACACGAAATAGACAATTCCAAAACAATAGCAAAAAAAATAAAAAAACTAAAATATATGGTTATGGATTCATTTCAAGCCAAAATAGATTGGAAAAGAATGAGATAGAGAGAAAATAAAAATTATCGTTTCGTTCCGTTCCTACCCGACACGAAATAGAAAATTCGAAAAAAATAGCAAAAAAATTAAAAAAAATTCAAAAATACAATTACGGATTCATTTCAAACCGAAATAGGTCGGAAAAGGCCGAGAAAAACGGAAAAAAAAAATTACCATCCGTTTCGTTCCATCCTGGCGCTATATAGAAAACTCAAAAAAAATAGGAAAAAAATTCAAAAAATTAAAAAATACAATTCTGGATTCATTTCAAACCGAAATAGGTCGGAAAAAGCCGAGAAAAACGGAAAATAAAAATTACCATCCGTTTCGTTCCATCCTGGCACTAAATAGAAAATTCAAAAAAATAGCAAAAAAATTAAAAAATTAAAAAATACGGTTATGGATTCATTTCGAGCCAAAATAGGTCAGAAAAGGCCGAGAAAAGCAGCAAATAAAAATTATCGTTCCGTTTCGTTCATACCCGTCGCTAAATATGAAATTAAACAAAAATAGCAAAAAAATTCAAAAATACCATTATGGATTCATTTCAAGCCAAAATAGGTTGGAAAATGATGAGATATAGAGAAAATAAAAGTTATCGTTCTGTTCCGTTCCTACCCGACACGAAATAGACAATTCCAAAACAATAGCAAAAAAAATCAAAAAATTAAAAAATATGGTTATGGATTCATTTCAAGCCAAAATAGATTGGAAAAGAATGAGATAGAGAGAAAATAAAAATTATCGTTTCGTTCCGTTCCTACCCGACACGAAATAGAAAATTCGAAAAAAATAGCAAAAAAATTAAAAAAAATTCAAAAATACAATTACGGATTCATTTCAAACAGAAATAGGTAGGAAAAGGCCGAGAAAAACGGAAAATAAAAATTACCATCCGTTTCGTTCCATCCTGGCACTATATAGAAAACTCAAAAAAAAATAGCAAAAAATTCAAAAAATTAAAAAATACGGTTATGGATTCATTTCAAGCCAAAATAGATTGGAAAAGAATGAGATAGAGAGAAAATAAAAATTATCTTTTCGTTCCGTTCCTACCCGACACGAAATAGAAAATTCGAAAAAAATAGCAAAAAAATTAAAAAAAATTCAAAAATACAATTACGGATGCATTTCAAACCGAAATAGGTCGGAAAAGGCCGAGAAAAACGGAAAATAAAAATTACCATCCGTTTCGTTCCATCCTGGCACTATATAGAAAACTAAAAAAAAATAGCAAAAAAATTCAAAAAATTAAAAAATACGGTTACGGATTCATTTCAAGCAAAAATAGATTGGAAAAGAATGAGATAGAGAGAAAATAAAAATTATCGTTTCGTTCCGTTCCTACCCGACAAGAAATAGAAAATTCGAAAAAAATAGCAAAAAAATTAAAAAAAAATTCAAAAATACAATTACGGATTCATTTCAAACCGAAATAGGTCGGAAAAGGCCGAGAAAAACGGAAAATAAAAATTACCATCCGTTTCGTTCCATCCTGGCACTATATAGAAAACTCAAAAAAAATAGCAAAAAAATTCAAAAAATTAAAAAATACGGTTATGGATTCATTTCAAGCCAAAATAGATTGGAAAATGATGAGATAGAGAGAAAATAAAAGTTATCGTTCCGTTTCTTTCCTACCCGACACGAAATAGAAAATTCTAAAACAATAGCAAAGAAATTCAAAAAATTAAAGAATACCATTACGGGTTCATTTCAAGACAAAATAGGTCGGAAAAGGCCGAGAAAAACAGAAAATAAAAATTATCGTTCCGTTTCGTTCCTACCCGTCGCTAAATATGAAACTAAACAAAAATAGCAAAAAAATTCAAAAAATTCAAAAATACCAATATGGATTCATTTCAAGCCAAAATAGGTTGGAAAATGATGAGATATAGAGAAAATAAAAGCTATCGTTCCGTTCCGTTCCTACCAGACACGAAATAGACAATTCCAAAACAATAGCAAAAAAAATAAAAAAACTAAAATATATGGTTATGGATTCATTTCAAGCCAAAATAGATTGGAAAAGAATGAGATAGAGAGAAAATAAAAATTATCGTTTCGTTCCGTTCCTACCCGACACGAAATAGAAAATTCGAAAAAAATAGCAAAAAAATTAAAAAAAATTCAAAAATACAATTACGGATGCATTTCAAACCGAAATAGGTCGGAAAAGGCCGAGAAAAACGGAAAATAAAAATTACCATCCGTTTCGTTCCATCCTGGCACAATATAGAAAACTAAAAAAAAAGAGCAAAAAAATTCAAAAAATTAAAAAATACGGTTACGGATTCATTTCAAGCCAAAATAGATTGGAAAAGAATGAGATAGAGAGAAAATAAAAATTATCGTTTCGTTCCGTTCCTACCCGACACGAAATAGAAAATTCGAAAAAAATAGCAAAAAAATTAAAAAAAATTCAAAAATACAATTACGGATGCATTTCAAACCGAAATAGGTCGGAAAAGGCCGAGAAAAACGGAAAATAAAAATTACCATCCGTTTCGTTCCATCCTGGCACAATATAGAAAACTAAAAAAAAAGAGCAAAAAAATTCAAAAAATTAAAAAATACGGTTACGGATTCATTTCAAGCCAAAATAGATTGGAAAAGAATGAGATAGAGAGAAAATAAAAATTATCGTTTCGTTCCGTTCCTACCCGACACGAAATAGAAAATTCGAAAAAAATAGCAAAAAAATTTAAAAAAATTCATAAATACAATTACGGATTCATTTCAAACCGAAATAGGTCGGAAAAGGCCGAGAAAAACGGAAAAAAAAAAATTACCATCCGTTTCGTTCCATCCTGGCGCTATATAGAAAACTCAAAAAAAATAGGAAAAAAATTCAAAAAATTAAAAAATACAATTATGGATTCATTTCAAACCGAAATAGGTCGGAAAAAGCCGAGAAAAACGGAAAATAAAAATTACCATCCGTTTCGTTCCATCCTGGCACTAAATAGAAAATTCAAAAAAATAGCAAAAAAATTAAAAAATTAAAAAATACGGTTATGGATTCATTTCGAGCCAAAATAGGTCAGAAAAGGCCGAGAAAAGCAGAAAATAAAAATTATCGTTCCGTTTCGTTCCTACCCGTCGCTAAATATGAAATTAAACAAAAATAGCAAAAAAATTCAAAAATACCATTATGGATTCATTTCAAGCCAAAATAGGTTGGAAAATGATGAGATATAGAGAAAATAAAAGTTATCGTTCTGTTCCGTTCCTACCCGACACGAAATAGACAATTCCAAAACAATAGCAAAAAAAATCAAAAAATTAAAAAATATGGTTATGGATTCATTTCAAGCCAAAATAGATTGGAAAAGAATGAGATAGAGAGAAAATAAAAATTATCGTTTCGTTCCGTTCCTACCCGACACGAAATAGAAAATTCGAAAAAAATAGCAAAAAAATTAAAAAAAATTCAAAAATACAATTACGGATTCATTTCAAACAGAAATAGGTAGGAAAAGGCCGAGAAAAACGGAAAATAAAAATTACCATCCGTTTCGTTCCATCCTGGCACTATATAGAAAACTCAAAAAAAAATAGCAAAAAATTCAAAAAATTAAAAAATACGGTTATGGATTCATTTCAAGCCAAAATAGATTGGAAAAGAATGAGATAGAGAGAAAATAAAAATTATCTTTTCGTTCCGTTCCTACCCGACACGAAATAGAAAATTCGAAAAAAATAGCAAAAAAATTAAAAAAAATTCAAAAATACAATTACGGATGCATTTCAAACCGAAATAGGTCGGAAAAGGCCGAGAAAAACGGAAAATAAAAATTACCATCCGTTTCGTTCCATCCTGGCACTATATAGAAAACTAAAAAAAAATAGCAAAAAAATTCAAAAAATTAAAAAATACGGTTACGGATTCATTTCAAGCAAAAATAGATTGGAAAAGAATGAGATAGAGAGAAAATAAAAATTATCGTTTCGTTCCGTTCCTACCCGACAAGAAATAGAAAATTCGAAAAAAATAGCAAAAAAATTAAAAAAAAATTCAAAAATACAATTACGGATTCATTTCAAACCGAAATAGGTCGGAAAAGGCCGAGAAAAACGGAAAATAAAAATTACCATCCGTTTCGTTCCATCCTGGCACTATATAGAAAACTCAAAAAAAATAGCAAAAAAATTCAAAAAATTAAAAAATACGGTTATGGATTCATTTCAAGCCAAAATAGATTGGAAAATGATGAGATAGAGAGAAAATAAAAGTTATCGTTCCGTTTCTTTCCTACCCGACACGAAATAGAAAATTCTAAAACAATAGCAAAGAAATTCAAAAAATTAAAGAATACCATTACGGGTTCATTTCAAGACAAAATAGGTCGGAAAAGGCCGAGAAAAACAGAAAATAAAAATTATCGTTCCGTTTCGTTCCTACCCGTCGCTAAATATGAAACTAAACAAAAATAGCAAAAAAATTCAAAAAATTCAAAAATACCAATATGGATTCATTTCAAGCCAAAATAGGTTGGAAAATGATGAGATATAGAGAAAATAAAAGCTATCGTTCCGTTCCGTTCCTACCAGACACGAAATAGACAATTCCAAAACAATAGCAAAAAAAATAAAAAAACTAAAATATATGGTTATGGATTCATTTCAAGCCAAAATAGATTGGAAAAGAATGAGATAGAGAGAAAATAAAAATTATCGTTTCGTTCCGTTCCTACCCGACACGAAATAGAAAATTCGAAAAAAATAGCAAAAAAATTAAAAAAAATTCAAAAATACAATTACGGATGCATTTCAAACCGAAATAGGTCGGAAAAGGCCGAGAAAAACGGAAAATAAAAATTACCATCCGTTTCGTTCCATCCTGGCACAATATAGAAAACTAAAAAAAAAGAGCAAAAAAATTCAAAAAATTAAAAAATACGGTTACGGATTCATTTCAAGCCAAAATAGATTGGAAAAGAATGAGATAGAGAGAAAATAAAAATTATCGTTTCGTTCCGTTCCTACCCGACACGAAATAGAAAATTCGAAAAAAATAGCAAAAAAATTAAAAAAAATTCAAAAATACAATTACGGATGCATTTCAAACCGAAATAGGTCGGAAAAGGCCGAGAAAAACGGAAAATAAAAATTACCATCCGTTTCGTTCCATCCTGGCACAATATAGAAAACTAAAAAAAAAGAGCAAAAAAATTCAAAAAATTAAAAAATACGGTTACGGATTCATTTCAAGCCAAAATAGATTGGAAAAGAATGAGATAGAGAGAAAATAAAAATTATCGTTTCGTTCCGTTCCTACCCGACACGAAATAGAAAATTCGAAAAAAATAGCAAAAAAATTTAAAAAAATTCATAAATACAATTACGGATTCATTTCAAACCGAAATAGGTCGGAAAAGGCCGAGAAAAACGGAAAAAAAAAAATTACCATCCGTTTCGTTCCATCCTGGCGCTATATAGAAAACTCAAAAAAAATAGGAAAAAAATTCAAAAAATTAAAAAATACAATTATGGATTCATTTCAAACCGAAATAGGTCGGAAAAAGCCGAGAAAAACGGAAAATAAAAATTACCATCCGTTTCGTTCCATCCTGGCACTAAATAGAAAATTCAAAAAAATAGCAAAAAAATTAAAAAATTAAAAAATACGGTTATGGATTCATTTCGAGCCAAAATAGGTCAGAAAAGGCCGAGAAAAGCAGAAAATAAAAATTATCGTTCCGTTTCGTTCCTACCCGTCGCTAAATATGAAATTAAACAAAAATAGCAAAAAAATTCAAAAATACCATTATGGATTCATTTCAAGCCAAAATAGGTTGGAAAATGATGAGATATAGAGAAAATAAAAGTTATCGTTCTGTTCCGTTCCTACCCGACACGAAATAGACAATTCCAAAACAATAGCAAAAAAAATCAAAAAATTAAAAAATATGGTTATGGATTCATTTCAAGCCAAAATAGATTGGAAAAGAATGAGATAGAGAGAAAATAAAAATTATCGTTTCGTTCCGTTCCTACCCGACACGAAATAGAAAATTCGAAAAAAATAGCAAAAAAATTAAAAAAAATTCAAAAATACAATTACGGATTCATTTCAAACAGAAATAGGTAGGAAAAGGCCGAGAAAAACGGAAAATAAAAATTACCATCCGTTTCGTTCCATCCTGGCACTATATAGAAAACTCAAAAAAAAATAGCAAAAAATTCAAAAAATTAAAAAATACGGTTATGGATTCATTTCAAGCCAAAATAGATTGGAAAAGAATGAGATAGAGAGAAAATAAAAATTATCTTTTCGTTCCGTTCCTACCCGACACGAAATAGAAAATTCGAAAAAAATAGCAAAAAAATTAAAAAAAATTCAAAAATACAATTACGGATGCATTTCAAACCGAAATAGGTCGGAAAAGGCCGAGAAAAACGGAAAATAAAAATTACCATCCGTTTCGTTCCATCCTGGCACTATATAGAAAACTAAAAAAAAATAGCAAAAAAATTCAAAAAATTAAAAAATACGGTTACGGATTCATTTCAAGCAAAAATAGATTGGAAAAGAATGAGATAGAGAGAAAATAAAAATTATCGTTTCGTTCCGTTCCTACCCGACAAGAAATAGAAAATTCGAAAAAAATAGCAAAAAAATTAAAAAAAATTCAAAAATACAATTACGGATTCATTTCAAACCGAAATAGGTCGGAAAAGGCCGAGAAAAACGGAAAAAAAAAATTACCATCCGTTTCGTTCCATCCTGGCGCTATATAGAAAACTCAAAAAAAATAGGAAAAAAATTCAAAAAACTAAAAAATACAATTATGGATTCATTTCAAACCGAAATAGGTCGGAAAAAGCCGAGAAAAACGGAAAATAAAAATTACCATCCGTTTCGTTCCATCCTGGCACTAAATAGAAAATTCAAAAAAATAGCAAAAAAATTAAAGAATTAAAAAATACGGTTATGGATTCATTTCGAGCCAAAATAGGTCAGAAAAGGCCGAGAAAAGCAGCAAATAAAAATTATCGTTCTGTTTCGTTCCTACCCGTCGCTAAATATGAAATTAAACAAAAATAGCAAAAAAATTCAAAAATACCATTATGGATTCATTTCAAGCCAAAATAGGTTGGAAAATGATGAGATATAGAGAAAATAAAAGTTATCGTTTTGTTCCGTTCCTACCCGACACGAAATAGACAATTCCAAAACAATAGCAAAAAAAATCAAAAAATTAAAAAATATGGTTATGGATTCATTTCAAGCCAAAATAGATTGGAAAAGAATGAGATAGAGAGAAAATAAAAATTATCGTTTCGTTCCGTTCCTACCCGACACGAAATAGAAAATTCGAAAAAAATAGCAAAAAAATTAAAAAAAATTCAAAAATACAATTACGGATTCATTTCAAACCGAAATAGGTCGGAAAAGGCCGAGAAAAACGGAAAATAAAAATTAACATCCGTTTCGTTCCATCCTGGCACTATATAGAAAACTCAAAAAAAATAGCAAAAAAATTCAAAAAATTAAAAAATACGGTTATGGATTCATTTCAAGCCAAAATAGATTGGAAAAGGATGAGATAGAGAGAAAATAAAAGTTATCGTTCCATTCCATTCCTACCCGACACGAAATAGAAAATTCTAAAACAATAGCGAAAAAATTCAAAAAATTAAAGAATACCATTACGGGTTCATTTCAAGCAAAAATAGGTCGGAAAAGGCCGAGAAAAACAGAAAATAAAAATTACCATCCGTTTAGTTCCATCCTGGCACTATATAGAAAACTCAAAAAAAATAGCAAACAAATTCAAAAAATTAAAAAATACTGTTATGGATTCATTTCAAGACAAAATAAATTGGAAAAGGATGAGATAGAGAGAAAATAAAAGTTATCGTTCCATTCCATTCCTACCCGACACGAAATAGAAAATTCGAAAAAAATACCAAAAAAATTAAAAAAAAATTCAAAAATAAAATTACGGATTCATTTCAAACCGAAATAGGTCGGAAAAGGCCGAGAAAAACGGAAAATAAAAATTACCATCCGTTTCGTTCCATCCTGGCACTATATAGAAAACTCAAAAAAAATAGCAAAAAAATTAAAAAAATTAAAAAATACGGTTATGGATTCATTTCAAGCCAAAATAGATTGGAAAATGATGAGATAGAGAGAAAATAAAAGTTATCGTTCCGTTTCTTTCCTACCCGACACGAAATAGAAAATTCTAAAAAAATAGCAAAGAAATTCAAAAAATTAAAGAATACCATTACGGGTTCATTTCAAGACAAAATAGGTCGGAAAAGGCCGAGAAAAACAGAAAATAAAAATTATCGTTCCGTTTCGTTCCTACCCGTCGCTAAATATGAAACTAAACAAAAATAGCAAAAAAATTCAAAAAATTCAAAAATACCAATATGGATTCATTTCAAGCCAAAATAGGTTGGAAAATGATGAGATATAGAGAAAATAAAAGCTATCGTTCCGTTCCGTTCCTACCAGACACGAAATAGACAATTCCAAAACAATAACAAAAAAAATAAAAAAACTAAAATATATGGTTATGGATTCATTTCAAGCCAAAATAGATTGGAAAAGAATGAGATAGAGAGAAAATAAAAATTATCGTTTCGTTCCGTTCCTACCCGACACGAAATAGAAAATTCGAAAAAAATAGCAAAAAAATTAAAAAAAATTCAAAAATACAATTACAGATGCATTTCAAACCGAAATAGGTCGGAAAAGGCCGAGAAAAACGGAAAATAAAAATTACCATCCGTTTCGTTCCATCCTGGCACTATATAGAAAACTGAAAAAAAAGAGCAAAAAAATTCAAAAAATTAAAAAATACGGTTACGGATTCATTTCAAGCCAAAATAGATTGGAAAAGAATGAGATAGAGAGAAAATAAAAATTATCGTTTCGTTCCGTTCCTACTCGACACGAAA